>CM053606.1:5307679-5353302 GCA_028646535.1 Procyon lotor
GCCCTGCAGGCCTGGGGTTCTGGACTCTTATGGAAGCCATGGGAGCAAGAGAGAACCACTCTCTCCATCGAGGTGGCTGAGGATGAACGTGAGCCCAGAGCTGTCGCTGCTGTCTGTGGGGGGTGAAGGCCTGCCCACCCCCGCCCCAGGTGGAGGCTGCCCCGGAAAGGAGGACCACAGAACGGAGGGAGGACCCTCCCACTCCCAGCCAAGCCGGAGCGACTTGAAATTTCCAACACAGGAGCCACTAGATCCCTCTTTTGCTTAACCCCATTCGAGGTGGCGTTCTGTCCTTTGCAACCTGAAGCGTCCTATAGTCATGTCGCTCAGTCCCCGCCATCCACCTGAGCTCCATCTTCTTGGGTGGGAGAGAAAGGGCTCAGCGTGGGGATCGTCCCTGCTCTGGCCCGTCTTATCTCCACAGTGGCCGCTTTAGTGTTGGGGGGTGGTAATGATGAACTACCGCAGTGCTCCTCCAACAATTGTATTCTGGGCACTTCCCGGAAAACCTGAGTCCTGCCTGCCTGAACGACTTCTACTCATTATGGTATCGCACGGGCAGGGGCAGGGGAGTGGAGAGCAGCCTCTCCCCAGGTGAGCACCTGCTTCCGTTCTCCTGGGCCCCCTGCTGTCTTCGCTCTTTCTCTTAGAGTGTCACCAGTCAGCTTGGGACCCACCCGAAATCCAGGATGACCTCTTCAGCTCAGGATCCTTAAATAATTCCACCCGAAAAGACCCTATTTCCAAATAAGGCCACATTCTGAGGTCCCAGACGGACATCAGTTTTGGAGGATACTGTTCGACCTGTTGCAAAGCCCTCTGGGATGGGCTGTGTCCCCTGATCGAAGGTCACTATCCCCTTCAAGGTGTCCTGACCTGCTCGACCCTTTTATTCTGGGCTTGGGTCTTTTGGTGCCTCTGGTGGTAATAGCTCTGCTGACGCCAGCCCTGGGGTCCTACGTTCTCTTTACTCGGGTTCCCCTACAGCTCACTTTGCAAATGGGCTCTCCCTGAATGACCTTGAAGAGCCAGCTGCTTCCCGTTGGGATGCCGACAGGCATACTGACCAGCCCTGCGCCCTTAGGCCATCTCCTCCCATCCTCATGATGAGGGTCACTTCCTCCCGAATGAAGAGAGGCGCGGCGAGGCTGAGCTCCCGCCCGAAGCGGAGATGGGGCTCGGGTCTGCCTCCAGACCTCCACTCGTGACCGTTACTCGCTGCCCCGAGGAATGCCCTCCTTCTCTCAGGATCCCGGGAGGAGCCAGTTCTGCCTCTGAGAGGGGTCCTCTGGGGTATGGAGGGGTGGGGACGGGGGCAGGGGGCAGGCTGGTGGGGGGGTGGCCTGACTGCAGGACCTGCTCCCGGTGATCAGAATCCCCGTTCCAGCAGGCTTCAAGCACAAGAGAGAACGTATTGGTTCGTATGCATGAAAAGTTTGGGGTAACAGCCTTCCCTGGAAGTGATGGCTGAAGAAGGCCGGTGTCCCGCCTGTCAGCTCTGGGTCTCTGTGCCGACTCCACTCTCGAGTGGCTGTGCCCGGGGGAGGTGGGCGGGGGACAGGACCGCTCCTGACCTCCCGGCTTCAGGGTCCCAGCAGAAAGGGAGTTTCTCTCTCCAAGGTGCCTGCAGAAGTCCCAGGGGAGACATTGGTGGATTGGGTCACGTGTCGGGCAGGTGGCTTCTCATAGGAAAATCAGGGTGCTGCTGAGACTTCTGGAAAGGGCAGGTGGGCAAGGTGGGCGGAGCTCTTGTCCTTCACCTGCAGCGATGTGGGGAAGGAGGGGCCCGGCAGATGTGGGGCGGGGGATTCTTCCGCCTTAGCAGAGGGGTCGTCTCTGGCCAGAGACTGGGAAGGAAGAGGTGGGCAGTCGGTCTGGGGAGGGGGATGAAGGTGCTTGGGCAGAAGGACACCCTACCCAGCCCCAGGACATCAGCACCATAACCCCTCCCCAGGGATGGGGCTGCCGCCTCCCAGGCCGCTCCAGCTGGGCTGCCAAAGAAGCTCTCTAGGAAGGCTCCGGTGGACTGATGAGCAGGTTGGCCCCCTCTGCCACATCCTCGCTGTGTGACCTTTGTGCCAGCACCGCCGTCCTCTGGGCCTCAGTTTCCCTGCTGGATAAAGGGACCTGCTCCCCCTTGTCGAGAGGACCAAAGAAGATCAGCAGGCGCCCGACCGGCACCCTGTGTGGTTCTAAAAACCCAGCCTCCGAGTCTCATCTTCAGGCCCAACAGTGAAGCCAGCGTGCCTCAGTGTCTTTCCCAGGTCCCCTTCGTGTCCTCTCGGGTCATCTTGTGGCCAGGCAGCTCGGAGGCCCATGGAGGCCGGTCGTCCTTATGGCCCTCCGCCCCCTCAGTCACTGCTTACTGGCGTCTCGTGTGAGTCACGAGAGGCACGGGAGTGCAGCTGCGGGGGCGGGGGGCCCCGCATTCTCCAGGCCGGCTGGGAGAACTAGGTCTGGTGCCAACTTGGGGCCAGGCCAGCGCAGGCCGCAGAGGGCGAGGCATCAGAGCATCTCTAGCTGAACCCAGGCCCTGCCTGCCTCCTCCCAGCCGGAGTCACGCTTGGGGCCAGCCTGTCCCCTGGGTGCCTCCCTCTCTGCCTCTGAAGGGAGGACAGACCAGTCCCCGGGCAGCGCGGCCGGAGCTGAGCGGGGTGGAGCGAGCGCGTGCCTTGCACGGGGCCGGTCACTGGGCCGGAGGCTCGGTGGCTAGTCGATGGAGCGGCCCAGCGTGGTTTGACTCAGCTCCAGTCCCTTGGTCCCCAGCTGCGTGCAGTCAAACCGTTCTCTCCTCGACGTACAGAACTTCCTTCACTTTCAGTTTGAACGAGCGGAGGCCTGGGTGTCCTGATTCTCTGGTCCCTCCCTTCACTCTCCCCTCTGCTCTGTCCTGGCTCCTCCACTGTGTTGGGTCGGGGCCAGGGGACCGAGTCAGGGCGTAGGACCTCAGTCACCCCCGTCCTTGCTGTCTCTCTCTGGAGCCCCCGGGCAGGGGCAGTGGAGGGAGGATCATCTCCTGTCCTTGCCCTCTGTTCCCGGTGAGAGGCACGCTTGATCCCTCACCCTCTCCCTGGGTGCAGGATCAGAAAGGGTGACCTGTCTCTTCTTGTGTCTTTTGTTTGACCCCGGTGGGGCCCATCCCCACCCAACCACCTCCCTTTGACTCTTCCTCTTCTGAGAGGCCCATCTCAAAGTATCAGCCTCTTGGTTCTGTGTAAATCTCCTTCTTCTGCTTGACCACTGACCCTCCTGGGATTCTCCAGCCCATACTAGAGGGTGAAATAAAGATTTTACAGACCAAGGAGGAGCCAGGTTTTCTGTTCCGGAGACTCAGTCCAGCTGGGCCTGGGGGCAGGGAGGGGACGTAGCACAGGGCTGCCTTGTACGGGTGTTCAGGCTGTGTACTGCACAAGAGGGCCTCCACCTCTGAAGACACTATTGTCGACATAAACTGACCTATACGAGGTGTGTGGGTAAGCGTGGGCGTGCAGGCCTGTGTTTCTGGGTAGCTGAGGCAAGCCTCCTTTACATGAACCCCAACTTGTCCTGGATACACTCTGGGAGGCTCCTGTACACTGCTGGCACATGCATGCACACATACACACACTTCACTGCTGAGCTCGGAGGATGCCTTGAGCTCCCTCCCCCTGCTCGCTGCTCTCAAGCCCAATCCCCACCCTCACTGGACTCCTCAGGGGCAGTCCTGAGGCAGGGTTCAAGAAATGGGTAGAGGCCAAATATGTGAACGAATGAAGGAAGGGCCAAGGGACAGGGAGAGAAAGGAGTGGATGAGCTGCTGAGCCTCTGACTACGTGCCTTTCCTTCCCCGGTTGAACCTCACTCCCGGACGCTGGCTAGCTTCAGGTTTTGTGCTGGATGCAGGGACGGCCTCTCTGTCAGCTTAAACTCAGGTGGCTCTGCGCCTGGGTCTGCAGCCTTTCCCAGGCCAGACCGGGGCCTTGGGACCGGTGGGTGGAGCATTGCCTTCGGAGTCCAAAGTGAAAGCACCCCACCCCACCCCACCCCCGCCCCCACCACCTGGGTGTCCACGGCCCCGGCAGCAGCTGCAAGCCACAGAGAAAGGGAAGCCCCAAGGAGAGGGCGGATGCTTTACTAGGGCCTCACCGGGCCTCCTTCCCCCTCGCACGGGCAGCCTGGGCTTGCCGGCCCCCCGGGAATGGGGCTGGGGGCTGGGGGCAGGGAGCCAGGCGAGCTCTGTCCCTGCCGGCCCGCGGGGAGTCTGCGGGCCCCTCCCTGGGCGCTGGTGAGAGACTGGAACGCAAAGCTATTTTTATTTATGATAGTGTCAGTGGGCTGGCCTCCGTCTAGACAGCTGGTGTTATCACTCGAGGCCATCCTGGAATGCACGGCCCCATTTGTTGAGAACAGAAGACCGTGCAGATTAAACAGCTCATAAAAATAAGCGAGGACGCGACACAGGGCTGGGCAAACAAAGGTAACCGGCTAGGTCAACTGTCCACGTTGGTTTTGGACACTGGGATGTTTTCAGAGAAAACAAGACTTGGTGTGGCCCCAGGGGGAGCCAGCGGGCTCTGTTTGAGGCCCCTCGGCAGAGATGCCCGAGGGGAGGCCACCGGGTCTCTGGAGTCTCTCCGAGGAGGCGGCCAGCGGGCAGGGATGAAGGAGAAGTCATCTTGCTCGGGACAGGCCTTCTGGGACTCCGTGGAAAAGTCAGCGTCCCCAGGGCCACCAGGCACCCAGCCCCCCTCCTCTGGGGCTTCTGGCTTCAGCCCAGAGGCCATTGCTGGTCCCCCCAGTTATCTGCGTTGTTGGGGATCCGAGCCCTGGGCGACTGACGAAGGGGACACGTGTGCTGACGGCAAGCTTGCCGCCTCACTCACTTGCTCGCTCATCTGCTTACCGGTTCTCTGGCTCATCGGCTCAATCCATCCTAATTCATCCTGAGCTCTTATGAGGCACCAGGCAGTGACTCAGGTCTTGTCTTCAAGAGGTCTCCGGACAGGCCTGGGGGAGCCAGGCACGAAAACATGGGCTCACATCGTGGTGTTCAGTGCTGGGGACTGTCTCCGAGATCTGAGGCTGTCACTGCTTCCGTTAAAGGGAGACTGAGCCGCTGCGGGAGGCAGCTCCCGGCCCGAGCCTGGTCCTGTGTGTGCGTACCCTCCAGGCCACTGACAACGTCTGGCCTCCCCAGGGGCCCGCTGTGCTCCGGAGCCTCTCTACGGGCTGCTTGCTCTGTTCCAGAAAGTGTTTCCTCAGTCCCCACCTAGAGAGGCCCAGCTTGGAGAAACCCCCACCTTGGAGAAGCCCAGGCACCCACCGCCCGAGGCAAGGGTCCTCACAGCTGTATCCGTGGGCCATAGAGACTGGACCCCTCCCTCAGGTCATGGGGGTCCTAGGAGGTCCTGGGAGGCGGCGGGGGCTCGGAGCCGAGCCCAGGATGCGTGTGAGCCCGGTGGAAATGGCCTGAACCGGCCGGTTCCCTTTGGATGGCACACCTCATTGCCCCGGGCCTCAGTGTCCTCATCTGTAAAATGGGATGAACACAGAAGCTCTGTCCGTGGGGCAGAAAAGAGTTTAGGAGGTGAGAGCTTCACCAGGTCGGTGCCTCTTTAGCACCGTTGTCATCGCTTTTCCCTTCCCTTGGGAAACCTGGCCATGGGGTTGGCTGGAAGCTCTCCTCTCCATTAGCATCGTGGGCACCTGTGTCTAAGCTCCAAACAGGACTGCCTATTTCTGGAAGAGGGAAGGGGAAGGCAGCGAGAGAGGCTTTGACCCATCCCTTCCAAAGGGGCCGGGCTGGAGGGGCCCTGGCCTGGGCAGGAGAGAGCTCCAGCGTGGATGAAAAAGGCAGGGACCCCGCTCTGCCCCAGCACACAACCCCAGCACCCCGCTGAGCCTCGGTTTCTGCTTCTGAGAAATGGGGGAGCTGGTGGCCCCGTTGTAGGCCTGCCCCGGTCGGAGTGCACCCGGTGCTCGGGGAGCAGCAGACGCTGGCTGGATGCCTGACTCCTCGTGCGAACAGAAGGCCAAGTACCGACCTCTAGAGCGCACACCAGGGAAACCCCACTTGCAGGGTCCTATGGGCGGGGGCAGAAAGCGAGGGAGCCTGTCCTGCTGTCTGCTGGGTCCCAGGCACGTTCTCCCACGCCCACCGTGGCTCCGGCTAAAAGTACAAGTTTGTTCTTCTGCAACCCTCTGAAGGCCCAGAACTTCTGACGTCAAGGCCTCTCCATGCGCCAGGAGCCGTGTGGTCAGAGAGGCCAGTCCTCCTTTTCCTTCAGCTTCAGAAAGCCCCCTGGTTTCTCCTGCTAACCCCTCCAACCTCGTGCTCAGCCCCACCTTCAAGAGCTGAGCCTGCCTCCCAGCCTCTTCTTTCGTCCGGCTGACACGTCTTTACTGAGCACCTACTATGCGCCGGGATCAAGTAGGGGGTCAGACAGGGCGCTTGCCCTCCCGTCCCTGTGGCCGACAAACGTCTGGGCTGGGGCCAGCCTGTCCCCAGGGGCCACACCCGGGGCCCACTGCACGCATGAGAACCAAGTTCCCCAATGCCCTCGACCCCCACCCCCACCCCAAAGACGGCCACACAGCGGGGCGTCAAGAGCCCGAGGTGTGGGGCCTGCGAGTGGTTTTGAGTTCCAGCTTCCCCAGTTCAGCAGTGTGACCTTGTGTGCGTGCGTCAGGGGCTATCTGAGCAACCGAGGTCACGGTGGCGCCCCCCCTGCAGAGCCCACTGGCGGGGAACTAGCGAGCATTAATGTGCATGCGATGAGTGCTTTTGCTGGGACGCGGCGAGTTCTCGGGACTGGGGTGTTGATAGAGGGAGATACTATGCTCGCGCCTTCTTTGGAGGGGGGCTGTGGAGGCTCAGAGGGGTGGTCTCCCTTTCCCAGGACTGCTTCTGAATCTCAGAGCTGCAGCTGGAGCCCGGATCTTTCGCCCTGAGTCTTTTTCTTTGAATCGACCCTCCCCAGGAGGGATAGGCTCCAGTTCCCGCTGGACTCTTGCCTGAGAATGAGCAGGAAAGGAAGGCAGCCCCGATTTACTGGGGTGTGCTGGGGTTTTGCCCACTCCCCAGCAGCAGCATCGCCGGGCTGACCCGCGGACACCGTGGATGCCCGAGGGACCCATCGCCATGCACCGCGGGCTCAAGGAGCCCCGGGGACCAGCTCAGGCTCTTCGGTGCAGGGACTGCTGGTGGGTTTCAAGGACGGAGCCACCCTGGGTAACTCGGAGCCATAGCCTGGACCAGGAGCTGCCCGGAGAAGGAAGAACCTCTGGATGTAAGCAGAATACGTGACCCGGGACCTGAAGTTCCGGTTTAAGGCTCCTTCCTGGGGCGGCCTGGGGGAGCACAGAGGCTGTGGCCATCACCACACCCACCTCATCATTCAGGGGCACTCACTACATGTCAGACGTTGATTCTAGCACCTAATAAAGAGCCACTCAATGAGTAGGTACTATCCCCATCCCCGGTTCACAGAGGAACCTACACAGATGGGCTCAATTCCCTCCCCCCAGAAAACTCCTATTTATCTTTCAAAACCCTGGTAGGGGCTCCCTGCCCTGAGCTCCTGGTGGGCTCCATCCAGACGCCCACCGCCCCCCCCCCCCACTTGGAGCCCTATCTCCCGCACCGGCTGCTCTGTGCCCGTCCAAGGAGTTCCTTGCTCAGAAGCCTGTTTTCTTTTTTCCACCTTTTTTTTTTTTAAGATTTACTCATTTATTTATTTTTTTTAAAGATTTTATTTATTTGAGAGAGAGAGAGAGAATGAGAGAGCGCTCAAGCAGGGGGAGGAGTACGCAGAGGGAGAAGCAGGCTCCCCGCTGAGCAGGGAGCCTGATGGGGGGCTTGGTCCCAGGACTCCGGGATCATGACCTGAACCGAAGGCAGATGCTTAGCCAACTGAGCCACGCAGGCGCCCCTGTTTATTCATTTATTTGAGAGAGAGAGAGAGAGACAGAGAGAGCGCCCCAGCAGGGGGAGGGACAGAGGGAGAAGGAAGCAATCTCAAGCAGACTCTACACTGAGCACAGAGTCCCCTGACGTGGGACTTGATCTTACCACCCCGAGATTGTGACCGGACTTGAAATCCAGAGTGGGTTGCTCACTGACTCAGCCACCCAGGCGCCCCAGAAGCCTGCTTTTCAAAGACACGGGGTCAAGGCACGTTTGCCAAATGGGACAACAGAGGCTGTGGCCCCTCTTCTCTTCATTCCCGCACGGCCTCCTGGAGGAAGAGGTTGCTGGTCCCCCTCAGAGGTGGCCAGGATGCCCCAGAGAGCCTGTCCTCTGACGGTGAGTCTGGGCTGGTCTGCGGGCCCAGCTCATCCCCAACTCACCTTTCCAGGAAACTAGGGGCGGGCGATCCCCAGAGGGGGCCCCAGCTTCCAGGGACGGCTGCAGGACGCCCGAGGAGAAGCCAAAGGACCAGAGGGAGGGGTGTTCCCTGGGAGGGGCAGGTGTATCAGAGATGCTTCTCTCTCCCACTTCCTCGTACGCAGAAGCTAGAAGACCTTGGGCATGCGTGGGCTTTGCCCACTTTGTGGGCAGCAACCCTGCTCCTACCCAGTCCTGTTCAGCCTTTGCAACACCAGGAGCCTGGTTGGAGGCTATCATTATTCCCAGCTCACGGAAGAGGAGATTGCGGCTCCCAGAGGTGATGTCCAGAGTCACAGGATCGGTGACTGGTACCCCAGCCCTCCTGTCCCCTCGCCTGGGTCTGCTGGCCCCTCTGCGGATGACCACGGGCTTCACCTTGAATCTGGTCAGCAGAACTTCCTAAATTCCACCACCCTTTCTGGGTCTCCAGTGAGGGCTCCCTGCTTGTGACCTTTTTTCTTCCTGGTTCTCGGGAGGACTCAGAAGTGAGAGGGGGCGCAGGGGCTGGGGGTGGGTGGCAGGGAGGAGTCAGGCTCGTTAGGGCGGCCGGGAAAGGCAGGCGCCCCAGAGGAGTGGGGTCCCGGGGCCCACATGCTGTTCCACCAGGCCGGCTCCTCCCAGCCGGCCTCAGGGGCGTCTCCTTGGAGGGAAAGCCAAACTCCAGCGCACTCACAGAGGATGTTTTCCTGCCCTGTGGACAAAACATTTCTGGCGCTTTCAGGAGGGGACTGAACACTCTGTCCACTTTGGCCGCGTTCGGGTTCCTGGACGGACACAAGCGTGCTTTCACATGCAACAAGATTAATGACACAGCCTCCCTCCCTCCTGGCTCCTCACCTGCCCCGCCCCTTCCCTTGTCACCCGTCCGCTCCAGAGCAAACTTCTGAGAAGTCATTCCAAGTGGCCTCAGGAAGTGAGCACTTGAATCATGGGCCTCCGGCAGGGAGGCCTCCTCCATGGGGGGGAGGGGCTGTGAAACACCCCCTCCCCCACCCCCTGAACCCCAACAGTGTCCCGCTGGGCACATCCCATCCCGACTGGCAGGCCTGGCCTCTGACCTGACACAGTGGCCTGGATCCAAAGGTTGGTCCTGCTGGTGCCTCTGGAACTTCCCTGGTTCATTTGAATTTCCAGAGGATTGGGAACCTTCCAGAACCCCTGTGGTCCAAGCCCTGGTGGCCCGTGTCCTTCCACGCTCCATGGAAAAGGGCTGGCCTCAAGTGGCCGCAGTGAAATCAGTGGTTGGGAGCAGGAGGGAAGATCAGGCGAGGAAGGGAGAGGTCGGTGGCCCGTCCTCCCAGGCCACGCCCAGGGCTTGGGGGACAGCCCTGGCTTGGTGGGCCTGATCCAAGGGATGCCTCATTGCAAAGCTGTTCTCGAGGTCTCAAGTTCTGTCTTAGACCCTGCCTCTCCCAGAGGGCCCAGCAGTAAACATCAGACGGGAACATTCCACCAGCTCAGGGTGCTGGCAAGACACCCCGAAGTCGGGGCCACTCTGACACCCCAGGAAGGCCTGATGCATGGGAAATCGGGCTCCTACCCTGGCTCTGCTCAGAGGAGAAGAGGCTCGGGCTGCGCGGGAGGGAGGGAGGGGCAGCGTCGCTCTGTGAGGGCCCGTGGGCCGTGGCCAGGGCCCTGAACCCGCTGGGACAAGCTGAACTCCGGCGGGATGCAGGCTACTAACCAGTAAGCAAGTTGTAAAAACCCAACTCAGACACAACATCTGGCAGCTGCTTCAAATAGTTCTCTGTCTGAAGCCGGAGTTGCTCGCGGCCCTCCAGTAAATCAAACCATGTGCCCAGAGGAGCCCGGGCCGACCTGAAGCACCCTGCTTGGCCAGGCCCCAGCCGGGCCTCCAGTCCCTCTTGCTCTTTAAATAGCCCGGGGTTCGCATTCCATTTCCTTGTACGAGCAGTTCAGCAGTTCGGAGCTGGCCCGGCTGGAGAGGCTGCAGGATGCGAGCTAGCACCCTGGGTCCCAAAGAGAGGCGGAGGGACATGGCCACCGAGATGCCATCCTGCCCCCCGGGCCGCAGCCTCCGTTCCTGATGACCTCTGAGCATGGCTGGCATCTTCCTAGTCCCCAGGACCCCTCGCTGTGGCTGCCCGGAGGGAGCTCCCCAGCGCTCCTCACATCCTGGCCTGAGCTGGGCCCCGCGGCTTCCGTGGTGCCCACCCCGGGGAAGAACGGCCACCAGTCCTAGAGCAGGTCTGCTCTGGTGGCACTGGCCCTGGGAGAGGGGCGGGGGCAGAACGGAGATGCCGGTGCCTCTAAGGACCGTGGCGAGCTCACCTTAACCCTTGCCGCGCTCATCGTTTCACCAATCCTCATGGTCAAAGAGGGGGTACACCTATGAACCCTATCCTTTTTTGGAAAGACTTTTATTTTTCGTGCAATCTCCACACCCAGCGTGGGCCTCGAACACACAATCCCCAGATCAAGAGTTGTGCACCCCTCAACTGAGCCGGTTGGGGGCCCCATGAGCCCTCTTCTAAAGTTATGCGTAGAGCGTCGGACGATGGCCCTCGGAGAGATGGAGGCTACATTCCAACCCAGAACCCGTGAACACGACCTTATTTGATAAAAGGGTCTTCGCAGGTGCCATCGAGTTAAGGATCGCCAGATAATTCCATTCCTGGTGGGCCCTAAACCCAATGATGAGTGCCTTATGGGACAGACACAGAGACACAGAAGGGAAGAAAGACTGCGTGACCACAGCGGCAGAGGCTGGAGAGACGGGACCGCAAGCCAAGGACCACCTGGGGCCACCAGGAAGCTGGAAGGGGCAGGAAGGATTCTCCCCCGGAGCCTCTGGAGGGAGGGAGCACGGCTCAGCCCACACCTTGATTTCGGACGTCTGGCCCCGAGAGCTAGAAGAAAATAAATGCGTCTTGTTTTAAGCCACGCAGTGTGTGGTAATTTATTCCAGTGGCTGCAGGAACCCAAGGCAAAGCAGAAACTGGGGGTCAGAGAGACAGAGCGAGGCCACCTAGCTCTTCGCTGCTCCATCCTGTGCCTCCTTGATTATGGGGCTGATTTTTAGAAAACTGACCTCGTTTCCATGCAGCAGGACAGAGGCTCTGGGGCCCAGGCAATGTCCCTGCAAGGTGCCCTCCTAGGAAAGGCCCATTCGCCTGCTTCCGAGCACACAGAGGCCTGGGGGAGCCGCAGGAGGTGGGCGAGGCCTCCCGCTGGCTGCTGTTCGGGACCACGGACTGTGGGCCAGCCTGCGATCTAAGTTCTTCCCGGACGCCGGTTCCCGGAATCTTCACGGTACCCTCCAGGGAGGGCCTTCTTTCTCCGTTTTACCAACGAGGGAAGCAAGACAAAGGGAAGCCAAGGTGGGGAGGGTGTTGGGAAACACCCCCTTGGAAAGCCAACTGGAAGTGGAGAAATGAGACAGAAAAGGTCGCACGGTGTGTGATGCAGGGACAGGTAGAGTCCGAGCGCAGAAGGGTGGTTGCTGGTGGCCTGGGGGGGTGGGGAGGGACTGCCCAAGGACACAGGGTTTCCCCTGGGGGATAAAAATGCTCCAGAAGAAGATAGAGACACAGTCCTGGGTGGTGCTGAGGTCGTGGGCACCTCCCAGGGGACAGCCCTGCTGGACGGCACCTGTGCCATGATCTGCATGGTGGCTCCAAGCTGCTGGTTCAGTTTCCAGGGCTAATTTCCTTGGGGGAAACTGAGGCACAGGGGATGAGCCCGAGGCTGAAGCTTCCTGCCTCCACTCTGGTATTTAAAAAAAAAAAAAAATTTTTTTTTTTTTTTAATTTGAGAGAGAGAGTGAGCACAAGCAGTGGGCAGGGGGCAGAGGGAGAGGGAGAAGCAGACTCCTCGCTGAGCAGGGAGCCCGATGCAGGGCTGGATCCCGGGATTCCAGGATCGTGATCTGGGCCGAAGGCAGACGCTTCACCCACTGAGCCACCCAGGCGCCCCCACTCCCGTGTTTTTCTCAGACTGCCCGACCGCCCTTCTAAGACAAGTGCTTCCTTGCCCGGGGAAGAGGCTGGTGGTGTGGCCCCAGCTCTGCAGGACGTCGGCCTGTGCTCTGAGACGCAGGGCAGGGAGAGCGGATTTCTACGGACTCTCCAGGCTCCTCTGAGTCACGACCCCTGTGCGCCTCTGAGGGGAATGGGACAGGCCAGGGGGTTCCGCAGGGGTCCCACTCTGCATCCAGCCCCGAACGATGCATCAGACTCAGCCAGCTCCACGCCACACAGATGCCTGGGCTCCACCTACTGCATCGAAGTTTCTAGAATTTTGCTTTGTCCCCCAAGGGGCCCTCGCGATTCCGATGCAGGAGGTACCTGGGAACTCCCGCCGAGGGCCCGCACGCCAGGTCCTGCTCTCCGTGGGTTTCTAGAAGACACAGTCTCAGGGACGGCTGTAAGGCCCACCCTCAGAAGAGTGAGGGGCGGAATAAAGGAGGCCTTTGCCTTTCCTGCCTACGAAGGAGACCCTGAAGGGGCGGCAGCTGGGTCGGGTGGGAAGACAGAGCCAGGGTAAGTCAATGCCACCTTCCAGCCAGCCAGCTGCCCTCAGCTCGGGCTTTTCCATCGGGAACATTCCCTCTGCTCAGCAAAACCATTATCAGACCGGCGGCGGTGCTCTGGCCCAGGAAGAAAGATTCCAAAGAAGTGTTAGCTTTCGGTTTTCTTTAAAAAAAGAAGAAGAAGAAGAAAGGTCAGAGCCCCGCAGAGGACACGGAGGTCTGAGGCCGGGGCGGGACCGCGAGGAGTGCACCGGGAGGACCGCACGGCGGGCCCGCCCGCCAGCAGCTGAGCCCTAAGAAGTCCTCAGAGAGCCATGAGCGGCTTCCTCTGGGCTCGCTCAGCCAGGACATCATTTGTTGATTCTCGAGCCCAATCCCTAGCTCATGATTTCCTCCCCGGTTGCCATGGCCCCGTATAGAAAACACAGCAAACTCCTGGCCCCGGGCAGCTCATTTATTTCAAATATTCCTTGCAGCTGGACTCCAACCATGTTTGGGTGTCTGGACTGGAGCATGAACTAATTGCTCTGTCTTCGGCCCCCTCCCCAGCTCCCCCAGCATACTTTATGGTTCAGTAAAGTCCACATTCCTCATCTCGCAGCCGAGGAGGCGCGGGAGGAAGGGTGGGAGGGGGAGCCCGGTACAGGGGAGGGCGGGCGGGCTCTTCCCATCTCTGGCCAAGCCCAAGGCCGGCTACCTGCTCCAGGCAGGGTATTAATTACAACCACATGGGTTGGTCTGCGGGCTGGTTTTATGAAGACTCCTCCCTCCAACTCGAAACCCCGCCCCGAAGTCTCGGGGCAGTACAAAGGGCCTTATTTTCCCTGGGTTTCCAACCCCTCCACCACCCCCCAACCCCGCCTGACCCCCTTCCTCCCCTTGCCACCTCCTTCAAAGCCAGCAGAGTTCCAACTGCAACCCAGACATGAACCCCAACCGAAAAATAATTTCAGGCCACCCCTTTTCTCCAAATGCATCCGGGGAAGGCATCTAGGGCTCCGCCCCCCCCCCCTACCCACCTTGATCTTTGGAGACTTTGCCCAAGAAGAAAGAACATTTATCGGGAAGCTGGTTTAGGGATGTTTGGACCGTTTTCAGAGACCAGTTACAGTCCCAGAGCTGCCAGTTTCCAGAACAGAACTGCATGAGCTTCTAAAGCATTTATCTGCATGCTCGCTGGTAGGCCGGGCCCTGTTCGAAAGCCTCATTTCACCCTCGCTGCCCTCCGACGGGACGAGCACGGTGAGGACTGCCATTTGATGGAGGCTCATCCAAGAGCCCACAGCGAGGGCGGGGTCAAAGCCGATATTTGAACCCAGGTCTGACTCAGGAGTCCCTGTTGCTCGTCGCTGGGCCAACCCAGCAACACACTGAAAGAATTTCCCTTTCCTCAGCAACTTGTCCGGAAAAAGAGCTGACACAGTCACAGACAGTGGTCTCCAAACTCTCTTAGGCAAGGTCACTTGGGGTTCGAGGAAACTGCAGGTCCCTGGCCCGGCCCCAGAAACGTTGGTTCGGTTCAGGTCAGGAAGGGCTCCGAGAAAACCCACATTTTAGCCCATCCCTGCCCGGAGGATGCCAGGGCAGGTGGTCTGAGGGAAGCCGGCTAGGAGGCGGGCAGAGAAAGGGACACAGGACTTTGGTCCGAGGGCTCCTGGGCCCCCAGACCAGGGCACTTTTCACAGTACCTTGAGATCCTGATGGGCCCACGGGGAGCGAACTGCATTCGTGACAATTCTTTGGAAACTAGTCATGACGTGCGATCCTATCCAGTAAATGTCTTCACTATTCACATATCACTCACCAATCCGCTGAATAAGCCGATTTTCCCATCTCCTCTGCTAGGGGATAGGGTGGGGGGAATAGGTTCCCCGTGAAGGCTCATCAGCGTCACTGCATGCTTGGCACTGGGGACCCAGAAGTGAGTAAAGGACCAGCTCCTTCTACCGCACGTGCAGAGCCTGCACTCAGAGAACGCCCCCATAGGCTTCTACTCTGCCCCTAAAAAGCCCACTGTCAACTCAAGCTGTAGGACCCCAGTGAGCCGGAGGCTCCCACCGATGGGCAGAACCCTTCCTAGCAGGCTCAGAAAGTCCCAGTCTGGGCTGCAGGCGCACGAACTTCTGAAAAGGGATGGAGACATTCTAGGATCACCTCCCCAGGATTCTCCTCCTCACTGGGGCTCTGGCTGGCCCCCCACCCTTGGCCACGGGGTCCCAGGGGATCACCTCGTTATCTCTTGAAAACTGGACCCAGGGAGGGCTTGGCCACACCCTTTTCCCTTCCCCCCAAGGCACAAAGAGGGACTCAAGAGCGGTTTGGTATTTTAATAAACTTTCCTTTATTAGGTTACTGACTATTATTACTCATCATAAAATAGAATGGGAGTTTCAAAACTGTACAGGTCACAAGGTTCTGGGCAGAGAGGAGAGAAGGGTGGGGCTGAGGTTTGGGAAGCCAGGGACAGAGGTGCAGAGAGATGACCAACAGCCCACGATTCATCCAGCACCGGTGGGAGGACGCTGGGTCAAGGCGGGAAGGCTGGGTACGTAAAACTCTCTCGTGTGCAACATTCATGAGAACATGACCCACCCTGAAACAGGAGTGAGGAAAAGTCTTTAAAAGTCTTACAGGTAAGGTTTCTCCCCCCACCCCACCTTGGAAAAAAAAACAACAACCTCAAAATAATAAGGGGGTAATTTACATTCCTCACCCAGACTTGGCACCAATTTTGTGCTTTAAAAAATATACTCCACTGGAAGACTTTTTTTTTTTAAAGGTACCCTACAGCAGCTGTTTAAAACATAATTCTTACAGACAAATATATATGTATATATATTAAACATTTAAACAAATAAAGTCATCTATTGTACCTGTACAGAAATGAACAGAAGTCAGATTTGAAACGAGCTGACTTCAAGATCAAAGAAGCGGTGCGTGCGGTGCCGGCAGGGCTCGAGGGGTCCTCGTCCACTGGCCGCCCCGCCCCGCACCGCCCTGCTCCTCGTGTGGCTCTGGGGGGGTCGCGATGAGCTGAGGCTGCTCCCCTGGGCGCAGAGCGGGGGGCACTAGGCGGAGGCCCGCGCTGGCTTCCGAGGGGCATGACCTCACTCTGGGCTCCCCGCCCCACCGTGCCCCTGGCTTCCCTGGGGCTGGAGACCCCTCATCCTCCCTTTCTCAGTTCTGGCTCCGGGAAGCCAGAGTTTCTGAGGATGCACATGGACGTCTCAGCTGGGAAAGCAGAAGCAAAAGCGAACCCCCCCGCCCCCAGAGACTAAAGAAGGAAAACCACGTGCAAAGATGGATGTCTCCTGCCTGGAGACACGGGGAGTGCCACAGTCCTTGCAGACGGGTCCCCCAAGACTCTCGTATTGCATGGGCTCGGGAGCCCAGAGCAAAGCACCCCGGGAACTGCAGGTCCGGAGACCCACACGGAGACACCCTTGTGCCCACGTAAGGACAACCACAGCCACAGCCCAATGAGAGGGACAGGTGAGGCGCACACGTCCCAGGGAGGGGCAGGTAGAAGCGAAGCGATAGAACATTCCAGAGAGCGGGGAATGAAACAAGGTTTCCTTTCTGAATGGAATAAATAAATGGCTTTTGTTATTGTTAAACGAATAAATACAGGGTACCGGGGGGCTGACAGCCGGGGCTGATGCTGGGCGCTCGTGTGCCTGTGGAAGGTCCCATTTTGGCTTTGGCCTCGGTGTCCATGATGAGCTTCTGATGTCCTGAGTGTGGCCTGCTGCGGCGTGGCCCGGGCTGGCCTCGGCACCAGCCCTCACCCGAGCACCTCTCAGAGCCCCTGGGATCTGCTCTTGGCGCCGGGGCGCCTCCTCCTGGGACCTAGCAGGTCAGGTCGAAGGGGGGAGGGGACCCCTGCGCCACCCCGAGGGCAGGTGGGAGCTCCGTGGAGGGCTTCTGAGGAGTCTGTTCTCTGGGTCTTTTTCCGCAGAGGGACTGTGGAAACGGCGTGCAGGGTGCTTCTGCCAAGGTCGGGACGGGGAACGGAGGAGCCTGCGTCGAGCTGTCGGTAGCCGGCAGGGGCAGCGGGGAGGATGGAGAGGTGGCCCGGTGCGGGTCCAAAGTGCAGGGCACGGTGGCAGGCTGGCGAGGTGGCACCAGGTGGCCGAGGCGCTGGCGGTGCCGGGGTGGAGCATCACTGGTAGAGGAGGTAGGCCTTGAGGGAGGCCGGCAGCGGCAGCGTGTGGATGTCAGCCAGACGCTCCTTCCCCAGGGCCAGGCGCACCGAGCGGCGGCACAGATCCATGAGCGGCAGGGGCTCGGCTGGGGGGACGGAGGAGAGAGCGTGGACAGGTTAGCACGGCTCTGGATGGCTCTAGAAGGCTCCAGAAGGAACAACGCTAACAGCGACAGCCACCCTAGCGGTACTATAATGTGTCACTACACAATCCGCAACGAGGCAACTTTATATTTTAAATCAACTGCTCACAGCAAGGACGGAGGACCTACCCTGGGCCAGGCACCCCTGTGCGCCCTCTGGAGATGCAGAGTTAATTACGGTTTGTTAGGAGGGACTTAATCCTAGGGACACATCACTCTTATCATCCCCATTTTATAGATGACACTGAGGGATGCTCGCCCAGGGTCACAGCGCTGGTAGGAGAGGGAGCCGGACCGAAGCCAGGCCGTCCCTCCTCTTACCCACCGGACAAGGCTTCATTGCGTGTCCAGCCAGGGTGTACGGAGGCCAGCCCGTCCCAGCACAGGCCCCAGGTCCAGACCCCCCGCAGGCATTCGAGAAGGGAATGCACGTCAGCCCGGTGCTTGCGGGTCCGCAGCCGCCCCGCCTCACTGGGGAGGGCACTGAAGCAGAGGGGGTCCGATGCGTCAAGGTTACACGCTGGGGTCCGAATCTAGGCAGCCCCGGCTCCGCAGCCACATCCTTGGCCACCAAACAGGGCTGCCAAGGAAGATGGAAGGACTGTGTGGGAGGCAGGCCCGACCGCCCCACGGCCTGAAGGGGCGGTGTCTACAGAAACCCTAGGTCTTTGCACTTCTTTGCACCTGACGGAGTGAAGCTCAGGGGCCCAGGCCAGGGCAAGTGGAAATGCCAGCCCAGCCTCCGCAGCCGGGACCCTCGAGGCTGCCCCGGGCACCGCCAGAGCATCTCGCAGCCAGGGAAACTGAGACCAGGGCTCACAGCGGTGCTGCCTTGGGCGCCTGGATTTGAGAGTGGTTTCCAGCCACAGCCTGCAAAGCACTTCGGTCTTTATGTCCCCAGATGGCCCGGGACCTCTCTTCCCCCAAGGGAGGCTCCACGTAGTGCGTGTCTCAGATAAACTCTGCTCTGGGGGGTTAGAGGGGGCCTCGCTCTCCCCGCCTCCCTGCAGGTGGCTCTTCCTGGCGCTCTTCCCAGAAGCAAGGTGCAGGTGAGCACACCGGCCGCTGCTCGGGGCCGCCCCACGGCGTCGCGGGTCGGGAAAGAGCTGAAGGGATGGGCATCTGGGGCTTCGGCCAGGGTCTCCCCTTGACACTGAGACTCCCCTGTGGCCAAAAAACTGAGAAAATGCTCATCTCCCACGGGCCATTAGCCCCAGCAAGACGGGAAAGGGAAGGGAAGTGGTCGGTGTTTTTCATGAAAAGCTTTGAAACGGGGCCATTCCTGGACAGCCCGGGATGATCAAGGGGAGCCCTGCTTGGAGGCAGCAGGACGAGCTAAATGATCATCCGCCCTTTGCGGGGGCAAGCATTCCAGACTCCTGGGGAGCGGAGTCGGGCTCCTCCCTCCCGCAAGCCCACGGAGCCTTGAGTGTCCCCCATTGTAGTGTCCTGCACCTGGGGCCCCACGTCTGGCTCCTCACTTCCACCCTGCCCCGCAGCCTGACCGTGAGCAGACCCCTCCCGCCACCCGGGCCTCAGTTTTCCCATCGGTCAGATGAGGAATCCGGACCAGATGTTTTGGTCTCCTCCCGCCGAGATCCTGAAGGCCAGAAATGCCTCCCAGTGGCTCTCAGCCTGGACACGCTGAGCGACCCTTCAGTGGCTCGAGTGGGGGGCATTCGGCAGCCCTGCCTCTCCCCCACTCAGGAGCTCTCTCCATCTGCCACGTGGGGCCAGCCCCTTCTCGCTCCAGAACGTGGCTTGGACCCCCATGGGGAGGCAGAGAGGCTTCCCCTGGTCGGCTAGGGACACCTGAGAAAGTATCAAGAGCCACTGAACATGGCCAGAGTGCCGACCAGGGCTGCGGAGGGAAGGTTGAGATGGAATTCCCATCACATCCTCTCAGCTTAATGATTTCCCAGGCATCCCACGGGGACCCTCACTAAGAAATGTTTCTGAACGGCAGAGCCCTGCACACCCCCCGCTCCAGCTCCCTTATTTTTGGTGACAGCTGACCTGAAATTAACATCACCAGCAGCAGCTTGTGGAGCACGAATGGGGTGCCTGGTGGGGACTGTGACGCCCTGCAATCTACAGGTGGGGAAGTGGCTTGGGGAGGGGGGAGCTGAGGGCTAGAATGTGGACACGCGCCCAGCTACTGACAGCTCTGTCTCCCCCAGCCAACTCCGTAGTCGGGCTCTCTCCGCGCCAACGTGGGGAGGAAGGCCCCGAGAGCTCCCTGCGGTTTACCCAGGGGACGAGGACCTGTGGCTACCTCCTTCCGCCCCCACGGAAAGCCTGACCATCTTTGGACCCCACTGAACAGTCCAGGTGGGGAGTGGTTGTGAACCTGGGAGGGATGTGTCCTTCAGACGCCCCGGGCCTGCCAGAATGAGCTGCGGAGGCCACAGCCAGCAGATACAGTGACGAACCATGAGCCGAAAATAACGACCAGTCACGCAAGCATCCCACAGATGGGTCTGCTCCCTCCTTCCTGGATCTTGTAGGGAGCAAACGGGGGTGCACAGGCTCATGGTCTGGCTACTTTCCAAAGGCCAGGCGGAGACCAGGAGTGCGACCAGGACCGGACCACGGAAATGTCTGTCCTGATTTCAGTTGGTCACCGATGGAACCCAAGAAGGCCTCCCCACCTCAATGCCTTGGACGGGGGCCTGCAGGCTCTGTGTCCAGCTCCATGCACAAAGTCAAGAGGTTCCCCGACAGGGAAGGCCAAGGAAGGGCCTCGGCCGCTAGGCCCGCCTCCAGGGAGCGGAGATGCTCGTCCTATACTTTACACAGTGTATATGAATGGCGGGGGGGCGGGGGCACGGAGTCATGCACAGAAATTGGGGAGTGAATCAGGTGCTATTTATGAGACCGGACCCGACCGGGGGCTGGCCACACTCCTCGGAGAGGCTACAACCCACGCCTCCAGGGTCTGCCGCTGTGCTCATTCATGGGCTCAGGGAATGAACTTTGGGTCCGTGAGGTCAAGGGCAGGTGTCTCGCATGAGGAAGTGCCCCTGATCCAGCCACGTTCTCGTTCCCACCCATCACCTTCGCCGGTCCTGAGACTGACCTCACGCTTACTCCTGCAAGGAGCTTGCAGTGAAAATGCTCCGTGAAATGGGTTCTAGAAAGTCATGGGGGGCAGTCTGGTCATTTTGGAGGATCATCAGCGTATGTGTGTGTTTCCCCTCGACATCAAGCGGTTCTTATGGAAAAGAAGCAAAACAAACCACAACCCCTTATTCTTGGCAACCAGGAAAGGATGCCTGACGTCCTTCTGGGTGGCGAGGCAATCCTGGTCCCCTGCTCCCCCGACTTGGAGAGCCTGTGGTCCTCATGTGGCCAGCCTTTCGGGGGACAGGGGACCTGGAACGACTCCTTCCATCCTAAGCGGCCTCTCTCCCCCAGAAGGAAGCCCTTGTGGGTTGGGGTGATTATAGTGACCCTGACCAGGGGCCTCCCTGGAGCCCAGTGGGAACGGAGGTGCAGGTAGGACCCACCACCAGGTGAGGCGCCCCAGGAGGGCACCTAGGGAGGCCAGGAGGACCCCAGGAGGAGGCTATCAAGTGGAAAATCTCCCGAGGAAAAGAGCTGAACCCTCTCTGAACCCACAATCACAAAAAACCTCACCGAACTTATCTGGGAGCTGTAAAAGGGAGAATTCGAAAATGCAGGAACGCAGATGAAAGCCTTCCTTAGTGGGAGACAAGGTCACAGTGGTGGGGGCAGGGAGGACCCACGGGGCAGGGACCCTCCCTTGGGTGGCCGCCAGCCTGTGGCTTGCAAGTAGGTCTGTTCTTTCTGCATCTCCAGGGAGGGGGCAGGCAGGCCTGGGGGCCACGCCGGGCTCTGTCTCCCCGCTACAACGGTCATTTCCACCCCTTCACCTCAGGAGAGAGGAAAGTGACACCACAGTCCCTCCGGCTGTGGCTTCAGCCCCAGAAGGTCTCAAGGCCTGAGGAGTCGGAACAAGTGGCCTGCGGTCACACAGGGACACACTGATCACTAGCTCTGTCTTTGCTCTGGCTCTGGCCCCAGCACGGGGACAGGGACTCTGCTAGGAGGGGCTGCCCATCACACGGGGGAAGGGGACAGGGACGCTGCTGGGGAGGGTCAGCCCGGTGCACAGGGGAAGGGGACAGGGACGCTGCTGGGGAGGGTCGGCCCGGCGCACAGGGGAAGGGGACAGGGATGCTGCTGGGGAGGGTCGGCCTGGCGCACAGGGGAAGGGGACAGGGACTACAAATTGCTCTCTGCAGCGAGCCCTGCGGCACTGGGGAGGCCCCGCTTAGCAACTCTGGCTGGCCAGCCCTGCAAACCGCTGCTCCCCGCTGAGGTCAGGACGTGGTGGCTGGGGTGGGCAGGGTGGGGAAGGAGGGGGCAGATGACCTCCCAGACCACCGAGGGAGGGCTAACAGGTCCGAACACCTCCAGGGCTGTGACCCCGAGATGCCGCTAGCCAGCCCTGGCCAGACTTTCTGCCTGTCACACTGTGCTTCCCGGTGGACCACGGACCTGGTCTCGCCATGACATTCACCCTTCCTCAGCGACCTTGGAAGGTAAGGCACACTCTCCCGGGCAGAAGACTTAGGTGTCCTTCGACCTCATCCAATGGGTACCCCTACTGACTGCCGTCTCACCTTCCCCCCAGGGGGGTGGCACAGGGGTCTCATGGGAATGGTCTAGTCACTGTCTCCACATCTATAATGGGGGGATAGTGTCTCCTTCTTCTCAATTCAGAACCACTTGGAGCCTCAGGAACATGGCCCTCTCAGAAACAGCATCTTTGCAGACTACTTAAGATGAGGTCATGCTGGAGTAGGCGGGGCCCAGAATCCAATGGCTGGGGTCCCGATGAGGATGGACACAGGAGGCCATGGAGGGATGGAGGCAGAGACAGGGGAACGTCCCAGAGCCCTCAGAAGGAACTGACCCTGTGGATGCCCCGATTTTGGACGTCCGGCCTCCGGAATGGTGAAAGCGCGCAATCTGCTGGTTTAAGCACCAGCTGGTGGTCGTCTGTCCCAGCAGCCCCAGGAATCGAACACACCGCCCTTCCTGCGCCTCTGCAAACCCAGGGCTCTGCTTGGCTTCTGACCCCATCCAACCCTGATGACTTCGGTCAAGGTCACCAGTGACGGCCATGTTGCCAAAGCTCATGGACCACTCTCAGCCGTCACTGTCCTTGACCTGGCCTTTTCATCCTGGAAGTCCTCCTTCATCTGTTGTCCAGGCCACTACTCTCCCCCCAAGCCCCATGGCCACTCTGCCTCTTGTCCCCTTCATCCACCGGACCCTGAAATATGGACGCCTCCCCCACCCGGCTCCCCGGCGCTCGGCCTCAGCCCCGTCCCCTCACTCCCTACATGATCTCACCCAGGGGGCTCAGCCAGCAGTGACTACCCCACTGATCTTGTCTCCAGATGTGCAGACCCACCTAGATGTGTGGAGTGAGCATCTCAAACTGAACTCCCCCCACCCCCCCACCAGCCCAAAGCCGGGTCAGGTCACCTCTCCCCAGGACAACTGTCATGGCTTGTCCCTGGCCTTCCAGAAGCCACTCTCGCCCCTACTGTTCATTTCTATGCAGCAGTCAAAGTGAACTTTCTAGGGCGTGAGCTGCTCTCTCGGCACAGAACCGAGGTGTGGGTAAGCAGGGGGAGGCTGGCGTTTATCCCCGCCTCCACATGTGCGTCGGGCTGGGGGAAGCTGCGTCACCCTCACGGGCTTTCGCATCTGGATCCTCCAAAGTCAACTGGCCATGCACAATGGGGCCCATTTAGGTCCAACCAGGACTGGAGAAGTCCAGAAGGCAAGAGGGGGGGGCCCTGGTATTGCCCGGCATCGAAACCAGTAACCAGAGAGTTCGTGGAACTGACCGCAGTGGCAAACTCCCAGGGCAACTTTTTATTCAGACCTTTTCCTTTTGCCTTTAAATTTCCCCAACTCTCCCTTCAGGGAGCTGGATTTGAGGCTTGCCCTCCTGTCTCCTCATCTGACTGGCTCTCGAGTAAATCCTTTCCTTGCTGCCTCCTAGCGACTGTCTTGGCCGCCCGGTGGGGAGGCAGACTCGGCTTGGGTTACAGCATGACATTTCTGGGGAGGGGGTCCTCATCATTAATCAAGACGATCCAAGGTGGGCTCAAGCCACCCGGCACTTGGGAGTCTCCACCCAAGACCCCACACCCAGACGCAACTCTCAACAACACGTTCCCACGCCCATCCCCACTTCCCTTAATCCCTTTCCATTTCCCGACAAGAAAAATTACAAAATCATTCAAGCTCCCATCTGATGCAGAGCTCACGACAGGCCTCTATCTGTTTACAAGATGCCGGTCTGGGCCTCCAGGACTGTTTGCGCAGAACCTTTCCCAGCCCTGCCCCTTGGCAGAGGAATCATTCTGCTTGGGCGTGCCCCAACTTGCGCAGTGAACAAGCTAGTGTCCCCTCCGGCCCCTGGAGGTCTGTGCTCTGCATTTGAGCTGGTTTCGTGAACAGGAAACGCTTGATGCACCTGTTCCTGCACTACCCTCATGGAGACCAGCAGTCTCGGCGACTGGCGACAGCGCAGGGAGCCCAGCAATTCATTCCTCTGTCTGCACAGAACGGGCAGTAAACTAACGGGGGCCACAGTCTCTCCTCTACCAGGGCCAAGGCTCCTGAGATCCTAGGTCCTGGGCGGGATGTGTCTGGTTCTCCCAATCCCTGCCCATCCCGGCCTCGGGCAGATTTGACTACGGACTTTCTACTACCGTCACCTGGGGAGACAGACTCACAGAACTTGCTCTGCTGGTTCCTGAGGCCAGGTCTGAAGTTACCTCCTCGGGGAGGCTACCTGCCAGATGTGCACCTGGCCGGCCCTGCCAGGAGCCCCATGACCTAGGGGTACTAGGCTGCACAGGTAACGTCATTGCCATACCAGGCCAAAGGCAGAGGCAAGGAGCGAGGGAAAGGGGGATAATATTGGAGGCTTCCGAAGAGATATGTTTCTCTGCCTTATGTCCCTGGATATTTTCTCTGATATCCTCCAAGGCTGAAGTAGGGACGAGGCGTGGGAGAAGCTGAAGGTTTGGAGGCTACAAGACCAGAGTTAGCATCTGTGCTCCTGACCCAAGCAGGGGCTTCCCTGACTGCTCACCTTGCCTGCCAGGTGCCAAGCCGGACCTGCCCCATACAGATGGTCAACACACGGGTGGGCAAAGCTTTCTGCTCTATCCCCTTTCCAAGGCGAGGTCTGAAGAAGGTAGAAAGGACCCATGAAGAGTAAGGGTCAAGCACGGGGATGAATAGTTCCAGAACTCTGGGACCTCCTGTCACCACAAGGTCCCAGCCAGGAAGCCACAGACTCCTCTACCTCCTAAACTAGGACATGTCACCACATGTGGGCTATTTTCACGTGTGGTCTGAGAAAGGCCACTCCCTTTTCCAAAGGATCAGTGGAAATCACTGCTGATTGAGCCCATTTCTAATCCACATGCTCTTCTCCAAAGGCCTCCTGACATCATGACCAAACAAGCCCCTCCCAGGGGACCATGCCTAAAGGAACCAACTCAGAAGCCTCTGGCACCAGAAGAGAGAGAGACCCTAAACCTGTCTAATGACCAAGAGCGGCCACTGGATTTCATTTATGTAAGAGGTCCTCATTACCCCAAGACTGCGAACCCCAGCTCAATAGAATGCTGGCTACTGTGCTAGAATTTGGTCAACTGCAGATCAAAATTGGAGGCAGGTCAACCAGAAACAAAGAGCATCTAACCATGTAACCATCTGTCCACCCATCCATTTATCCACCCACACATCCATCCACTCATCCACCCATCCACACATCCATTCCTTCATCCACCCACTATTCCATCCATCCATCCATCCATCCAATCATCCATTCATCCATCCATCCATTCATACATTTATCCATCCATCCGTCCATCCATCCATCCATCCAATCATTCATCCATCCATCCATCCATCCATCCATCCATCCATCCATCCATCCATCCACCCACACATCCATTCATCCATTCCTTCATCCATCCACACATCCATCCATCCATCCTTCCAACCATCCACTCATCCCATCCATCGAAACACCCACTCATCCATCCACTCATTCATCTATCCATCCATCCATCTACCCATCCATCCATCCACTCATTTATCCATCTAACCATCCATCCATCTCCTCATTTACCTATCCACCCACCCATTCATTCATCCAACCACAAGGAGCTATCAGGTAACTGGCAGACTCCAGTTAGAATTCCTCATTTAAGCAGAGGCACGCAAAAACAGCCTCTGAGGATCTGAATACGCTGGGTTAGCTACTTAGAGATGTTCTCATTCCAATGACTGCACATTTTTGGGCAGGCGCAGCCAGAACCCCGGGGCCACAGGGAGTCCGGGAGCCATCGCACTGGACACTTACGGTCGAGTCCATTCAGGTAGCGCATGCGGATCTCGCAGTGGCCCCACACGGCGCTCACTACAGGATACAGTTTTTTGCCCTTGAGTCCTCGAAAAGCCACTCCCATGTACTGTCCATCCACAATGAAGCTCAGGGTGCCGTCATCCATGTCCAGGGCCACGAGGAACGAGTCGGGGACAATAAACGTCTCATCCGGCTCCAAAAAGGCCGGGTACGTTTTGCTCGGTTGGTTTTTGCCATCGTGATAGAGCCGGTTGCGCCCCAAGTCCCAGCCCCAAGACTCGTGGTTATTCCCCACGAGGGTCGTGTACCCGACGGAGTGCAGGGGGGCGTCTGCTGTCGCCACGCCCACCACAGCGTGCGTGCCCCGCTGCCTCATGGCCCACGTGATCTGCCATACGTGCAGCCCGCGCGTGTACCCGACCTTGCCCCTGATGGCGTCCGTGCTCTGGGCCACCGGATGCCGGTGAAAGATCAGCTTGTCGTCCTCCTTCACGAAGACGTTGAGCGATCGGTCGTTGTTGTTCCACGAGTGGAGCAGCTGGACGTCGTAGGACACGGGAGGCATGTCCAGCAGCAGGTCCAGGCGGGTGGGCTTGCAGTAGTCCAGACCTTGGAGCTCCTGCTTCAGGGGCCGGTACGTGGGGTCCCTCATGTCCACGGTCTTGATCCCTCCGGTGACCTTCTGACCCATGTTCGCCTTTGGTTTCACCTTTGCACGGACTCCCGGGGCAAACTCATCAACCGCGGGGCCTCCCGTCCAGTGTGCCGATGAGGCCCAGACAGCGGTCCCAAGGAAGGGTGGCAGGCGGCGTCTGGAGACTGCGGAGCCCTCAGGGTTGCCTGATGGACGGAGAGAGAAACAGGAGGCCGGTGAGCAGGGGGCGCGGGAAGAAGGGGAACACGGTAGTTGGGGGTACTAGGCTGCCCGCACGGACACGTCCCAGAGCCCCGGCTTCGGGGCTCCCAGCACACCCAGGGCGGGGCAGGCACGGCCGTGGCTCTGTCCCCGAGGCTACCTCGAGGAAGGAGTCGGCGTGGACAGGTGGGGGCCGGGCGTCACGCTCGATGGTGTCGGCTGCAGCACGACCCTCACCAAATACCTCCCACGGTCTCTCAGGGCAGGAGGCCAAGTTGGCACGGCTCCCGAATCAGGCCTGAGGCCGTGGCTATCCTCCTTGGGCAAAGCAAGGGGAAGCTTACTTCCCTTGCCCGCAGTCTGGGGGGGAAAGTGAAGCCCTGAGAGGCAGCAGAAGCGGCCAGACCCCATTTCCCAGCACAGCTGCTTCTGGGAGTTCATGCTAGGGAAGGGGACCCCAGTGTAGCCGGAAAGCTTACTTGGGGGGTCTGCATGTGCGCTCAGCTGGGAGGCCCCAGGGGTCTCCGGGCTTGCTGGTCCCTGGGGCGGCAGCGACCTCTCCAGCAAATCCTATGTCCCTCCTGGTCCCGGGCCACCAGTGACACTCTTCTCACGGCCCCCGGGTGGGCCCCCGGTCGGGTGAGAACAGATGCTCTCACCACCCCACCCCCACCCTCACGTAGTTCTGGACCAACACTTAGAGGACTGTCACTTCCCCCCCCACATCCTTCAACCAGCAGCCAAAATTTGGCCCCTCGGGTCCCGACAGCCCCCCTGGGGAGGAAGTCTGACTCCGAGAGCCCTTGTTCCCACTCTGACTTCACCATCACTGGGCTCCTCGAAGGGAGGTCAGGGTCATGGGGTAGGAGGAGAGATCTCACTGCATCTGTCCCGGTGTCTCCATTGGCAGTGCCAAGGAGGGGGGCCTGAAACGTGGGGCCGACTGACCACCCCCGCCTTCCCCGTCCTCAGTGTCCAGCCTTGGATAAGGGAAAAGAACACGCCATTTGGGTTTCCTGAGCCTCCCTGGGGAAAAGCTTCTTTCTGCCGCCACAAACCTCCCTGGCCTGGGGAAATGACCATGCGTCAGGGAGCAAGTGGCTCCCTGGACTCTTGGCTCCTGGGACGGAGCAGACAAGGGAGAAAGCAGACTCCTGGCTAAACAAATGTAAAATGAGCACGCGGAGACTGCTGGGAAAAGCATCACGTGGGTCCCTTGTTCCAAGGAGCACTGAGGCGCCTGGATGAAGAGTCCAAAGGAGCCCGCTGTGGGGGTGCAGCAGGACTCCCCTCTGCAGGTAGCAGGGACAGAGCACCTGCTGGGAGAGGAGGGCGGGCCGTGCAGGAGGGGGGATCTGGGAGGGGGGGGCAGCGGGAGCCGGGAGGAGGGGAGGGATCTGCAACGGGCTTGCTGTCTCTCGTCTTCATCAGTCTTCCCGCTGACCCCAAGCTGCCTCTGTCCCCTGGGACCACGTCTTCAGGGTGGCCGGGCCTCTAGGAGGTCAGCTCTCAGGAGGATAAATGTCCCTGTGTGTGTCCCTCCCCCGCCCTCACTGAGCACATCATGCTTCTCATCTTCCCCTTTCTGCTGTGGAATGGAAGGTCACTTGCTCCCTGACGCATGGTCATTTCTTCAGAGCCAGGCAAGGACCCCTTGTGTCAAATGTATGCAAAGCTGGTATAGAGCAGAGGTGTCCCTCTGCGGCCAGAGGACCAGCCTGGTTCTGGAAAGTTCTGTGGATATATCGTGACCTCAAGTCCTGGATCCCCCAGGACAATCCCAATTTCAAGCCTTCAGACCCATTGACTCCCAAGAGCCGTCAAACTCTATAAGATTTGCCTGCGGCCCTGCCAAGGCACCCCCCCCCCCACCCCGTGGCTTTGGCACCTGGTTGCCAGGCTGTGTGGGGGTGAAGAGAGCCAGGGTTTTGGGGGCCACCTGGCTACAGCCTTCCCTGACTCCTCTCTTCCGTGCCTCCCCAGACTCCCTTCCAGTATCTTCCTGAGCTGCTCAGGGGCAGTTCCCACAGTCCACAGATGCACCTGTATCCACCTTTGCCTGGACATCGCACTCTGGCGGGTGCCCAGCGACCTCCCTGTGCAGGACCCTGTGGGGAGCTCTCTTTCTGGAGCAAAGTGGCCATTGCCCTTCTGTGGGCTCTGTCCCAGCATCTCGGCACGGGGATCCCACCCCCACTGTGGGCACAGGTGAAGAGTGAGGAGGAGGAGGCTGGGGGTCGGGGGAGACACTGGGCACGCAGACGCGTGGGAGAGGGAGGTGGTGCCGAGAAGTCCTTCCAACATGTTAATTTATCTCCTTGGAGACAAAGGGGTAGGAATGGAGAAGAACAGGGAAGGGGGGCGCGCCGGGGCATGTCAAGGGTGGAGCAGGGGAAGGGTGACGGGGGCGAGAAGGGGAGAGAGAGGGAGCTCTCAGGCCCCTGAGCTGGGACCTGTACGCCTATAGCTCCTACTGCAGCCAGACTAGGGATCAGCAAATATCTCACGTACGGCACTGGGCAGTAAGTACTCTAGGCTCTGCGGCCAGGCAGCCTCTGCACAACTACTCAACCCTGCCTGGTGGTGTGCAAGCAGCCACGGACAGTGCATAAATCAACCAGCATGGCTGAGTTCCAATAAAACTTTATGTATAAGAACAGGCTGCCCACTTGTCGGCCAACCCCCGAGCTAGACTAGGGGCCCCGCAGGTCATCTCCGCTGAGGACCAGGTGCTGCAACAGGCAGGCGGAAGACGGATGCGGGAGGGATCCGGCGGCCGCGGGGTCAGTCCAGCCTGAGATCGAGCCATCAGAAAAGACAATGTAACCTCACAGGGCAACTTTGGCTGCCCGTTCGGGTCTGTTCCACAAGTTCTCCCTGCTTCCCAGCCTCCAGAAAAGTCCCTTGTGCTAAGCTCCCACCTTCCTGCGCTAGAGACCCAGGAAACTGTCCAAGGGGGAGGGTCCTTTCCGGCTCACAGACCACGTGACCTTGAGCCGCAGGAGTCCCCAGGAGCAAGGGGGACAGGAAAAAGCGTGCGCAGCCCTGTGGGAGGCCCCTGAACAAGGGCACCCCAGAGCCTGGTGGGGGCCAGGGCCTGCCCACTCTGCTGCTTCTGGGCCATCCTGCCTCCAGACTCGCCCCACAGGTCAACCACCGTAGCAACCCTGGACACACTTGTCACCTGTTCCCACCCTGCGTCCGGGCTATGGTCAGAGCTGACACTTCTTTCTCGGAGACCTCCGGTGGTCCCTACCTAGCCACCTCCTTGCCACGCAAGGCCACCGAAGCCATCCAGCTGCCCCCCTTCTATTCTTTTTTAAAAGATTTTATTTATTGATTTGACAGTGAGAGACAAAGCGAGAGAGGGAACACAAGCAGAGGGAGAGAGAGAGAGAGAAGCAGGTTTCCTGCTGAGCAAGGAGCCCGATGTGGGGTTCAATCCCAGGACCCTGGGATCATGACCTCAGCCTAACGACTGAGCCACCCAGGCGCGCCCCCCCTTCTATTTTTAAATGTGGCTGCAGAGATCCGCCCTTTGGTGGGTTTCCCAGAGCTCCCCTAGCCCATCTTGGGGATGACCAGTAGGGTTCTCCCCCCGCCCCCATTTGCATCTCCCTACTTTGTCCTCTTCCACCAGCATGGCTGCTGGGGATTCCAGTCCTGAGGGGAGACCTCCTCATCCAAACAGCGCCTTGGGCCACTGCCTAGGACTCTGCCTTAGCTTTCCCGTGGCTCCGTCTGCTCCTCCAGTAAGATGGGTGTCCCATGCTTCCTCGGGCTCCACTGAGACAATGTTCCAGAAGGGACCTAGTACAGCTGGCATTTTCCCTTTTGTTTTGTTTTTATTTTTATTTTCTAGGCTGTGTTCCATACACTGAACATCCATCTTCTTGGTCACTGCACTTGGCCCTGTGATGGACGCTGTCTTTGAGCCAAGACCCAAGTGTCCGAGCAGATCAAATGGAAGGTCCCTTCCAAGCCAGGGGTTGGCAAACGTGTTCTATCAGGGGCCAGACGGTAAATATTCTAGGCTTTTCTGATAATATAGAAATGAATGGGCATGGTTATGTTCCAATAAAACTTTATTTACAAAAAACAGACAGTGGGGCTAGATTTGGCCCAAGGGCCATAGTTGGCTGACCCCTGTTCTAACCCCAGGCAAATCGGCCGACACGATCTCCAAAATGCCCAGACATGTTGTGTCCCCCCCAACCCCCCAGGTGTGGAGTCACAGAACCACGGGTTCAGCCTGTGCAGCTCCTGTCAACACTGGGCCACGGAGAGAGTCCCCAGCGGGTCCTGAACTTCAGGGAGGCACCGGAAGAGGCAGCACGGGCCCCAGCTCTTGCCTTCTGAGAGGTAAATGCAGACGTCCAGGCCTTTTGGGGCCTAGGGTTGTCCCGGGGGTGTCAGGGCCCGGGATGGCTCAGCAAGTCCTTAGTGCATCCCCACGAATCGGGAGGACCCAGACATTGTCCCTTCGGGAGAAACCAAGCTGCAGGGGTGTGGCTGTGTGGCCGTGGAGAACAGGAGAGGCGGAGGACAGAGATGGTCCTGCCGCCGTCCCCACCTCCTACCAGTCTCGCGCACGCCCAGAGCCCCAGCGGCTGCAGCATCGGGGCCTTAGGAGCAGGAGGGCCGTGCAGGTCCAGGCAGCGCCGGGCTGCGGCTCCCTCACTCCCTCCACGCGAGCTCTCGGTCAGAAAGCTCAGACACGCATCGGCCGCAGGGCCCCCGAGACCACCCCTGCCTGTTCCGACCCACGGCCGTGCCAAGACAGCCCACAGGACATTCCGGGTGCGTACCCCTCCCGCCCTGGCAACCTCTGATTGCCCAAATAACACTATTGCCCCATCCTCAGGCCCTGGGGCTTCCCAAAGACCAAAGCCACACCTGGAGCAGGGGTGAGAAGGACTCCAGTGTGACCCAAGGCTTGGGCGCGGGGGGAGGCAGGGATGTGCCGATCGGGTGGGTGGGTGGATCGGTGCCCTCCCGACAGGCACAAAGGCAGCAGGATGGGTACCGGAACCAGGAGAAAGAACACACTGTATACCTATAGACACACACACACACACACACACACACACACACACACACACCCCTGTGCACAGGCGCTGAAATGGAAGCAAAGCATGTTTAAGGGAGCTTGAACTGTAGGACTCTTCTTACACATCATTCTGGGTTGGGAGCTCCCAGCAACATTTTTCTACAGGTAAAATCAGATTAAAGACCAAAAAGGGTCCAAGGAGAAAAAGAACCATAAAAGGGTGGGTTGGAAAGAGAGAAAGGACACTTGACACAACTGTTCGAGAGCACATGCACAAGTCCTAACACAGAACTACACCTTGTTTGGGGTCAAGTTCTAGAACCAGGGCTTGCGTGGGGCTCTGTGCGGTCCACGTCACCCGAAGAGGTTCTGGAAATGCTGCGTGGACACGGCCTTGGCTTCTCCCTGGCCAGCCGGGACGTGAGGTCGTCTGTCCCCAGGGAGAAGCTGGGGTTGGGGGGGTCACTGAGGCTGAGTGTGCCCCCAAGGCTCTACTTCCTTCTGCTCCCACTCACCACCCCCCGACCCTAAGCCTGGCACAGCACTGGCCCCCATAGGCCACAGGGACAGAGGGAGGAGGACCCGCCTCCAACGTCAAAGCCAAGCACACGGTGGGAGAGTGTCTCCAGCACTGGAGGGCTGGGTGGGGGCGGTGGGGGAGCACACGGGGCCAGGGAAGCGGGACTCACAGCCACAGGGTAGGGACACCTGCGTGTCACACCCTACCCCATAAACGGACTTGTTTGACCCGGAAGAGAGACATAGAGGGACGTGAGCAAACACACTCTAGAAACTTTAAGATTTTGCATTTACTTTGCATGCGGATAAGATGAAAAGCTCTGGGACTGGGGGTGGGGCGTTGGGTGTGGGGGACATGGGGGGGTCTGCTGTCAGGCTAGATGCCACTAAGTCCTATGGTTTGACTCGGTGGGCCCCCTTTCCCTCAACTGAACACCCCTCGTCTCTCCCTCACTAATGCCAATATGCATCATCCTTGAGGGGTCAGAAGTCAGTTCACGGGTCACTGTAAAGGGGATGCCTCTCAGACCCTCTAAGGGGCAAAAAGCATCCCACCCAGTCTACCCTGCAGCCGCCATGGGGTGGGATGGCCCGTGGCTCCAAGAGCCACCTGTGCATGATGGAATTCCAGGTGGCCTCGAAGCCGATGAGCTCGAAGCAGAGGAGCTTTCCAAAGCCACCTGCTCCCATCACCGCTGCAGACAGCAGGCTGTCCGGTGTGCCGTGCTCCCATCTCCCTCTGGGAGTCACAGAGTCAAGGGACGCTGGCAGAGTGCCATCTGTGAGAGGGGACAGGGAGCCATGTGGGATTCCCAGGTCTAAAAAGGTGGGGGGATCTCGAAAGAATGTGGGGGAAAGTCACGCACTGGTGTGGGGGTGGGTCCACGTCCCGCCACAAGGCAGCGCCCCCCACCTCGGTGTGAAACACCCAGCAAACCACCCCCCCCTCCAGGATCTTGTCTAGGAAACCCAAGAGCCCTACACAGGGCCGTGACCCCACAGCCTTGGAGAGAAAGAGGGAGCCCCCCAGACTCTGACTTATCAAATGTAAAGTGAAGCCGTTACGTTTTAAAAAGTAAATTGGAGAACGATATGCAGAACGTGATCCCATTTCTATAAGAACAGAATTTAAGAAGATTCTCTCGGTGCGCACATATCTGTAGGCAAAGAGAAAGGTCTAAATGAATAAACAGCAAACCTTGCACAATGGTTAACCCCGGAAGGTGGCGTGGGAGGAAAGATGCGTTCGCTTTGAATCTTTTTTTTAAAGATTTTATTTATTTATTTGAGAGAGAGAAAGAGAAGGACAGAGACACAGATAGAACACAAGCAGGGGGAGATGCAGAGGGAGAGGGAGAAGCAGACTCCCCACTGAGCAGGGAGCCTGATGTGGGGCTCGGTCCCAGGACCTAGAGACCCTGACCTGAGCAGAAGGCAGACGCTTAACCATCTGAGCCGCCCAGACACCCCTGAACTTTTTTTTTTTTTAAGCAGGCTCCACGCCCAGCATGGAGCCCAATGTGGGGCTTGAACTCCCGAGCCTGAGATCATGACATGAGCTGAGATCAAGAGTCTGACGCTTAACCGACGGAGCCACCCAGGCGCCCCGACTTTGAACATTTTTTAAATTAAATTTTTTTCAAAATGCATGCCTTCCTTTGGTCATGACGTGATTTTTAAGCACACGAAAAAGAACAAAGACTGAAGAAAATACCGACTTCACACTTCCACAAACAAGCTGTTCCCAAAGCAATTCCTGAAGGCTCTCCACGTGTGTCACCTCTTCTAAAGCAAGCACCAGATAAATGTTTGATTCACCCGGGAACCTACGCCCGGAAGGACCCAGAGTTGGCAGGAGGGCGTTTAAAATAAAGGAAGAGAGTCCCTGGGGGCAGCCCTCGGGCCATCGCAGAGGGACGTTATTTCTACAATGATTCCTCCCAAAACGTCCAACTGCACCGTCTCTAAGTCACAATTTTATTTTGCCCGGTAAAAAAATAGGGTAGCTACGGTCTCCGCTGGCCCCAAACAAGAACAGAACTGCTCTGTCCCGAACCCTGAAACCCTCAGCGGCTGTATAGTGGTTCTGTGCTCGGTGGAGGCCACAGAGACAGTCCTCTCTGACGGAGACACATCCATGGTGACCGGTGACAGACGGACACGGTGGGGGTGACGGGGGCGGGCACACGCCGGAGAGTGGCAGACACACACTCGCCTCCTTTTCGCCCAAGTCCCCCTCCGTGTGTCCGATTGACCCCAGAACAGTAAAACCATTGTTTTGACCAAAGATGGGGAAAGAATGAAATTCAGGATGCGGAACAAGGTGACCTATTTATAAAGCCTCCTTTCACCTGAAGATCAAATAAACTCCCTCCGCCTCCCCCACCTCACACGTTGGTGGTTGCAGCCCAGAATTTTGCAAGGGAAGCAGGCCCAGAGCAGTCTGTTATTACATCAGAATACAAGCTCCACGGCCTCGCCAAGTGGCTGCCCCCCTCTGCCCGCCCCTCAGGGTTTCGGGCTCCTGGGAGCCAGGATGCGGGCACGCGCTTTGGAGGGGAGTGCACTCGGGGAGGGCTCCCGGCGGGCCTGGCCACAGAGCCCCTGGCAAGGGGTGCCACCGCCGGCAGGACATGTCCCCCTCACCCCACCCGCTTGAGGAGAGACCCCTGGGGACACCCAGGAGGGCTGGGTTCCTCTCAAACAGGGATATCAAAGGAAGGCTCGTCCCCTAAAACCAACAGAAAGCGTTGGTCCCTTCTGGGAAGTTCTGACGAGTGATTTTGGAGAGAAAATCCCGCACGGTCCAGAGCTCTAGCCTCTGACCTCAAAAGACCAAGAAGGCACCTGTCATAAACACCTACGGAAGGACCCAAATTACTCACAGCACTTTCAGAAAGGGCGCAAATCAGTTGAACCTTGCCCCTGGGAAATCGGCATTACATTCATACAGAGACTAAAAATTAAAATAAAGAGTCACGGCTGCAGCCCCAGGCAAGGCGGTGACAGCAACTACCTGTGCCTCATTTGGATGAGAAGCCCTGTTCTCAGAGGGTCCTCAGTGACACCAGTGACACATGGTGACACACGGAGACACACGGAGACCTGACCAAAAGTCTACCGAGAGAGAGCGGCCGAGGAGCCTACTTTGGGGGCTGGGCGCCCATCGGACTGGGCTGACGTAGTGCCCCAGAGACAGGGGCAGGAAGGCAGGGCAGAGCCGCAGAGCGGGGAAGCCTCCCCTCCCTGAGGCACGTGCCCAGAGGGGCCTCCACAGGGAAATCGGGGTCCTCCCAGGAGCCCTGGCGTACCTACGAGCCACTCGCCGGCCCGCTGGCTGCAGAGCCCACCGGCCTGGAGCGAGTCCCCTGCCACCTGCCTCCATCATCCCCAGGGACAGAAGTCTGACCGAGCCCAGGCTTCAGGGCCCGGAGGCCTGAGTGGGAGCGGGTTACACTCTGCCCTCTTCTGGGGGGATGTGTGAGCTGAGAAAGGTCACCTCTGAGACTCAGTGGGCTGGCCGCCATGGGGGCTAGAAGGCTTATCCCACCTGCAGATAGAGGTGATGTTCCCAAAGCACCCAGGAGACGTGGAGAAGGAGGGGAAGGCAACACTCGGGACTTCAACGTGGAATTGAGAAGCTAAAGTGCTCGGCGTGGCATGGGGTACACACAGTAGGTGCTTAAGACACACAGTAGGTGCCTAAAACACGCTGCTCCTGGCCTTCTAATACCAGGGGACACGGGTGGAATCTTGAATGTCTACTGCAAAAAAGCAGTGAGCCAGAGAATACCATGGCAGGCAGCGGTCATGGCCCTGAAGGGCAGCCGGAGGAGCTCAGCCCCACAAAGGGGGCGTCTTGGGAGGGGCCAGATGGCAGGCATCCTCCCCCACGGCTGGAGGAAGCAGGTGGGGAGGCAGGAAGTCCCGTGTGGGGATGAACAACCTCAAAGGCTGCAAATGAAATAATGTGAACTCTTTAGGTCGAGGGCAGGGGTGGAGATCCCAAGAACTTTCTCCAGGAGGAAGAGGCCGTGGGGATGTTCTCTGGTGATTATGTTCGCAGGAATAGTTCTCAAAGTAGGGTTCCCCGGACCAGGAGGTCAGCATCACCTGCTGGAGAAGCGACTGCTTGGGCCCCACCCCTGACCCACGGAATCAGAAGTTCTGGGGCCGGGGCCCAGCGGCCTGCGCTCCCTCTCAAGGTTAGGGTGCTGTGCGTTCAAAGACATCACAGCTCGACATTTTGGAATCTCGAATCCATGTGAAAGAACTTCCGGGCTCAGATTTCCAGCCACCACTTTTTAAGCACGGCTTGTTCTATCTTGATTTGAAATACTTCCAATGTTATACAGGCTCGTAAGAAATCGCAATCCAGAAACGTATACAGTAGAAATTAAAGCGTCCCTCCTCCCGTCGGGGGGACAGCTTAGAGCCAAGGATCACACCCATGTACCGATCCCTGGTTTGCTTTTTCCAAGTCATAATATATTAGTCCCTCTGTCCATTTTATGTGTTAGGAGGCATATATTGTTCATGATGACCATCCCTGTCACTTGTCCATAGAGACAAATGTCAAAATTGCTTGTAGCAGTGGTCCCACACAGCGGGGTGGCCTTAGACAGCTTCCTGTCATGAATTCGTGGCCTTGTCCTCCCTTACCGCTCTTGGACCTCAGAGCCCCCTCCCCACTGTCCATTTTCAGGAGAAGGATCAAATGTCAAAGCAACCTCCCACCGGGCTTCCTGGTCTTTGAACTGGCCATGCGGGCTGAAAGGTGCTCAGATTTCTGCACGGCTAGCCGGGCTGAAGGCTTTGTCACCTGGACCTCGACTGGAGTGCAGCCAAGGAACTTGGAAAGGATTCTAAAAGGAATCAGGCCTTGTGTCTCCTAATGCAACCTAATCACCATTCCCTGTGTGCAATTTCACGGAACTGAACCGGATGCCGAGGGAGAGGTAAATCCCCACACCCCACAGGCCAGCCGACAAAAGAACATAGCCCTGCTTCTAAAGCCACGATGGCTCAGACTTCTGTTCTACGTTGCCGGACCTCCTCCTCCTCTCCTGTCCACTTGGAAAGCCCTGAACAGCCTGGGCCACAAACTGGACAAAGGGGTCTCAATAAGTCCAAAGGCGGTGAATCAGTCATGAACTTCCAGGCTGGCCGAAGGGTCCAGCTGTCAGATCCCCACGGCACTAGCTTGTCACGAGGGGGAGGGGAGGAGGCAAGAAGGCAGGAAGCGGCCTCCCTCGCTGGGGCTCCTGGGGAGAACTACGCAGCCATCAGAGATGCTGGCCCGACGGACCATCGCCAGAGAAGCAAGGAAAAAGGTTTGTGATGGTGAGTGAAATGAAGGACGCCAGTTGTATCTGCCCTAAAGAGTGAAATCTGGAACATACTATACAGGCATGCTCGGGAAAAGGGAGGAAAAGGAACCCAGAAAATTGAAAATGTGTCTGTGTTTCAGGGGATGCGCTTATAAATTTCCCTTTCTTTCAAATTTCCTGATTGTTGTTTTATTACTTTTGCAAAAACATACATGGACGAACCCCCCCAGCCCATTGGTGGATGAATGGGTAAGCCAGCTGTGGATCACACACACAATGGAACCTTACTCAGCCATAAAGAAGCTTCGAGGACTGACACGTGCTACAACCTAGACAGACCTCAAATGAAAAACTGATGCTGAGGGCCAGAAACAGTTCACGGTCACTTGGGATATGAGCCCATGGATACGATAAAGCAAGAATGTGTGACTCCATAGAGACAGGAGGCCTACTGGTGGTTGCCGGGGGCCAGGGAAGATGGGAGGAAGTGGGAATGACTGCTAACGAGTCAGGGCCTCTTTGAGGGGGGAGGGGGAGAGAATGTTCTGGAACAAGCCAGAAGCGGTCACACAAACGTACTAAACGTCGCTGGATGGCACTGCTTCAAACCGTGGTTATACTATCACGTGCCTCTCACCTCGACAAACAAAAAAAGCATACACGGATGACAAATGTCCACCTGTCCAAATCCCACAGGGCAGGAGGTGGCTGAGGAGGGGCTGCCGAGCCGAGGGAGGCCCGGAGCTTGAAGAGGTCTGGCTGGTGGAAGGAGGCCCATTAGCCAAGGTTCCACGCAGGGTCACGGCCAACAGCATTCCCATGCGGCGCGAAAGGAGTCTTCTAGAGCTGGGCCGCTGGCGCTCAGGGCTCCCCGCCCTGTCCCCCCTTCTTTCCGCCACCAAAAAAAGCATGGAGCTGTGGTTTTGGCTCGCCCGCCGCCTGGACCCGGCACCTGTAGATCGGGTTTCTCTGGAGTCATCTGGAGAGCGTGCCTGCATCTCTGCGTCTGCACCCAAAATGTGGTGGGGGCAGGGCAGGCGGCAGATGCAGAGGCTCCCCGGTCCGAGGACGAGGCCACGGAAAGACCCCCCCCCCCAGCCTGGCGATTGCCGTCTGCGCCCTCCCCACTCAGGGACCGAGGCGGGCTGAGGAGGGCCATGCTAGAGCTCAGGGCCAGTCCGCGCCCCGAGGCCACTCCGAGCTGGCCTAGGCCCTGCTCTGCGACAGAAAGAAGCCATCCCTGTGGTGCAGACCCCGCTCACTCCCTCCGTCGATGACGCTGGTGCCCGCCAGCGGCGAGGCTCAGGCCGGTGCACGGTGGGACGGGACCTGTGGTCACACGAAAACCTGCTCCCGTGGGTTGACTTTCTCGGTTCTCAAAAGGATTCTTGCTCACAGACCTGGAGAGACCTAAGTCTCGCGGGCTTGGGCACCACCCTCTCCCACCGACCCTCTCGGGCCTGACTCACTCAGGAGTGTTCGGGAAGTTCGGGAAAACGGGACCATGCTCAAGGCCTATGCGCATACAGCAGGTGCTTACAAAATATCCGGGTTGCAAATTCACCCCATCCCATAAGCATCTGCTGAGCCCTGGTGGGGGTCACAGGCTTCCTCAGGCCCTTTCTCTGTTCCCTAGTCCCTGAGGACCCCAACTAAGTGGGTAATTCTAAAGTGTGGGCCACATGTGGTCGATGTTTAGGAGAGCGCGATAGTGTTTCACCTCTGCGAGCGGAGAGCATCTTCTCCAGGTGGAAAGTGGTAAGAACGGGAAAAATCAGCAAGACAGTCGCCCGCAGAAGCGAGCCAACCTCAGAGGCGGTCCGTGCTTGTTCAGCCAAAGAACACTTAGAAAACACCCAAGTCCAAATAAGGCACCTCAGGGTCGGCATTCATTCCAAAAATATCTATTAGGCGCCTACTGTGTACACACGGGTAGAAATCATGGCCTTCACGGAGCTTAGTCTAGTTGGGGAGATGGCTAGCTAGCAATCCTTTGGACAATTAATGCAAACTTCAAGGGCAGAGATTGGTACCTGTTGTGTTCACTGTGGTAGCACCCAGGCCTGGAACGGTACCTGGGGCATAGTAGGTGCTCAATAAATAAGTGTTGAATGACTAAATGTCCAATGCAGGGTCAAGTAGTACATGTCAAAGAAAGACAAGGCAGAGTAGTGAGGGCAGAGCAAGAGGTGGGAGCAGGTGGTAAGGGAGGGTTTCTCTGATACCTTCAGAAAGATATGGACAGAGATGCGGATGCAGGACGGGAGAAAAGCATGTGCCCTCTGGGCAGAGGCAGCGGGAGGTGCAAAGGCCCTGAGGTGTCGGCATGCTTGGCATGCTGGGAGAATAACAGAGGGGCCATAGGGCTGCAGGCAGGGAGAGAAGGCTGTGGAAGGAGGCTGGGTAAGGGTTATGCAGAGGGCAGGGACGCGGGCCTTGCAGACTCTGCAGAGTCAGGACTCTGGACTCCGTCTCCAGTGTGATGAGAAACCAGCAGAGGGCTTTGAGCCGGCAGAGGACCCAGCCTGATTTCTGCTCTCCCAGGACCCTTTCAGGCTGCCCTGTGGAGAAGAGGCTATTGGCGGCCCGAGTGAAAGTGGGGAGACCAGCTGAGGCTTCAATGCAAGGACGCAGCTGGAACCTAAGGGCGGTAGAGGCGATAGGCTCTGGAATGTAACCAAAGCGAACTATCATCCAATAGGTAATACTAGGCCTTGTCCAACGAAAGGGCTTGTTGAAGAGAGGACTTGTTTAAAAAAGCTAGTGGTGAGTGAGAACGCAGACGCAGAGCCCGGGAAGATGGCGGCCTAACCCATGGGCACAAGGACTCCAGCTCTTATTACATCCACGTCTGTGGTGACGGCAGAGATAACCGGTTACAAAACAGGAGGGCCATTCAGCCTTGAGCTCTGGTTCTGTGGTTCCCATGTGCCCCTTCTAGAGGTGAACACAAACCTTTAGCACACTTGACTGTCCTACTCCTTACTGTATGTGAACAAATTACCTCAGGTTTATACCTCACTCTCTTGTGAGTTTGGTAGCTATCTCTAAACTGTATCAAAATTGGAGACACTGGGGGAGAATAATCCGGTTCCTGAATCTACAGACTGTGGGTGGGCCACCGTGACCCCAAGGGCCCAGCTGGACCCCTTGGGATCGTCATCTGAGTAGCCCCACTCCCTCTACCCAAGACCTCTTGGAACCGAAACAGGACCCATCAAGGGCAGCTTGTTTACCGAGGGCCTACAAAGATGGAGAAGACAAAGGCCGTCTGGAGTTGGGCCACTCGGGCTTATGCTTCGGCCCCACGAGCTGGGAGACCCTAGGCCAGTTCTCTGCCCTCTCTGAGCCTCAGGTTCCTCCTCCACTGGACCGGGGAGATGCGCGTGCAACGTCACGGATTTGCTCTGAGGGTTAAATGAGGGGCCTATAGAAAGTCAGGCGCTCGGTAAAGACCCAACGCGGGCGATGCATTTGTAATTTCGGGGTTTGAGGAGAGGAAGGAAAAGGGGAGGGACGCCGGGAGGGTTCAGTGCTAGAATGCAGCCATAGGGATCAGCGGGGGGTGTCAGTGACTCAGTTCAGCTCAGGGGCTGCCTCTCGCCATCTCAGGCCTCCTCAGGAAGCCCTCAGGGGCCGATGCCGCAAGGCCAGCAGAGGTCTGCCTCGACCGGAAGCTCCCTGGTGCCTCTCCGGCGTCCCCCGTGGTGCAGTCCCCCCAGGACGCAGTGGCAGCTGTGGGGGTGGGCCTGCGGTGTCCGGGGCTCTGCTAAGGCCAGGTGGCTGAGACACACACATCTGGAGAAGTGTCTTGGGAAAGGAACTTGGACCTGGGCTGAGTCTATCCCACTTGGGAAAGGAACTTGGACCTGGGCCGAGTCTATCCCACTTGAGAAAGGAACTTGGACCTGGGCCGAGTCTATCCCACTTGGGAAAGGAACTTGGACCTGGGCTGAGTCTATCCCACTTGGGAAAGTAACTTGGACCTGGACTGAGTCTATCCCACTTGGGAAAGGAACTTGGACCTGGGCTGAGTCTATCCCACTTGAGAAAGTAACTTGGACCTGGGCTGAGTTTATCCCACTTGGGAAAGTACCTTGGACCTGGGCTGAGTCTATCCCACTTGGGAAAGCAACTTGGACCTGGGCTGAGTCTATCCCACTTGGGAAAGCAACTTGGATCCGGGCTGAGTCTATCCCACCTATCACATCTGAGAACGCAAAAGGAAGAAAGGGGAAGTGGGAAAAAGGGAAACTGGCCCGATACCCATTTAATGGGCTAGTCCCGGAGGGCATTCAGGGCAGAGGGAAGGAACAGCCAGAGTGAATGTGTTTGCTTCTCCAGCAAGCTTGTTGGCACAACTCTGAAAACGTAAGCAAGCCCCGGATCGGCATTCAGGCTGGGCCGGTCCCCCTGGTTCTACCCAGGTCCCCATGAGGGCTGCAGGTGCACGCCTCCCGTGCTGGCCTCGCAACATCAGCCAGACCGGGTTCAGAAGAGTACTTCCTCTGCAAGCGGGACTTGCCATAAAATACAGCCGGCAGCAGGGACATGGCGGGGGGCAGAGGATGCGCCCCAGCCCCCTCAAGGTCACGGCCGAGGGCGGCTCAGACCACAGCCCCAGGTGTGGGGACCGCTCTGCCACCCCCCCTCCCGCTGCGGCCGGCTGCCGGGACTGCCTTCCTGGCCGGGCAGCGAGTTTCCACAGCTGGAGGAAGACCACAAGCTCTTCTCTCCCGCCGAACACACTGGATGTTTCTAAGGCCCTCCCAAGTTTCCGTTCCCATATCGAGAGCGCTTCTTTTCTGCTGAGGCAGCAAGACCTGCCAACAAAACAAGCGGCCGGGACCCACGTTTTCGTGACACAACGCCTTCCCTCCAAACGGGCTGCAGTGAGTGAATCACGGAGGTTTAATAGTATCTTGGCCGCTGGGCCGGGGGAAGGAGTCCGTGTGAAAGGCGGACGGCGCAGCTCGGTCGTCCCCGCGCCCTGTCCCAGCCCCCGCCCACCCAGCCCACCTCTCTGATTGACAGCAGCCCCTCTCCGGGCCCCCAAACGGAAAACCAGACGTGACTGTGGTCCTGCGCGGGGAGCCGTCCAACTCCTTCCCTGAGAACACGGTCCCTTCCAGGGCCGGGGCCGGGGCCGGGGAACAGTGCTCCCCCTGCCGCCACCGGGCCCCGCATCTGGTGACGCCTGGAGCTGGCTGGAAATGCAGAGTCTTGGGCCCTGCCCGGGTGCTGTGGAGAGGCCCCCGGTCGCTCGCGGTCTGGGAAGACCAAGGCTTTGGTGATCCTGCTCCAGACCCCTCCTCTGTTCACAGTTCTTCAGGGGCCCCCGTCTGCCCGCCCCCCAAGGCCTCCTCAGCTCTCCAAACATCTCCAAATATCCTGGCCACTCACTGGGAGCCTCACGCGGTCTTGTGGCCACACCTGTGCACCCCTCCCCCTCTGCTGGAATCCCGTCCCTCTGTCTGCCCGGGCACTCTGGGTCCCAGAGCCTCCCCCGGTCGGCCTCACGCACTTCTCCTTCTCCTGCAAACCACACCCCCCACCCCCGAAGTACCTCGGGACCCTGGGTCCCACCGGAACCTAGAATGTGGGTCCCTTGTGGCCCCAAGGAGCATCCTGGCTGAGCCGCACGGCCCGCCAGCAAGTGGCCTCACGGTCTCTCGGACACCTACCGGCAGATCCAGAGTTCTGGAAGGTTTCGGGCCAGTGCCTGGGGAACGCGTCAGGAGAGAAGCCAGCGGGCCCTCAGGCTGAGGGTAGAACGGAGGAGTGGGGGCAGCGCCTGGAGCCCCGGGAGCAGGGCGCCCTCCCTGCCAGCAGCCAGGCCCGCGGGTCCCCCAGGCCTCTCTTGCCGGGGCTGGATCAGCCCTGGCCTGAGTGAGCCCCACCGTCACCAAGGGGAAGCGGCCCTTGGTTACCACCGGCCTGGAGAACACAGAAGGCCAAACAAACACTGGAACCGCTCCTCCACTGACTCGCTCCTCACTGCTGGGAACAATTACAAGGTAATAGGCCAGTTTTTAAAAGCCCTCCAGAAGGGAGGCTGTAGGCCCAAGAGGCCACTTTGTAACCCATTCTCTTCCTGCTGCTGCTGCTCCAAGACCTGGGGACCCTCCGTGCACCCCCTTCAGGGGAGCCCAAGAAGGCAAGGCTGGGAGTCACGGAGGACACGGGGCCGAGGCAGAAGCTCATGCAGACGCTGTGTCCATTTGAGCAGCCAGTAAAGTCAAGGTTTCAAAACATCAGGTGGGCCCAGCTTGGCGGCAGGGAAGGCGACGTCCGTGTAGACCCGGGCCCGGCCCTCGTAAGAGCACCATTCCCTTAGCCGCCGTCCAAGCCCCCTTCAGGCAATGGCCAGCTCACTTGTCCCCAAACCACTTGTCACGAAATGAACACACTCACCAGCTTACTGGGGGCTCCAGGAGGGCCTGGTGGGTGATGGGCCAGGATCACACCCCGGCCATGGCTGTCCCCCCAGGGCTATGCTCCGGGGGCTTGCCTCAGGCCCAGTCTGGGCACTGATCGCCATCTGCCTCCTGTCCGAGCTGACCCGGAACCCCAGGCCACTGGCTGTCCCCCAGACGGAGGCACCTCACAGCCAGAGCCTTGGCCACATCCCAGGTCCCCGTGAGCAGAAACGGCAGGGGCACTCCGGTGGGAACTGGGTAGGGGAAGCGCTGAGGGACACTCCTCAGCCCGTCTCCAGGTGTCCCTCAGGTGGCGGGGGAAGGGGCACAGGCAAGGAGAGGGTTTTCTGCCCCCCACCAACCCCCACTGCAGATCTATACCGGAGCCTTTAACATTTTCCAGCTGATTCAAGCCAGGCTTTCTCTCCCCTATGTCTGCATGGAGAAGGCGGGAGCATCCCCATTTCCCCGCAAGGGACAGACTGCTAACTCTGGACGGGGAGTGTGGCAGCCGGTGCAGACCCCCAGCCAAAGGAGAGACCGCTAGAATACGTGTCTTACCCTCCGGAATCACCACACCCCACCCCGCAGGACACTCAGGGCACGTGGCCCCCCATCTTAGTTTAGTCACACTGGCCTCAGGCTAGAAGAGCCCACCCTGACTTTGGGGACCTCCCGGGGCACAGAGACAGAAGACACAGAGACACAGAGACACAAACAGACAGACCGAGGGACAGAGACGCAGACAGGATGATGCGGGAAAGGAAGTACAAGGAACGGGAGGCAGGAGGCTGGAAGCCCCAAACCCTTAGCATATGTCCATGTGGGGGACCCCAAGTGGCCAGAGTGTCCCCACCAGGAGGGCAGGGCTAAGGATGTGTGTGGGAGTGGCCCACAGAGCGGCTGCTGACCAGGGGGACCCTGTCCCAAGCCAGGCAGGAGGGTGAGCACTCGCAGAGAGCTGGGGTGCACCTCTGCCCACCCCCAGCCTCGCCCTGCTCTCTCACCCCCACAGAGGTTTCCGGTCCCCAAACCAGGGAGGTCTTAAAGTTAAGACAAGCCAAGGACCTCAGGGACCAGGCAGGCCAGGGGCTCCAGGGCCAGCGAGGAGTCCCCCGGTCAGGTGCAAGGTTCCCGCCTGGGCCATGCTCTGGGCAGAGAGGGGGTACCAGCAGCTGCGGCAGCTCTGCAGGGAGGGCCCACACCTTGAGGGGTGCCCCCTCTCCTTTTAAAAGAAATCGGTACCTTTGGAAGTGAAGGCCTGGGTCCCCCGAGTACCAGGAGCCACCCTCCCGGTCTCCCTGCCCCACCTGGCTGAGTCCTTGCTTGTCCTAGAAGGACCAGGGGCCAGCTTCTGACCCCACCCTGCCCCTGTCACTGGGCTGTTCTCTGGGGATGGGGGGCGGGGCTGGATGGGGGGGGTCTCAGATCCCCCTTCTGACTTGCTGGGAATTGAAATGGAGCCTCTCTAGGACAACCAGACAGAAACTACCAGAAAGCTCCTCCCTCCACTCCCTTGAGTTAGTGTGGTTTCCTCCAGACCCTCAGGTATGGACTTTGTTCCCACAGGGGGAAGCGAAGGGGCCAAGGATCACTGGACTAAGACCCCAGATCCTCCTCAGAGCCCCCCTCCGCTTCCTCCCTTGAGGACTCCCCGCCTGGGCAAGGCATCATTGCTGCTCACCACAACAGGAGCCCAGCTAGGGAAGATGTCACTGAGCAGTGTCTTCTGTTTAAAAACCCACAATCTGGCTTTCCCGTTGTAGTCTTTCTCCCCACACGGTGAAGGAAAAACGTAAACCATCAGG
>CM053606.1:5361780-5400398 GCA_028646535.1 Procyon lotor
CTTCCAGAACATTCTCCATCCCACTGTTCGGTGCCCTCTTCATACCTGCCACCCACTGCCCGGCATTGCCGTTTCCAAACATTCCATTGCTCCCTGCCTCCAAGTTCATTCCCCTCCTGCCCTGGCGTGAAGTCCTCTGCCCCGGGCACATGCCCTCCATCCACTCCGGATTTCACCTCTGCCTCCCTCACTGCCCTGCGCCACCCCCACCCCCCGGCCGGGGATTCTCCTACACGCGGTCAGAGCGTCAGCACAACTTTTTACCACAATCAGCGATCCCAGAAAACGCAGGGTCCACGCCTACTAGCTTAAGTAAGACAGAGCAGTGGTTCTCGGCCCGGGTGGTTTTCCCCCCAGGGGACATTTGGCCACGTCTACGGACATTGTCGGTGGCTACAACCTGCGGTGGGAGGTGTCACTGGTACCCTAAATGTCCTCCAGAGCAAGGACAGCCCCCGCATCAAAAAATGATCCTGCCGGTAATGTCACCAGTGCCCCAGCTGAAAAGCCAGACAGGAACGGATGCACTGCGCCCCTGGACAAAACTGTCTTCATGTTGCCGTGGACAGAAGGCCAACCCAGGACTCCTGCAACTGGGACTCTATGGGGGGGGGCACCTCAACTCCATGGCTCTCCCAAGCCAGGAGGGAAGTCACGGAGCAGAAAGTCCATCCCGACACTGTCCCCAGCCCTCCGTGTCATCCTGAGCAAGACATTTCGACCAACACAGGCTTTAGGTTTCCCCAACTATAAAATAAAGTGTCAAAGGAGATTGGCTTTCCAGCAGATGGGGCTGGACAGGTGCTTAAAGCCACGGAAAACTCGGTTCTGAGCTGGAGGAGATAGGATACACCCTCCTGGAGTCACAAAGCCCATTAGCACCTTCCAGGCTCGGAGAAAGTCCTACAGGACAGCACTGGTAGGTGCTGTTTAACGCTGGTGCTTGCAAGCCGAGAGAAGGGGACATTTGTCGTGCAGCACGTTTCACCACAACGCTGCAACGCACCAGTTGGCAGGGCCTCTGAGTAGCGCTGCTGCTTTGTGATTCTACGACGAACAGGGACCCCGCCTCCTCCCACTGCCATGATTATCTGGTCCGATTGGACTGGAGCAAGAATGTGCTGGAGTCGAGGGTCCTCTGCTATGTCATGGAAAGGGGACCTTTACCTGCCCCAACTTGGCAAACTCTGCAGGGTCCGCGCCACAGCCCCGAAGCCCACACGTGTATCTCGCTGGAGCTCTCATCTGTGAAGGCAAGTCAGGGGCTTGCTTTTTGGTGGGTGGTAGCAGCTGGCTGTGAGCCACACTGGGCCCCATCCTCTTAATCCAGACTGGGCTTTGGCCAACGATGACCCACGGGCCAGTCTGGGCTGCTGTCAGTTTTTGTCGATAAAGTTTTATTGGTACACAGCCATGTACCAATATGGTACATGGCACCAACGCCCTTCCGTTGCCAAACCATCTCCAGCTGCTTTCCTCCTCGCTATGAGTAGTTGCCATGGAGAGATCACATGGTCCCCAAAGCCCCTAAATATTTAGCTCTCTGGCTCTTAGAGTTTGATGACCCTTGGTCTAGACCATAGGAAATGGTGTCTACCATGGAAGAAAGGGTCCAAACCTCCCCCCCAAATTCCTCCAAGGGCCCGTCCCACCAGGCCCAGGGCCCCACATCCACGGGCACGGAATGAGACACGATGACCAAGCACAGGGTGGGGCCAGGATGCCACTGTCCGCCGCGCCCACCCACGCCCTCCTTCCTCGGGCTCCTTCCCCGGCACCCTTCCCCACCACAGCCTTCCCTGGACCTCGGGGGGCCCCCTCCCTCCACGAGCAGAGCCGTGCTCACAGCATCTCATGCCAGCCTTTTTTGGTCACGCACCGGATTAGCAAACTTTTAAGTACATATTCCCCAGAAGATACATTATGCATACCAGATACTCACCTGTTTCTGTATCAATAGATGGCATGCATTATGAAACACACATCAGAAAAAAGAGAAATCAAACAGGAAGAGGTTAAAAAAAAAAATCAGGCTACGAATTTCTTCCCCCACCCCGGCAGACCATCTCAGGAGAGGTGCCCTGGAGGCTGCGGGTTCCTAGCATCCGACGGCACCAGCAGGTGCTCGGGCCTCGAGGTCAGGGGACCCCTGGGTTGTGGGAGGCTCGGGGTCTCGGAACCCAGGAGCCGCCTGGCTGCAGGCAGGAAGCAAAGGTTCAGGGACCCCCCTCCCCCACCCCCGAGAAGGCGCCAGTTCCTCCCTCAATGGCAAACTCTGTGGCACATCCAGGGGGATTTTTGTGTTTTGACTCAGAGGCAATAAGTCTTTCAAACTAAGCCAACGCAGCCTGAACTGCAGTAATGAGGAAAGCCCCTTGGACACGGCCAACGTGGGGTTCGCGCCTCTGCCAGGCCGGGGAGGGAAGATGGAGGGGGCGCGGGGGTGGGGAGCAACCTGCGGCTCCCTTCTGGGAGGTGTCTCCTCTGGCACAGCAGCCTCGAGGGGTTCTCAGACCTACCCCCCGGTTCCCACACCGGGCCTCCAGCAGCCCCTGCCCCAGTCCTCCCAGGCCGGGCCACCCACCAGGGAAACACTGGGCCATAGGCGGTGACACCAGGGGAGCTGATCAAGGGGCACTTTGGGGCCCTGACTCAGATGCCACCCACTGACCTTCTGTGGACACGTCAGGGGGTCCTGGGGGCTCCCATGGGGTCGTCTGGTGGCCCCGTTGGCGCCAGCTCAGACAAGTGACCTGAGTAGCCCTTGGGGAGGGCTGGGACCAAACCTCGGCGTGACTCCTCCCTCCCCAGGAAATCTCGGGTGCGCCAATGGCCCCACTGACCAAAGGCAGGGAAGGTCAAACTCAGCCCCAAGGAGAACATTCCGTGTGACCTCTCAGTGCCAGGGGCCAGCCCAGCCACAACCCCGGGGAAAGACAGGGTGCACTCTGACCTCAGGGACCCCAGACCCTTTGTCGCATCTTCTTGGGGCAGATGCAGGGACATAAACACATCTTCCCTTGAGCTTTATGAAGTGAAAAATTCAACTGCAGGGAGTTAAGTGCCGGCCCAGGAAACAGGGCCGCCCAAGTGAAAAGGGGGCCCGGCCTCACCGGGCAACTGGCTGCTTTTTGAGAAACACACCTGCTCATCCACCACAAACACCAGCCCGCAGCTAAGAGGGACGTGGAGGCCACAGCTCCCCAGTAAGACGGGGGCCACGAGGATGAGGATCAGGCTTCGACTCTGCCACCCGAATGGGTCCAGGCAGCCTCCGAGGGACCGGAGCATGAGAGCAAGCACGAGGGCCCGCCGCTGAGGAGGTGGGAGCAGGGATGGGCCTCCCCCACCCCCGGCCCTGGGCTGGGGTAGGTCCTGCTCCACCCCAAGCTCTAGGGGCACCCGGGCTCGGGCGACTACATCAGGGCATCCCCCACCCCTGTGACACTGAGGCCAGTCAGAACCAGTCCTGGGACCTTGGCTTAAATACCTTCTGAGAATCAGGCCAGAAAGGAAGGCAGATGCTTCAAGAGCAAGGGGCAAGAGCTGATGTTTGATTTGAGCCCCTGGATCCAGCCATGCCTGAAACCGCTTGACTTTTTAACAGCTTCGTCCAGTTCAGCAAACCAGTTGCTTTTTGCTTCAGGCTATTTGGTTCTCTGTCCTTTGCAGCTGGGAAAGTCCGAATGACTCCCAAGCCAAGCTTTCTGAAGACCACTTTTTTGCTCGTACTGTTTCTTCCACCCAAGTATCCTGGGGTTACCAGGCTTCTTTTCACGGAGCCTTTGAAACCACACTCACGTTCCCTCTGGAAAGCCTTCTGGCCTCCTCCCTGTGTCATGTAGATGCCCCTACTCTGTGCCTCTCAGCACCTGTGTGTTCTTTCCATTCATTAACCAGTTTCTCGAACATGTGCTGAGCACCCAAGCCCTGCCCCTTGGCCGGCTTGCTCCAGTGAGAGACACTGTGGCTGGTTTTCTTTCCTGTCTCCTCCTCCCTGAAGCAGGCACCAGGCTGCTCTAGCACCCAGCACACAGCAGGTGCCAAATAAATGCTGAAGGAGGAAGGAACCACCCTGCCTCACAGCAGCACACCTTATCCGTGGACATGCTGTATACAAGCAACAGGGCAGAAATCCAAGCCTGTCCAGGAGCAAACCCCATCAGGCCTACCCTCCATCCAGTCAGACCCCAGCCATCCTCACTGCCTCACTGCCCCCTCCTGGGCCTCAACACCAGTCTCCGCTGCCCGGACTCTCCAGCCGTTCCACCTGCTGAAAAGCAGGGTCTCACAGTGGCCCGCAGGCCAGCCCCCTGCACCCCCTCCTCCCTCCCCTCCCACACTCTGTCCTGCCTCTCTGGCCTTCTGGCTGTTCCCCGCACATGCTAATAAGCCCCTACCTCTGGGCCTTTGCACTTCCCACGCTCTCTGCATGGTACCAGGTGCACTGGGCCTGGGTACCCGGGTGCCTATGCCCTCCCTTCCACCAGACCTCTGCTCAAAGGTTGCCTCATCACAGAGACCTTTCCCAGCTACCCTACTTTAAATGGCAAACATTCTCTGCCCCCGAGCACTCCCGTCCCTGTACCCCACTCAGCCCTTCCCCGTGGTACTTCCTGATGACATTCTTGGTTATCTGCTTAAGACCTGTTTCCCCACTGAGAATACTTGCTTCATAAGGGGCAGGTGTCTTGTTCACTGCTATGTTCTGGGGCCTGGAACAGTGCCTGGTACACAGTAGGTGCTCAATGAATACCTGTAGGATGAGTGAGTAGCTCCTTCCGTTTCATGGTGCCACCCTCCATGCTGCCACGTTCCACAGAACGTCTACCTGCATGGATCGCCTTCCGGAAGGTGGAATCGGGCATCCCCGTCTCTGCTGGGATCTGCAGCTTCTCTGCCCCTACTCGCCTTCCCGCCCCCTCGTTCCTTGAGATCCCAGGCTGCAAACACAGCAAGAGCTCACCCCTAAACAGTCCAAACCATCCCTAGCATGCAGGGCAGACGAGCGCCCAGACAGCAGGAGACAATCTTGGCCCCTTTCCCCTGCCTGTATGGCTGTTTTTCTGCGGAAAACCCCGAGTCAGCAGTGGGAGCAGGAGCAGGGCTCCGTCAGCAGCCGCACGCTGAGCCCTGGGGTCCCCATTTCAAGGGTGCACACAAGCCCTCCATTCAGGGGCAGCAGCTGGCAGGTGGCTGGGCTTCCAGGCGGGACTCCCGCAGCCCCCCGCTGCCCGCCTGGCACCGGCCCGCTCACGGGGCACCTCCCTCCCCAGCCTCGTCCTTCCCACCCACCCCCACTCGGGTTTCCAAGAAAGAATGTGTCTGGTCTGCATCTGACATGCTGGCCTCGTGACACAGGGAACAGACTGATTGACCCAAACGCAACCGTCTCGCCAGTGTCGGCTCCGAGAGGTCAGGGATCACAGGAGTTATCATCACAGCGGGCAGCGGCTCCCGGCGGTCACACCCGCTCCCGGGGTGGGGGGGGGAGGGGAGGAAGGCTGGGTGCTGGGAGGCGCCAGCCACCCCCTCCTCCCGCCGGCAGCCACACACAAAGTTCCCTTTATGGGAATGCAGCGGGCACTGGCAGCTTTAGCCGCAGGGAAACCAGGTTTGGGTTTTCTCCGAGGGCACAACCAGGCCTTTGTCTGGACTTTGCCCCATCCCCACCCAGCTGGCCTCCCTGTCGGGACGTCCAAGCCCTTTCAAGCGGACCCTTCCGAGGCTGGGCCCAGAGACACCAGAGGACGGCAAGGGACGTGCCAACAATGCTGGACAGGACCCACGTTCCCCACAAAGACCTCGCTGAGGACCTACTACGCGGCGAGCACGGGGATGGCGGTGGAACCCGCCCCAGAGGAGGGCGGCAGGTGTGACCACGGCTCATCGGGACGCAATTCATAGACGTGAGGAAACGTACAGCCCCGCTGTGTGCCCGCACCACGCCCGCAGTGGGGCCCCTGGTGAAAAGACCCAAGTGCTGCCCACCGGAGCCCGATTCAGCCGCATTGGACTCATCAACTTGCAACTTGCTAAGAGAAGCAGGAACGCATGATCATCCACCGGGATCTGGTCCCCTCCTTTGGTGCGCATCAAAGATATGCCCTAAAAAGTGTAGGAAGAAGAAACAGAAAAAAAAAAAAACAACAACCCAGGAACTGTGCCTGAATGCAGGGACCAGGGTGCCCCGAGGAGGGATTCCGGGGCTGGGTGTCAGGTGCCCTCCCCACAGCTGGTGCACATCGGGCTTGCACGGGACCCTCTCGCCCCATGGGGTCTGTATCCTGGTTCTCCTTCCTGCAGGAAAAATTCCCCCCGAACTTCCCACCGGCCACAGGGAGGAAGGAAGGGAGGAGGCGCACGGCCCATGTCTCCGGCCCCGAGCTGCATGACCCTCCCACCTGACGGCATCACCCGACGACTCACACCCGGACGCCCAGCAGGAGTGTCGGCGGCGCAGACACAACCTCATCGCACGGAGGCCGAGGCACCCTAAGGATCTCCAAAGGCCACGTCCGCAGAATCTGCCCAGCGGGGCTCCCAGCACCCAAAGACACAGGGGCAGCCAGCTGTGAGAAGAAACCAGCTCCTTGAGGGGAGGTGGGTCCGGCGTCCTCCATTCTCTGCTTCATGCCCATCTGGACTCCAAGACTAAAAGGTAAGCCCAAGTTCAGCCCTCCGGGGCAGACAGGGCTCCAGGCCCAGGTGAGGGGGCAATGCAGCCCAGCACGGCCTTCTGCGCATCAGGACGCGTCAAGCGGGGACCTTAGGGGTCATTCTTGGCACCCAGGCTACACGGAAGCATCTCTCAAGACTCACCGGGATCTCCGCCTGCAGGTCCTGAGCGACGGCTCCCCCGGCCGGCCAGCCAGGGGAGAGACGGAAATACCCCCGTGATTTTTCGGAAGGAACGTCCATGGCTGAGTACCAGGCAGAGGGGCTGGAGGACCAGAGAGGGGCCTGGTGGAGCCCCCCGTCCCCTCGGCTCCAGCCAGCAGGCACTGGGCTGTTCCATCTAGACAGTCCCAGCCGCCAGCCCAGCCGGGGCGCTTCGTGCAGAGGAAAAGGTCGGCTGCTCAGACAGAGGGTCAGGAGTGTGGATTTCCCCTTCCCAGTACGGCCAAAGAGAGGAAGGGCTGCTGAGGCGGTGAGGTCCTCGGAGGCCAGAGCAGGGGTGGGGCAGGGCGGGGCACCTTGCCCCCCAGACATTCGCAGCCCCTCCACAGACAGCATCAAAGAGGGACAGCCAGACACTGTCACCGCGGGGAAGGTCACATGTGGGTCAGTGCCAGCAGCACGGGAAGGGAGTGACCTCTTTCCAAGGCCCATTCAGGAACCTCCCTGCAAGCCCAGACATCTGACGCAGCCAGACGACAAAGGAAAGGGGGGCTGGAGGTGTCTGGGGGTCCAACACAGTACTCCCCTCATCCCAGGGGCCCCCAGAGCTGTACCTCCACCTCCTGCTGATGACCAGAGTGTCCAGAGCGGGGCCAATCACCACGATAACCTACCACCTAACTCTCTGGAATATTCTGCCAAATTTTCAGCCTTGGTGGGACCAGAGGTGCTCCTGAGCTTCCCAGAATGTTGACCCAGGACCCCGTACGCACACCTCTCCCCGAGAATCACGCCATTTCTCACAGCTTCGAGGGACACTCGTCACTCTGGGTCTTATTCATAGACACCTGCTCTCAATCAGCCTTCAGTAAGGACTGGGTCAGGTCACCATACAAACTGAGGAGGAACAACCAACGCAAATCTCCCGAAAACCCGTGAACAACAAAGATGGGTTCGATTCCCATCTCTGACCCTTCCCCAGCCAGGGCCTGAGATGCCCTGATCCTCCGTTTCCCCATCTACAAAACGAGGACAAGAACGGTGTCTGTGTCCACGGGGGTGATTGCAGGGTTAGGCGAGGCTGGCGCACACGCAGCCCAGTGCCGGGTTCGTACTAAGTGCTCCTGAAAGTGAAGCCACAGAGACGGGTCCAAGGCGAAGAAGGAGCCCCAGCCCCAGGGGACTAAGCCCTGGGGATTTGGGTCATTTCTAAAGAGCCTTCACGTCCCTCCCACATAGGATGGGAGCTCAGGGGAACAGGTGCTGGAAACCCCTGCCCATTGCTATTCCCCGGTGTGCGTTCCCCGGGATGGCCTCCCCTCTTCTGCACTACAGACCCGTGAAGGCTGCTCCCCGATTGGGTGGGAGATTGCAGATCCCAGCTGCGACCACGCCCCGTGAGCACGGACCTCGCTGCTGCTGCTGCTGTTCACTCCCCTGCCCATGAACTGCCACCCAGGTTACCCACCACAGCTGAATGAACGTCCCCCGTGAACTTGACCATGCCTCTAGCCGGTCCCATGCCCCCATCCTGCCTCTCATGACTCAGGATGACTCATAGTTTAACATCACCCAGATCAGGCTGCTCCTGAGGTCCATGACACGGGCTGGTGACCATCAGCAGCTTCTTTAAAAAAAAAAATAGTGACCCTTCCTCTCCGTGGGTCTCAGAGGCGATCAAGTATGGCACTAATGAGCTGCCGTTTCTGCCTCCCTCACCGCTGCCTACGCGGCCCCAAGGGCACTCTCACCCATGTCTGGCCGAATAATAAGTGTTCCCTAAAGGACTGAAGAACCTGAGCGGCCCAGACACCTCCCCGGCAGGTACCAAGGAGATGGCCAAAGGTCAGGGTGTGCATACAAGAGTCACACAGGATCTGCTCTGCCCCCAAGAATGCACCCTGGGGCTTGGAGGCCACCCCATGCCATTCAGGATATTTGGAATTCCACCACACACATGCTTTCTTTGTAAAGAGCTGGGGCTTCCCGCTCCCTGTACCACTAACCCAGAAACCTGACACTCCGAAGAATCGGGCTAAGCCCTAGGAATGTAAATGTTTCAGGCACGCCGCCTGGGATGCCTCCACCGGCTGAACTAGGAAGGTTTAAGGGCTTGCGTCAAGTGTGGGGGGTGTGGGGTCAGAGGAGAAGGTTCGAAGGGGACAGGACAATCTCCAGCACCTGTAAGCACACTGACGGCTTTTTCAGCCGAAGTGTGGCCCTTGCCTCGGCCTGGGGGGTGGGTCAGAGACTCAGGGGGTCTGAGATGTGGACAAAGCAGAGAAGATGCCTGTTTTAACGGGGGGAGAGGGTTCTTCCACTGGAGCCTTGGGGGGTGGTCCCTCCCGGTCATGCCTGCTTTCACGAGCAAAGCATCCCATAACCCCATCCCACCTCAACCAGCCACAAGAGCAGGGATGGTCTCAAAACCCCCAGTGACATGAACGAAAACTCTCCTCCCCACCAAGGAAATAAGAGACACAGAGCCCATCCACCAGGGCACCTTCAAAAGGAAGGTCATGATCAGCCAGAGTGCGGTTCATTTGACGAGTTCCCACTGAGCCCTCATGGTGTCCCACCCACGGCACTAGGACCAAGGGGTCCACCCTGGGGGGTGTTTCAGCGATTCCCACCACATCCCTCAAGACCCCATGGTGCCTCCTGGCTTCCTCACAAGCCCCCAGGACAGGCGCTGAGCAGGGAGACCAGCCCCAGCTCCTACCACCAGCTCCCTCGAGGACGTGGGTGAACCTATTCCACTGCCTGAAATACAGAGCGGAAGGGGATGGGTACAGGCTTCCTCCGAATGTCAAGGAGTAAATCAGGAGCGCTAAGGAAACCCACTGTGGGTACGAGATGCCCCATCAATTGAGTGCTTGGGGACAATAAGATGCAAAGGGGTCTCCTGGGACCCTCCAAGACCTGCTAAACAGGGAACAGGGACAGCACGTCTGTAAAGGGCAGTGGGGAGGACAGGTGGGAGGCGCTTAAAGCCCAGCAGGGGGAGGGAGGGAGGGAGGAGGTGTTCCAGGTAGACCCACAGGATGCTCCCGACACACAGAGGGGGGCCCTCACCTCAGAGAGGACAATGGTTAATTATCACCCTCGGGTCCGTTTCATTTCTGCTCTAACCCCCTGCCTACAACAATGGCTGGCACATAGCGGGTGCTCAGTAAATATTTGCAGAAGGGAGTTTCTGCTATGAAAATTTAAAAGGGAGGCAAAGAGAAACCAAAGTGGGGGGGAGCCCAGAAAGAGTGAGAAAGAGACACCAGCCAGACATCTGGGATCCCTGGCAAGGGGCTCTGGCCCTTGTCCTGAGCAGGTATCTGCCCGCCACCACACAAGTCACTTGACCCAGTGGGACTGAGAGCACAGATTTCCCTCCACCTTTTGGAAGGAGAGAGCGTCCTGCCTCCGACCCCAGGAGCAGGCGGGCAGGTGGCCAGCCCCGGGCCAGCCCCAGCCAGGGTGCTCCCAGGAAGTCTGGGGCTGGAGGCTTGGGGACAGGCTTCCCACCCAAGGCCAGCAGCTCCAGCAACCACAGGACCAGCGGGTACGGACTTCGGAGCTCTCTCAAAATGGGCTGACCTGTCTCTAACCACCGGGCTGGACAGAGTTCTTGAAGCTGCCCTCTCTTTGAGAGGGGGCCCCATCCACATCACCGCCCCCACAAACCACGCCAGCCACGCCTGGGTCTGGAAGGATCCCACACCTCAAAGCCACACAAAATCCATCACCCCCTGCCGCCCCGATCCAATTCCCCTCTGCCCGGTCACCCCTCTCCCCTGCAGGCCAGGCGACTTCATCCAGCCCCTAACCCAAGATGGTCTCCACCCCCTCCTCAACTCAGTTCGGTGGGGTCCCAGGGAGGGGCGGGAGCAGGAAGGCCCCCAGGACCGTCTTCATCCCTCTTGTGGCCCCTCCTTCTGTCCTTGCTCTTGGAGGCTCCAGATGGGGGGGTAGTGTGTGAGGTGAAGTCCTGATCTGGGCGGGTGGGGGGCATGCTCCAAGGGCAAGGTGAATGACACGAAGCCCGGCCTCCATCCGGCTCCTCTCCGGCCAGCCCACTGGGTCCACCCCAACCTGCAGCCCTCGTGGTGTTCCCGGGCTCCCCACGCTACCCCCCGCCTCCGGCTCCCACCTCTCCAGTCCCCACCTACTCCTTAGGGCTTGCTGCAGGACGATCCTCCCCCACGCCGGGTTCCTGGGTCCCCTCCTGTTGGCCTTCCCTGCACCAGTCACACGGTGTCATAATTACAGCTCAAGGGACCGTCCCCACCACGGACGGCAAATCCTCCAGGACAGGTGCCTGCCCCGTCCGGCTGCATCCCCAGCCTGCACTGAATGGGGTGAGCCGCCCAGACGGCTGCACAGGCCAGGGACCAACTGTCTGAATGAAGCAGACAACTGTCCGCGGGCCAGCCCCCCCACAATCTTCGTGGAGCCCCTGCGGCGATTCCGCAAGGTGAGTTTTTACACAAGTGGACCGTGAGACTCAAAAGGCTAATTGGTCCGAGATCCAGGTCAGAAGCCAGAACCCAACCTCGTGGTCTTCCCAGGACGCAGGGAGCCTGAGAGTAGGGGGTGGGAGGGCGGTGCTCCGGAACAAAGGGGAACGTGGCAGGAGCACCCCGTGGGGCGGCAGGTTAGTGCAGGATGGTGCCCTCGGTCCCGCCCCTGTCCCCACACCCCTGCAGCAGCCTGGAGGTGCTGTCTATGCCTCACCTCTAGGGCCGGGCAGCCGGGGAGGGACCAGAGCCACCATTCTGCACGGCAGGCAGCCGCGGCCCCGGTCCCCTCCCACCTTCACCCCTCAGACCGGCCCACAGCCCCTCCCCAACCAGGCCACAGGAAAGGCCATCCCTCCCTCCCCAAGCCACAGCTTCCCGGAACCAACGCCACGTCTCCCCAACCCCAACCTGCCCGGAAAGGGAGTGAGTGCACCGGCTTCCTGTGGTCCCACCTGGCTGTCGGGGGCCGAGCCCGGCCACCGCGCTCCCCTGGCTCCCGGGGGATGCCTAGTCACCCTGTGTCACCAGCCCGGGTTCTCCAGGGCAGGCCCGGGCTACAGCGCAGTTCCAGAATAGCACAGGCTTAAAAACCCAACGAGGGCAAGGACACAGGGCCGGGACTCCCTTTTCGGTCTTGGCCCGCGTCCGTGAGTCTGTCCATATGCCCCGCTTGGCAAACCGGGGCAGAGCCCGGCACACAGAGGCCTTTGGCCAACATGGGGGATGAAGGGAGGGCGGACGAAGAATGAGAAGCACCCATCTGAGAAGGCTGTGGAACTCTGCCCCTCCCCCCTTCCCCGGACAGACCCTCCACCCCTCACCCCTTGCCCCGGGAAGGCCGTGAGTTTGGATTCTAGCTTCCAGCCTGGATCCCAGACACATTATTTGGCCTCTTGGATCCTCAGTTTCCACATCTATAAAAACAGATAAAACTATAAAAATAGGTTCCTAGATACCTAAACTAAAAATCCTGGAGTTCTTGATTTTGAGGATATTTATTAAGCACTTACAACACACTGGGTACCCTCTGTGCTCCTAGCGGAGTGGGAGACGGACAGCCTCTCCCGCCACTGACAGATCTCTTCCCTTCCTCCCTTCCTACGCTCTCTCCGGTTCTTACACATCCTAAGGTTCAGCTTCAACATCACCTCCTCCAGGAAGCCTTCCTGGATTCAGTGGCTGAGAGTAAACTCGGAATCCCAGCTAAGTACTCCAGAACTCTGCTCGCCTCTCATTGCCTTTATGACCCTCTGCCTAGCACGATACTGTTGGAGAGTTAACTGTCTATTTGCCATCTTCCCTTCCAGAAAGCACACCAAGCAAGTTCTCAAAGGCCAGGACTAAAGATTATAAATTCCAAGGCACGTTCCCTCGGAGCAGGAAGGCGCATGGGAGGGAAGGTCCCACCCCACCTCAGGCCTTGAATCCCAGTTCTGGGAAAGGACAGCACCTATATTCACCCATGTCAACGCACTCCTTCCACAGGCTACCCTTACAGCCCCATCTCACAGATGGGAATCTGAGGCCCAGATCACAGAGGCAGGTACCAGAGCAGGGGTCCAGCCACCTCCGCCTGATTCCCAAGCCAGGCTCCTAACTGCTCCAGCTCCCACACCCAGACTCTACAAGGTTCCCCAGGGCAGCTTCCTCCAGAGGAGAGACCCGCGGACCAGAGACCTCACCCAGGGCTGCGCTGGTGCCCTGGGCCCGTGGAACGCATGCGGGCTCCCAGATACCTGAACACTCCCCGACCTCTTGGCAAACAGCAACTGCCCCAAACCCCCTAGGTACCCCCTCCATCCATCAGCACCTTTGCCATAACCTTCACCCCCTCACCCTCCAGCCACTAAAGAGGTCGTGCCCAGGATCCTTCCAAGGCTGACACGAACGTGTGGCCGATGCCCACACTAAACCCACACGCTGATATTATCTGGTCCAGCCTCTGGGTGGGGGGGGACATGACACCCACACCCACATCCACACCCACACACACCTACTCCCGCCCACACCCACCCCTCCTTTGTCCCCTGGGGACCGCCTCTAACGTGCCTGGGCACACCACCCTCTCCAACTCACCTGAAGCCGGAGGGGGCAGCTGGGGAACGTCTCCTTCCCAGGCCAGTTCCGCCCTGGGGGGTGCCGTGAGCCCCACGATGGCGACGCTGCCTGTCCCACCTGGCACCGCCGCCCCCCGCCTCCCCTGCCTGCAGGGCCGAGTGGGGAAGAGCGCGGGCCCGCTGCACCTCCCTGACCGCCCGCACCTGGTCCCCCACTTGCCCATGACTAAGCAATTTCTCCCTCGCAGTCCGCCTGCCAGGAGGCCCCGCGGGCAGCGGAACGGCACCGGGCCGCCCGGAGCGGCTAGCGCTAAACCCATAATTGGCGAGTCCTCTTCTTGGGAAAGAAAACCCCCTCCATGTTTTGTTTTGTTTTGTTTTCCCCTTAAATGAAACAAATCCACCCACATAGTTACTGGAAACTCAAGCATGTGAAACTGAACCGTTTGCAAAGGGAATTAGTCAGCAAGCTTGTGAGCAGCCCGGCGGGTCCCGCGGTAGGTGGGGCGCCTGGGCTCTCGAGGTTCCCGTCCAGGAGGGGAGCGGGGGCCCCAAGGTCCCCCACACTGCAGGGGATGCCCGGGCCGAAGCCGAACGTGAGGTCTGCTCGCACCAGGTCCGAGAAGGTGAAAGGCGCTCCTTACTCCGGGCCTGTCCCCCACTTTGTGAAACTCGGCCATGAGAAGCCCCAGCCCAGGAGTCAGATCCCACCCCATCCAGTTAGTTGAACCCCTGCGGGTCTCAGTTTCCTCATCTGTGCAGTGGAGGCAACAGAACCTACCAGGGGCACCGTCAGGATCAGAGACGATCTAGGTGACATGCTTTGGGTCTGGCCTCCAACAGGCAACAATGCGGGGACTCTGCATAGGTAGGTGTCTTTCGTTGAGAGCCGCGGTGGCCGGAGGACTGTTGCAGGGCTCTGTCCCTCCAGGTCCCGTCCCTCTTGCTGCAGGGCAATTGGCTTACTTGGTTTCCAGCCCTGCTGCCTTACCCGGGAGGCAGCCCCGGGGAGGCGGAGAGGGGCCAGGCCAGGCGTCCACAAGTCCAGTCCCTAGATTCCTGAGCCCCGAAGCTCCGTGACTCACTGTGCTTCTTGGCCTTGTCCTCACCTGCACACGGAGGGCTCAGACACTATGTTCTGTGTTGTTTCTTTAAATAACAAAAACCCCACTAAGTTATTTGCCTACATTAAAAAACAAAAAACACCTGGATTCCTGGCTTCTCTTAGGGGGACAAAGAAATGGACACTACAGTGCATTGGACCCCACTGGCCTGGGTAGGAGAGGCCACTCCTGGACAGAGGACACACGTACTCTGCTTTGTCACAGGGTCGTATCATTCCTCACCCCCCGCACCCCCCCCTCCCGTATAGCCTTCCACCAGATTTAGGCCCGGATGCTTCGTCTGTGCCTCTTTCTCGGTCCCTGGGGGCATCTGAGTTTGTGACCCAGTTTAAAACCCTAATTTTATGTAGGAGCACGACCTCAGCCACTTGTCACTAGAAATATCCACAGGAAGCATCCCTTGGGAAGGTAATTAAAGTCTGATGCTGCGGGCTGATTTTTCTTGGAGAAAAACAAGGCGATGTAAGAAGACCTCCGCCCCAGTGTGGCCGAGGGCAGCACGGAGATGAGACAGTCATGTTCTGAAATTCTTTACAGGATTTACTAGACGATGAGCAGAACCAAGTGTCCGGGGTCCTGCCTTCACTTCCCTAATTTCTTCCCTCTCCTTTTGCTTAGGAACCAAAAGAGGGCCTCGCTCTGCCTCTCACTCCCGTGAGAGGGAGTGCAGAAGGTGGGTGGGGGGGTGTCGAGATGCTGGGGCGTGGGCCCTTCAGGAGGGGTTCTAGGATGGCTGCTTGCAGGACCAGAAGCCCTTGTCCCCCGCTCGCCCAGCTGGCCAACTCGTTCTGTTTATTTGAGGGGGCAGGGGAGGTGAGATTCCGTGGACACAGCCGGATCTACTCACAGCCCAGCAGAGATGTTGAAAATGTCAAGTGAACGTTGGAGGGCATTTTCAAGTTGTCTCAGTCACTCCTGAAGGGGAACACATGAGATTCAGGATCTGAGTACCTGCTGAGGGAGGGCCAGCAAGACACAGAGGGGCCAGGCCAACGGGAACCTGTTCTCACCCGGTCTGTGCTCTCGCTCCTCTTCCCCCCTGGGGACCCCTGCTGCGCCCTCTCCTTTGGCTAAAGCTTTTCTCCTCCAGAAAGTTCTCATCCCCCCACCCCAGCACTCCAGGCACACCCATATGACATATGTGACATGGTACGGCGACCCAGTGACCTCTGCCTTTTGACCCCCTCCCATCCCAGCAGATCAGGAGCCTCGACATGGTCGGAGGCCTCAGGGGGCAGTGATTCAGAGCACAGACGGGGTTTGCATCCGGCCTGACTTCTTGGCTGTGTGATCCCAGGCAAGGTATCTGACTTTGGGGGGCATCAGTTTTCCTATCTGTAAAATGGGCATGATCAACTCCATTCAACAGGGCTCTCGGGACCGGGACAGGACTTGTACGGGGAGTGCCGAGCACGGTGCCTGGCGCACAGTGAGGGCTCGATCCACAGTGAGCGAAGTGCACAGTCCACTGGGGCGACACACACGCCGCCTTGGGCCCGGCTCTGGACAATCGGCACGCACTACTGCCGGTCACCCCTCCCCTGGGTAACCCCCAAACAGCCCCAAACCCTGTCCAGGCAGCCTTCAACAGGTGCTTTCCAGGACTGTGCTGCTCAGGGAGATGACAAGGTGTGAGACCGCTGGATCCTCGCAAAGTGCAGCTCCTGAGCTGCTGACCCGAGAAACTTCCATGACGATACTGTCTCTACTGGTACAGGTGCTCACGAGACTCAAAACTGTGACAACCCGCCCCCAGCTCCCCCCAGCAGAGCAAGCTGGGGTATGTCATGACCCATACCCTGGGGTAAGTCATGAATTCGGGGTTGGCGCCGCTGGCTGCCCCATTATACAGTCACTAGAAATCAGAGTGGATGTTTACAATGGGTGAACTGCATGGCATGAGAATTTTATCTCAGCAAGAATCCTGCTTTAGCTCCTGCTGTATACACTCTGAGCCCTGAAGAGACAGCATCCCACTGCAATATCCAGAAAAGTCGGGTTCTACCTGCTTTATCTTTTTATTTTATTTTATTTTTTTTAAATTTTATTTATTTGACAGAGGGAGAGGTAATAAGTAGGCAGAGAGAGGGGGAAGCAGGCTCCCTGCTGAGCAGATAGCCCGATGTGGGGCTCGATCCCGGAACCCTGGGATCATGACCTGAGCTGAAGGCAGAGGCTTTAACCCACCGAGCCACCCAGGTGCCCCTCTTTTTAAAAACTCAAGGGGAACAAGGACACCAAGGCAAAAACTTGTCCAACACAAGCGCCCCTGCACCTCAGTGCTTGCTTATTCTCTGGCTTAAGGAGCGAAAGCCAACTCCGTTTTTCTACTTTGCCTGAACACAGCTCTTTTATCTGGTTCCCCATGGAGGCTCCAAACCCACCTTTTCAGAAGTCACACCCCTAACACCTAAAACGTGGCAGATCAAGCCACATCTCGTGCCCAACGCCCAGCAAGTCACGGCAGAGCCGTCCTGCCTGGCCCATGACCTTGACCTTGATCTACTCCTGCCGGTTCACCAAAAGGTTTTGGGGGAAGGGCAGAGGCAGGAAGAAGAGACAGAAGACCACCCCTTAGTCTGCTTCTAGGACAGTGGCCCCCAAACTTATTTTCAGCAGTTCAATTTTCCCCAAATTTAAGTGTTGCACAGAACCCTACTCCCCTCCAAAAAAAAAAAAAAAAAAAAAAAAGATCAAAGTCACACTGCTCTCGTTTGAGTGACCCCTCTTCCCACTCGGGCGTGGCAGTGAAACCAGCGGCCAGGCGGGGTGGCATCCAAAGCACAGGAGCCCCGTCTGGCCTCTTCTGGGGCTTCACTGGGGTCCACGGAGCAGGACCTTTCCAGACGGGAGGGTGTCCCGTGCACAGTAAGGAGACACGTGAACAGTGGTAACATTGCTCTGGGTCCCAGACTCGTGGGGCTCATGAGACCCATCTCTGTGCCTACACGTGCTCCACATCTTCCATGTAAAAAATGCATGCGAACACAGACGGGAGAAAGCAGGGGCAGTGAGACACCTGAAGGATGGGGGGCCCGGTCTCAGCCCAGGACTCGGCTCAGATATGGTCCCCTGGGCCGATGCTGCCTGGGTCTGTCCCTCGGGGTAGGCACCGTGATACCCGGACAGCTCGGGCATTCAGCGAATTGTTGGCTGAATGTTGTTTTAAAAAAAACAACAAAACCCTTTATCCTGAGCTGTCTAGACACCCCAAGTGTGACACAGGGGTAGGAAGACAGGCTTGCTGGAGCCCTGGGGGTAGGGGTATGAGGTAGGGGGAGGGGGACAAAACAGACAAATACAAACCAGCTCAAATTTGGCCCAATAGATAGAACTGGAAGGAGGGGGGGCACATCAGTATTGTTTTGAACGCCACATCTCTCCAAAGACGATGAAAGTTGGCTCGAAGAGTCCCTGACATTTACATGTAATTTATACATAACAGAACACATTCCACACTGATGTTGCCCCTTAAGATGATTCTTCCAAGCGTCGCAAACTCAAGGTGACCTTTCTCCTTAGAGCTTCTCAAAATCTCCAAGCTGCGGAGACCCTCGGACAAGTAAAAACCCTCACAGGTCTCCTCCCCTGCTCCCGACTCCAAAGTAATTAAGCAAAGGGCTTCTGATTCCCAGATCCTCCGGATCTGTCCAGGGGCTTACCCCCCAGAAGTCTATGTCGGTGCCCCAAGAAACTGGCACAGGGCCCCTCCCCCTGCCCCCAAACTGCCATCCTCTGAAGCCTGCGTTTTACGTTCAGGATCGCAGGAGGCTCCCTGGCAGGGAGATCCACCAGTGCGGCTCGTTGCCCGTGTGGCCTTCCAGGGGCGGGAAATCAGCTCCGGCGGGTGCAGGAGCCTCAAAGAGCCTCCCCATTCTCTCATCCCAGGAGGGTCTGAGGCCACGGGTACAGCATGACCCCAGGTTTGGTCAGACCTGCAGCCAAATCGCCAAGAGTTAATGGTCTGCTGGGAGAGCCCCTGAGAGCGTCCAGGAAAAGGACCAGGGGCCGGATTTGGACTCCTAAGAGGACCTGGCCAGAGTGTTCCATGAAGGAGGCGGAGGCGGATGGAGACAAACATTTCTAGTTTATCCGTGCCTCTTAAGAAGAGCTTTTGGGGTGAATGTGGCTGGGAAGGCATGCAAGGACACCTCCTTTCCACCCCTAGGCCTGGCATTCAAGGCCTCCCTGCTATCCAACAGCCGTCCCTTGATCCTCCTCCTCCTTGGGGTCACTGTACCTCCCTGCCCCCCAGCCTAGCAAGGAGGCTCCCCGTGCCCGCCCAGCACACGTGACAGTGGGCTGGTGTTTTCTGCCCACACCTGTCATCTCCGCCCATTCCACCATAAAGTCCCAAGGGCCTCGGGCTCCTTCCCTCGCCTCCAGAGTCAGGCCTGGCGATAAGAAGGGCTAAATGACTCCCGCGTGTGTAGCATCACAGTCGAGAGAGCCCGGACTGTGGCATCAGCCCAGCCTTTCATCATCCACGCGGCCATGGTCCCTCCAGCGACTCAGGAAACGTCTCTGAAGCTCACTTCCCTCATCTGGAAAGGGGGAGGTCAGCCCCGACTCCTCGCGTTGTTTGAAATCCATCGACGGCAGCAAGCCCAGTGCCTGACCCCCAGCAGGCCTCCTGTTAACGGTCCACACTACTTCCGAAAGAATCCGACTCCGAGCACCCAGGGGTCGAGTGAGACAGCCGCACGGAAACGTTAGCCAGAGAACTGGCGAGAAAAGGCAGACGGGAAAATAGTCAGGGGCTCCAGCAACGAAAGAGCCAACATCCCCTGAGATGTGACAGGTCGGGTCTTCTCCTGTGCTGAGGGTGTGTGTGTGTGTGGGGGCAACCCACCGGCGTTTCCTCTACAAACTGTCCCCCCAGTCCATCCAAGGTGATGGCATGGTGGCTCTGCGGGGACCCCCGAGGCAGGACCCACAGCTGGGGGTTGACCCAGTCAAGGGTGGATGCAGAGCAAGAAGCTCCATGAGTTACTGACCCCCAGCCCCAAAGCCGGTCCTGGGCACACGGGGCATTGCTGCTCCAGGTTGGTGGTGGCACCAAGCGGGCCTGAGGAGGTCACGCCCTGAGGCCACGGCACGGGTTTGGGAATTTTCCTGAGATCAGCGCCGCTCTTGATGGGCTTCAGGAAGGGAGTGGATTAAAAAGCACTGGAAAAAAAGTTTAAAACAATGAAAAAGACGGCCGGCCGTCAGCAGGAGGACGGCGGCCGGGTCTTGGGTGGCGATGGATACGGAGTGGGAAGCAGGTGTTTACAGAGCTCTAGGCGAGCGTTTGAGACAAGCTGTCTGGACGGAGCTGTCCCCACCTCCCAGCGGCCCCCAAGTGAGCCAGGAAGGGAAATCCAGCTTCTGTTCAGGAAACACTGCACTCTTCCATGCCAAACGGAATGAGCCAGAAGCCAGACACAAAAGGTCCCAGAGTGGATGGTTCCATTTATAGGAAATGTCCGGAATAGGCAAATCCAGAGACAGACAGCAGACTGGTGGCTGCCGGGGGCTGGGGGACGGGGCACGCGGAGTGACCAGGGGAGGGGGCACGCGGGGTGACCAGGGGAGGGGGCACGCGGGATGACCAGGGGAGGGGCGGCCGCACAGCATTTGGAACATTCTAGACGCAACGGAACTGTTCACTTCAGAAGGGTCTGTTTTAGGGTATATGGAATTCACCTCAGTTAAGAAAAAAAAGGCATCAGTAGCACGGAGCGTGTGTTAAGAGGCCTCTAGCCTCTCGGGCCACTCGCCGCCGCTGCTCCCCTTCTTGGGGGCAGAGCTCAGTGGGCAAGGGTGTAGACCCAGGAGCCACCCCCGGCTGCCCCGCTTCCGAGGTTCTCATCTGTAAAATAGGGCAGCACCGGCCTCACCAACAATATGAACACTGACTGGGACCCACCAGCCTCCGGGTGGGTCACTGGGGCCCCAGCCTGAATTTCTGTGACTGGCCCCTCAAAGCTGCCTCTTCTCCACCTGAGTTCTGTGTGTGCCTTCTCCCTCCATTACACCCAAACCATCCAGTTGGGCTTTCCAGGGCCCCGGTCCATCATCATTCCCCCAAGTCCCCAACACTCCTTCCATCTCTGCCTCCCCCATCTGGGCTGGAGGAGGGTGAGGGGCATCCCGCAGGAAAAGGGGTTCTTCCCAGCCCCCCACCCACCCACCCTACTCCAGCTCTGCAGGGCCCAGAATGTTCTCCCTGGTCGAAACCTGGCTATTTATGAGGGACACGTGCTGGGCAAACTAGTGCGGGAAACTGCGTCCTCCATGAGGAGGCCATCCCGCTATAGGGACCCACGGCCGAGAGGGTAAAGACGACAGAGCCAAACGGGTGGTCGCCTCAGAGTCGCCCCTGAGCCACTACCTTGAGGAACCCAGGTCAGAGCTCACCCTCCCAGAGCACCCTGTGCCTTGGCCCCTCTCCCCACAGGCCGCCTCCCAGGGTCCTCCTGTCCCTCTGCCCTCGCTCAGCCCCCACCCGGCCACACGCCAGCCCACGCCCCCCTCCCACACCCACCACCCACCACCCCCTCCCCGGTCAGCCTCTCCACCACACCCTGGGAAGGTCATCACCGGAGGCGGGTCGGTCTCGCCCACTAGACAGAGAGGTCTCTGAGAGCGACACCCCTCCCCTCCATCCTTCGTGTCCTCAGCCCAGCAGAGTGGCTGCATACTGTAGGTGCTCAATAAATGTATGAATGGAAGAATGAATGATGAGCAGTCCAAAAATAGCTCAGGAGAGGAGGCTCATTTTGGATGGGGGAAATTCTGGTCTGCGAATTGTAAACCCAGCAGTCGGGTTCTTGGACGGGTGGGTCCGTGGGGGGTGATGTCACCACCCCCCAGCGCGTCGGGACCAGGCACCACACCACGGCCAGTGCTGGAGTGCATCACCTGAGACCTCACGGCCGCCCCACAAAGAGGCTGTCACACTGTGCAGTCAAGGTGGCAGAGGCTCTAAGGGAAAGCCTGGGTCTGGGCTACCCAGCCAGCGAGGGCTGGCGCCACCCCTGAGCCCGGTTCAGGTGTCCCCAAGTCCCCTGCTCAGAGGCATTACCAGCCCTGCCCACACCCATCTGTCCAACAGGTGTCTAGTGGGAGCCTAGCGTGTATGCTAAGCACTGGGGACAGAGGGATGAGTGAAATCCACATGGCCTGGCCCTGCCCATCCCCCATCCCCCAGTCCAGGGGGCGCTGGCCAGCCTCCCCGTGGAGCTTGTGTCTGGCTTGGGTTTCTGGTGGAAGGGGGAGGCTCGGCTGCCCGCCGCAGGAACACCACGTGAGCCAGTGGGCCAGGGAGGAGGGAGATGTGGAACTCAGGTTTTAAAAATTAAGTGAGACGGGCTTGCGTAGCATTGAGGTAGGAATGGGCTGGGCTGGTCAGCAGGGAACATGGGGCAGGGGTGGGGGTGGGAGGGCAGTGCTGGGGGTCAGTGAGACCCAGATGCAGGGGACGGAGGCTACGAGGGACATCAGGAGGCAGGTGCGTGGGAGAGCCGTAAGGGCAGAGAGACTGGGGCTGGGGAGATGGGGAGCAGGGGAGAGAGGAGGGTGCTGGGAGGGAAGGACCCGGCGGCCGGTGCAGAGAAATCTCTAAGCAGGAAGGAGGGGTGAAGGCACTGAAACAGCAGGGTCAGGGAGTAGCAGCAGTTGGGCCAGTGACATCCAGGAGCTCCTGGAAAGATCTAGAAGTGCCAGGGAAGTGAGGAAGTGGAGACCAGTTGTATGGACCTGAGAGTGGGAGGCAGGATGGTGGGCAGCAGCTGGACGAGCGGCTCCTCTTGCCCCGAGGGCAGCGCGGGGGGCTCAGTGAGCGGGGGAGCCAGAGCCCTGGGGCTCCCTCTGCCCCTACGAGCTCCCAGAGGCAGCATCCCCTCAGGTCTGACCAGCAGGAGGGGGCAGCAGCCTGTGGGGCTGGGGCATCCGGGTGCCCCCCCCCAACACACACCCTCGCTCTCGGAACACGCAGGAGCTCTAAACTCTGAGGTGCCACCGTCTCTCCCCCGGGTCTAGAGGGAAAGGCCAGAGCGAGGGTTCTCTCCCCAGGTACCCCTCGTCTCACGCCAGATGCTCCTCAGCTAACTGCCCTTGGAAAGAAGGTTCCCAAGTCTGTCTCCAGCCCAGGCTTCTCTCAAGAGCCCCGGGCCTAGCTGCCATCTGGACACATCCACAGACCGTTTCTACCTGGGAGAGGCTCAGGGCAGCTCCACGCCCCGGGCCCCCACCCTCTCTCTAGGGTCTCCAGCCACTCGGACCCCCAAACTGGCCCGGAGGCTCCCGGACATTCGCATTTCTTCATATTTCTTCGCATCCCGTGTCCAAATGGTTACCCAGCCTGAGGATTCCACCTTGAAAACGTCACCAGCCTCCATCCCAACCAGCGGGAAACAGATGTGACAGGACACAGGGACACGTTTTTAATGATCCTGCGCCTGAAAGCCATTTGGCCACAAGCGGCGTCTCTGGCAAGGGCTGTTGGCAGCTGCGGCCGTCGTCAAGACCCTGTCACCAGCTAGATCCTGGACCCCCCACCCCCGACCCCGTGGCACTTATGTTCCCCAGGCCCTGAGTCTTGGGGGAACATAGTCCCCCAAGACCCGAAAGGTCCCCCGAACATTGCCTTTCAGGTCCCCCTCCCCATCTCCAAGGCCAAGGTCTATTGTTTTTGTGGTCTGTCCCATTCATTTGTAATGCCAAGCAACTAACCAGTGCTTCTAAAACACAGAACAACCAAGAAGCTCGTGGTCTCTCGCCAAAGCGAGAAGGACCCTCAAGTCCAAGCCCAGCCAGAGTGTGCTTACCCCAACCTACCCCAACCTGCCCACCCCCGCAGGGGTGTCAGTCTACCTCTTCATGGCTTGAGATTTCGCTTAAACGCTTAGCAAGTACTCATAGAGGACCCGATAGCGTGTCAGAGATTTGCTTCCGAAGAGTCCGGCGTGAGTGTGTGCACGTGTGTGCGGACACACGCGTGGGTGTACACGGAGGTGTGTGAGCACGGGGGAGCGTGTATGCGTTGACACTTGAAGCTGGTGGGGGAACCTTACACCCTCCTCCCAGCTCTGCGATATATTTGCAATTTTCCGTAATAATAAAGGCTTTTCATTAAAAAAAGTCAGCACAGGCTTCTTGAAGAGAAGGTCAAGGGGACGGAGGGAGGCATCCTGTACTGATTAAGAGAGCTTGAGCACCAAAGTCAGAGAGAGAGTTTTGTCTGCCTCCTGGTAGCAGCAAGACTTTGGCCCTGTCGTGTGGCCGGCCCTTCGGACCCCAGGAGGAGAAGCTGCTTGCTGCCCCAGGTTCTTAGGAAAAGTATGAGGGTTAATGTGTCAAGGCCTCAGGTCAGAGACCGGCACTAGCACGGGCTATAAAGCCATTTCCTACGATCACCACCACCATCCTGTCACCATCATCATTGACAACGGCCCACCCGGGATGCACTCGGCCGGACACGCCCGGCACTTGACCTAGAGCTGGCCTTTTAGATTAGGAGGGACTCACGGCAGGGGCACACCTACGAGTGCCCTGTGCTTCTGTCTGATGAAGATCCTCGTTCCCAAACTCCTCAGGCACCAAAAAATAAACTGATTATGGCCACGAGCCACAGCCTATTTCTTGAAAAGAACTGGTGTGAAATTCCTGGACAAAGCTGGCAACGTTGTAGAATCGGAGGTTTTGCTAAATGTGAAAACGCATCGGTAGGCAAGTCTCTGCTCATCCCGGGGGGGTGGGGGGGGGTGTCTAATAAGGGGACCAGGCCCAGCCAGGGGAGCGCAGTCTCAATCGTCCCTAGTGAGCAGCTAGTCCCCCCACCAGCCCCCACCTGTCCTGTTCCCAGGCTCCAGAGGAGAAACGAAACTTCTATGCTGATTGCCGGGGGGCCTACAGCATTTCGGGAGGTGGCCCCAGGAGCCTCCCCCCCTCCAGGGTGGTTTCGGTCTTGCTGGAGCAACCCAAGGAAGGCAGCTTCGCTCAGCAACAAAGTGACATCACCCAGGGCCCCTGTGGGACAGCTCCCTCCTAAGAGCCATGCAACCCCCAGAACTCACGATCTCCCCACAGCCCCGACCTCCATGAGGCCAGGTCGGCCCCCCCACACTTGGCTCATGACTGTGAGAACCACCGTGGTTGATGCTTTCTGCTTCCCTAGGGTAGCCATGCTGGGAAAGAAAAGGATTGGTAAAATTGTTGCAGTGGGTCACTCTGATCGTCCCCACCGGCAAACTCTCTCTTTCCTGGATAAAGCACTCTCTGCAGAAGAAAAAGCAGCAAGAGAACAAGAAGTGCTTACAATGATCTAATCCAGTCCATCACCTTACAGCTTGGGAGACGTGAGGGGCCTGGCCCATGACCTCAGCACCAAAGGCCACAAGGTGGGACAACACCCGAGGCTCCGGAGACCGTCCGTGGCTCTTTGGTGAGTGCAAGTCAGCCACCCTCTCCGGGCCTCTGCTGGGAAGGGAAAGGTGGGCCCTAAGTAAGACCGGGCTTCCCTAGCTCAGGGATGAGGCAGGGTGGTCTCTGCCCCTTCATCTAGCACTTTCCACCACCCAGAGGGGAAGCATCAGAAAGGAGTAGGGTTAAGAAGCAGTGATTGCCGTCGTCACACCCAACAACCAGGGATGAGGTTCTGGGCCCCCTCCCCAGCTATCCTACCCCAGGAGAGAATTCTGCCAAGGACACTGAACTGTAGTCCCTGGGGATGGCTTTTTTTTTTTTTTTTTTTTACCATCGCCACCTGTTAAAACTCAGCTCATGACCAGTTTCTGATGCTACCGGCTGGAGTGTTTAATTAAATATTACTCACTCAGGAAGCAGCCCCTGCCAGCTCAGCCCCAGACCGCCCGGTTCATTTTCGGAGAAAAAGAGAGGGAAGGAGAAGGAGCTTGTGTTCTCAGCAGACAGCCCGCAGGGCGGCAGGTCTGCACGGCCCACTTTCCAGAAAGAACCAAGCAAGGAAAGTCAAGTTAAGCTGCTCTGGTCACCAGCCGCCCCACTGCTGGGTTACCATGGGTGGCACTGGGGCGCACACACACACAGACACACCCACACAGGCAGGCTCAGAGACACACAGAGGCAGGGTCCCCAGACCTCGCGCTCGCACACACAGACACACACTCACTCACACACTCACTTGCAGTCTCCCTGCAGGGCAACCCAACCGCCAGAGGCCAGTGAGCATTCCAGGAGCCTCTGCCTTCAACTCCAGCAGGACAGTGACCCTGTCCCCACGCACCCCGGCCGCGCGCGGACCCATCCCGCGGTGCCACCGACCGACCCTGGCTGCTCTGGTTTCTCTGTTTCAATCGATCTGCTGACACAACACTCGGCTCCCTTCTGGTTGCCGGGAGAAGCCGCGGCGGCTCCGGGACGGCGGAGAGGGAGGCGCCGCCCGGGGTGTCGCCCCCGGCGGGCTCCCCGGGGGAGGCGCGGCGGGCAGGGCGGGGGAGCCCCGAGGGGGCCAGGAGGGCCGAGCTGCAGATCCGGGTCCAGACTGGCGGGAAAAGCGAAACTAACTTCGCGGAGCGGGGTCGCGCTGCCCCCGTGTGGGAGGGGCGGGTCAGCGCCCCCCGCCTCCGCCCCGGGGATAGTCGCGGGAACCGAGCCCGGGGAGCGCCCGGGCACCTGGAAGTAGGTGGGGGCCGCCGCGCGCCCGGGGTCCCCTCCCTGGGTCTGCAGCAGCCGAGGCTCAACCCCGGACGCGACGGTGGTCGCGGCCGCCGGGACCCCCGCCCTGTCTCGCCCCCGCAGGTGGAACCCCGGGTCGCCGCGACCCGCAGGCGCCCGCAGCCGCAGCGGCGCTGGGCGGCGCCCTGGCGCCCCTCGGCCGGGACCTGTGGCGAGAGAAGGGCTCCCCGCTGCCCCCGAGCCGGTCCCCAGCGGGACCCTCACCCACCAGGTTCCCCGCGCCCCGCCCCGCGCCCACCACTCGGTCCCCGAGTGCGGCGACCCCCGCCCGGACCCCCACCCGCCCGGTGCCGGTGCCCGGCGCTGCCTACCGCGCCAGGGAGGCCACCGCCGCCGCCGCCGCCGCCGCCCTCCGGGGCCGAGGAGGCCGGGGCGCCCAGGCCGCGCCCGCCGCAGGGAGCGAACTCGCCTCCTCCCGCGGCCCCGGCGCCAGCGCCTGGAGCCTGGTTCCTGCTGCGAGCGCGCGGGCAGCCCGAGCGCGACTTCTGTGCAGAGAAGAAAAAGCAGGCGAAGGCTTTAAAGTGCGGGGAGAGGCGAGAGCCGGGGGGCGGGGCCCAGATGCCACGCCCCGCCCCGCCCCGCCCCGCCCCCTCGGCCCGGGCTCCGGCTCCCGCTCCGGCTCCCGCTCCCGCCGGCCGGTGCCGTGCGCCCCAGGGGCGGCCGCGAGGTGCGCGTCGGCGGGGGTGCCCCCCACTGTGCCGGGCGCTCCCTCGGCCGCCCCACCCGGAGGCCGCCGGGGCCCGCGGGGCGGCACCGGAGCTCCGGTTCCTCCGAAGGCGTCTTTGGGAAACGCCGGGCAGCCCCCGCGGGGCGAGAGGCCGGGGTTGCAACACCCCGAGGGCCGCGGCCGTGCGGGGGAGGGGGGCTTACTAATAATAATTTTTTAAAAATCTCTTGGGAGGGTGGGGTTTGTTTCAATAACCTTGGGAGCACGGCCTTGCTTGCCTCATCTGAAATTCCCAGAAGTTTACAGTTCCGTAATTCGAAGGCACGGGAGAGGGGGATGTAGGCCAGCAAGATAATCCAGGGACTCTCCGCCCGGTCCCCGCGCCCATGCCTTTCCCTAACCCACAGGGACTGACGGAGGAGGGGGGGCGGGGGTCTCTAAACCCCCAGACCCCTGCTCGTCAGCTCAGAGCACACAGCACACGGGGGCTCCATGAACGTTTGTTGAATGAATGAGTGAGCGATTGTCTGGTAGGTCCTCCACCGCCAGGACTTCTTACAGTGTCTTGTGGCTCTTGGCTCCTCAAGGGAATTTTCCTCTGCCACCCTAGAACCGAAACGTTTTAAAGAAATTTGTGTTGGGGGCGCCTGGGTGGCTCAGCCCCACATCAGGGCTCTCTGCTCAGTGGGGAATCTGCTTCTCCCAATCCCTCTGTCCCTCCCCTCCCCTCATGTTCTCTCTCCCTCTCAAATAAATAAAAAAATCTTTAATAAAAAGGAAGAGATAATAAAGAAATTAGAGTTTTAAGAGCAAAATCTCCCTGCCTTTCTCCACCCCTATGTGTGGTGTCCATTGAAGGGGGTGGGGAGTTAGCATTATTGGAGCTGTGACACCTAATGCGGTTTCCTGTTGTTTCATCTTTACTATAACTCTATAGGGCAGGACAGTTGTCACGCTCCTAAAGTGAGGGAGCCCTACCTGGTGCAAAGGGTGGGATCAGAGCCTCAAGCCCAAATGGACCCTGTTACGGTTCCCAGTTTCTCACATGCCTGCACTGGAAATCAGTTCTGTTTTGTTTTGAATTAAAAAATGACCAAGGCTGGGGTGCCTGGGTGGCTCAGTAGGTTGGGTATCTGGCTTCGGCTCTGGTCATGACCTCAGGCTCCCTGCTCAGCAGAGAGCCTGCTTCTTCCTCTCCTTCTGCTGCTCCCCCTGTTTGTACGCTCGCAAGCTCTCTCTCTCTCTCTCTCTCTCTCTCTGAGCCTCAGTGGTCATTCTGGTGGCTCAGTCAACACTCCTGGTTCCCGTTGTCTAGGAACCGAGGCTGCCCACGTGGGCAGCCACTGTCAGCATCCCAGGGGCAGTCGGGATTTAAAGAGAGCTCGGGACTCCCTTCGGTCACTTTGCAATGTGAGAACTGTTGGGATGGGACAGCACTTGGGAGAAAGGTGAAAACATCCAGGATGGCAAGGGGATCGTTCCAAGTTACTGGTATATCTCGGAGTCATCTAATTCTAAAAAGTACAGCCACCTGTGTGCTTGGGATCTCTCCCGTGGGGGAGTAAGCATGGTGGGGTGCGCTCTGCAGGAAGTGTGTGCCCCTCGCCGGGTGCTGTCCTCTCCAGGGGCTGGGGTGCAGCCCCATAGCCCCAGGGCCATGCTGCTGTCAGCCTCCTGAGTAGGATTCCTCCAGGTTTTACCTCTTACTCTGGACGAGACCTTCTGGGGCAGACTGGGGCCGGCTGCGTGTAATTCAAGTGGCGGTATCTGAGGGCCAGAGAACCCACCTTTGATGTGAGGGCCCAGGAACAGGTGGTCCCCAATTAGGAGTCCTCAGCACCCCCACTCCACCCTCCTCCAGCATTAGTCTCCAAATCTCAACTCTGAGCCAGTCGGGGAATTAGATCCTGCTGACCTAAATTTCCCAAAGGAATCTCTGGGGAGTGAGCCTTCCTCTCCGCCAGGACTCCGGGCAGGTAGGCAGGACCCAGCTAGAGAACTGGCCATCCAACAGTGACCCAGGGTGGCATGGAGCACTGTTGCTCAGTTGTGGAGGCCAGATTGTGAGAAAGGGGTGTATACTCACCCTATCGATGTTGCTACTATTGTGTGCTAAAAAGATACAAAATCTTGAAACATTGTGACATCAGCTGATAAACATCCAGGAATTTGAAGACTGACTCATGTCTTAAACTAAGTATCTGCGCTCCACAGGGGTGAGTCGGGAGGGGGGTGGCTCTGGGCTCCTGGTGATGCCATCCCCCTTCTCCACCCCCCACCCCCTCCCCCCCCATTTCATCACCGGCATCGGCACACACAATTTGTTCCCTTCTGTAATCTGTTTCTGGAAAATGACGGGAAGAAATTAGTAGATAGCAAATTAACATCAGCTGCTTTTTCTGATGATGGAAAATCTATTCAGAGACAGCTTGGACACCTTTGAGCCTTCCAAGCAGAATCTGCTGTCCTCACAAGCTCTTGTCTCCTGGGCACCCATATTCTCTGGGTCCCTTTTGCTGCCGGGAGTGAATGGACGGACGACAGACGAGGGATTTGGAATTAGACAAATCCCCGCACAGTCATTCACTGCCCATAGGACATAGAACAAGTTACTTAACCTTTCTGAGACTCAGTTTCTCCATCTGTAGGACAGCTCTGGAGGGGGAGGGGCCATCCTCCCACAAATACTGAGATCAACATGTGCTGGCCAATGTGTTAGAATGAAATCAGAGGTTTTTGAGGAATTTCAAAATAACATGCATTTTACATGGGGAAAATAAAATTAAATTAAAAAGAAGAAGAAAAAATAGATGAACTTTAGAAATTATTATTATTGACGATTAAAAAAAAACTTCTTGTAAAAGCGTGGAATCCATAACACCAAAGTGTGGCAAGATCCACCAGACTGAAAGAACGCTGAAGCATATTAATAAAATGTAGGCCCATTCTGCACCCCTAACGTATCTCATGAAGTGAAATTGAAATAGAGAGGACCTTATTTTACAGAATTTTGATCTTACAGCATCCACGAACTGGTTCATTTCAAAGACTCTCCGCCTTAGAAGGCATTGGGCTCAGACGAGGTCATGTGTTGTTAGACAGCGACACCTGCTGGCAGAGTGTGATATTGCAGTGTAGCTCTATCAGACATTATTAATCATCCGGAATAAAGGGAAAGAGGCAAAGAGGAGTTTCTGTAGCTTTAAATGAGACACTAGGTGATAACCAAGATAAGAGCCATGACAAGCGCAGAGGCCAAGAAGGATTTGCTCCTAGGGCTTTCCAAGGGAGCGTGATGCCCCGATCTTGAACTTCTAGCCTCCAGAACTGGTGAGGGAATTACATGTGTTGTTTTAAGCTGCTTGCTTTGTGGGACTTTGTTAAAGCCGCCCTCGGGGACCGATGCATGTGCCCTCGTCACCTGTCCCCATCACCCGTCCGCTGCCACAGCCTCCTCACCCACCTCCCTGCTGGCACGCACGGCTCTTCCAATCCCGCTCAGCCGTGGAAGCGATCTTTGCAAGATGTGTGCAGCATATGGGCTGCACTCTCTTTCCACAGTGTCCGGGATTCTTACCACACCCTCAGGCTCTAGGCCGTCTGGCTTCTGCCGCCTCACTGGCCAGCCCTCCTGGAGCCCCGTCCCACCTCTCCTGGCTCTGCTGCTGTCCTCCGAGTCCCAAGCTCCCTCCTGCCGAGAAGCATCGCCTTGCAGCCTCTGTGTCTGGATTTCTGTCCCTTGTCTAGGGACTAGAAGGACTAGTCCCTCCTTCTGCTCCCAGCTCCCACCCCACCCGACCTGGTCATGGCCTCCTACAGTGCACTCTCCATGTATGCGCCCCCCCAACCCCGCACTTGTCGCAGGGAGAATTTTACACTTACTTGTCTCAGACCAAGGGCATACGGTCTGAGATGGGCCCTTATAACAGTCAGCCATTGCTGCATAACAAACCGCCCCAGAACTCAGTGGCTTCCAACCATGATCATTTATGCTCACTCACAATTCTTGGGCAGGTCCCGCCGGGCTTGACTGGGTGACTCTGCTTGGGACCCTAGGGCTGCTGGCTTGGCTCTTTGGTCTGCTCAGTTGTGCGGCCTGGGGGTTCAGGCTCCAGGGGCACCGGAAACCCCTGGGAAGCGCTCCTCCTGGCAATGGCAGAGGGGCCGAGAAGGAAAGCTCGAGAGTGCTTTGACAGCACATTTCGATCTCTGCTTGAGTCATGTCTGCTTACCCCCCAACTGGGGGTCAAAACTAGTCCCACGGCTGAGCCTGGTCACGGGGTGTGGAAGGAAATTCTGTGCTGGGTGGAGGGGGGCCAGTAAATATTTACTAAACAATAATCTGATCTCCTACAGCCCTCAATCAATATTTGTTGACTACATGCAATTGTTTGAGCAAGATTAGTCATACAGAAAGAAAGGGATAGTTGTTAGGATGGGACAAGGGACAGAGAATTCCAGAATTCTCTGGAGGGTCCTGGGGTTCTGTTCCATTGCCTTGCCCTGGCTCTGGGGCTGGCCTTCGGGAGAGTGTCCCCCAGAGACCCCACAACTGTCAGCTTATGCTCCTGGGGGTGAACAGGGGGTGCCCACCACCTTCCCCACGGGGTGAGAAACATCAGCCCTGCAAGGCCTTGAGGGACGCACTGGGAGAGGGACCCCTTCTCACTTCCCTCGGGTGCCTGACCCTCAGTAATCCGGCCCCTCGTGCCTCCAGCCCGTGGCCACTGTCCCCCACCCACCTGCACCCAGCAGTGACCGCTCACCCTCCCTCACCTTGTGATGAGAGAGCCTCGTGTTCCCACCTCCAAGACGCCCTCCCCAGAAGCAACCGGGGCAGGAGTTGGGGGGTGGATAGGCCAACACTTTCCTTCTTCACCTGGAACATCAGCTGGGGAGCCTTTGGCTCACAGAATCCCCCAAGGTCAGCCCTGGGGGAAGGAAAGTTCCTTGAACACCATGACGGCCAGGTGGGGAAACTGAGGCATACAGGTATAAATGACTAGCTCAGAGTCTTAAAATGAGCTAGCACAAAAGCCAGAGATTAACCCAGGGCTTTAGGTTTATTTTTTAAAAGATTTTATTTATTTATTTGACAGAGAGAGAGAGAGATCACAAGTAGGCAGAGGCAGGCGGGGGGGGGGGTGGGGGTGGGGGATGTAGGCTCCCTGCTGAGCAGAGAGCCCAATGTGGGGCTCGATCTCAGGACCCTGAGATCATGACCTGAGCCGAAGGCAGAGGCTTTAACCTACTGAGCCACCCAGGTGCCCTAGGGCTTTAGATTCCAAAACTGGAAGAGGGAATATTCGTTAAGTTTCTCTTTGTATCACTCAGAAGTCACCTTGGGGAGCCCCCTTCCTTCCTCCAGAGTGAGCCCCGAGCTTAGCCCCAGACCCCTGTATGAGGGACTATTATTATTATTATCATTATCATTATTAATATTTGTTGTTGTCATTGTACAGGTAACTCAGAAAGGCAGGGTGGCCAAGTGGATGGCGGCACTGAACCCCAGGGTTGAATCCAAGCCCAATCATGACTTTAGGAGAATCACCTGAGCCCTTTGCTTTAGGCTCCTCAGCTGTGAAAGGCAGATAATAATCCAGATCACGTGAGTGTTCCAGCAAAACTCCCCTGCCCCGCCCCTCCTTGTCTTTTCCCAGACCCAGGCATCCTTTTGACAACAACCCAACCTGGCAGCTGGCTGAGACCCTGGGCACTCCTCTGACCCCTGCACAGGCCTTGGGAAACTGTGGGACCCTGGCTGGTTTGTGTGGGTACAGCCTAGAGGTGCAGGTGGCCGCTGCCCCCAAGGGCAGATGTTTTCTTTTTTCTTTTTTTTTTTTTTTTAAGATTTATTTATTTATTCGACAGAGAGGAGAGATCACAAGCAGACAGAGAGGCAGGCAGAGAAGAGAGGGGGAAGCAGGCTCCCTGTTGAGCAGAGAGCCCAATGTGAGGCTTGATTCCAGGACCCTGAGATCATGACCTGAGCTGAAGGCAGAGGCTTTAACCCACTGAGCCACCCAGGCACCCCAAGGGCAGATGTTTTCTTAACAGGACATGGGGGCCAAAGGAGAAGTTCTTGTTTCCAAAATGCAATTCTAGGGGTGCTCTAAAGAAGGGGACTTCTGATGACACATGGCCGACCGAACACTCATACTTATCTGTCTCCCACCCCCAAATGCGGTTTTTCCAGCATGAATGCATGAGCACAGCTGATGGGGGACCGCAACATCTCAGAGCAGGCCAGTGGCGGGGGGCAGGCAGAGAGGAGCCAGTACCAGCGGGATGTGGGGTGTGAGAAGCACCGAGAAGCCACCACCACACCCTGCAGGGCTGGGGCTCGGGATCAGGGTAGGGGGGTGGCTCAGGAGCTTCGATTTGGTCCCTCCCTCCGCAGGCAGTAGGAAGCTGGAGAGAAGGGGGATCCCTGGGGAAACGGGCAGGAGCTGAAGTCCCAAATCCCTCCTGACCACAGGCAGCCGGAGTGGTTTCCCACCCACCCTGGGGAAGTGGTAACCAACCTAGTGGTGTCCTGGGCCCCGGGCACCAGGCAGAGTACAGGGGTGTAGGTGAGGACCATGCCTTACTGAAAATAACCAGGCAAAGCCTAAGTCCGCCCTTTGAACCGGGACCTCCCCCCAACCCTTTCCCACTTCCCAGGGCCTCCTTTCCCCCCACAGACAAGACACCCGAGGGATTTTCTTGGGAAATGGGCCTGTCCAAGAGATTTGGAGGGAAGGGGCACCTGGGTGGCTCAGTCGGTTAAGCATCTACCTTCAGATCAGGTCGTGATCCCAGGGTCCTGGGATCGAGCCCCACATCAGGCTCTCTGCTCAGCGGGGAATCTGCTTCTCCCTCTCCCTCTGCCCCTCCCCCTGTTCATGCTCTCTCTCTCTCTCACACACAAATAAATAAATAAAACCTTTTTAAAAAAAGAGATTTGGAGGGAAGAATGAGTAACAAGATACTAATAATAAAGGCCAATACTTGCTGACAGTTTACGTGCCAGGCCCAACGAGCACGGGCCAGGCCACCACCTGCTCCCTTGAGCCCGAGGGAGGAGGGTGAAGAGGACTGCCCCGCACTACAGATGGGGAAACCGAGGCTGGGGTAAAGAACTTGGTGGGGGTTTGCACCGTCCGAGTGACAGAGCCTGGTTTTGGCCCCGGGGGATCTGGCTCAAAAGTCCGCATCTTAACCATTATTCTGTATAGTTTCTTAGACTCGAGACATTTAGCTGAGGCCAAAAATGAAAAGAAAGAAAGAAACAGGAGGAGAAGCAGGCTATTGAGAAATATGGCAATAAGTATTCAAAATAATGGCTAAAAAGAGTTGCAAGCAGTCACCTCTTGGGTGTTACCACTGGGTGTGGGGGGCGGGGCAGGAAATTGCTGGGGTGTTTGGTTTTGCTTGTAGCCCTCTGGTATTTTAAAAACTATTTGCATGTATTATTTTGATTCAAATACAAATCAAATCACAAAAAGGAGCTTCAAAAGGAACACAAAGGATCTCCGGTCCGTGTCGTGTCCGGCCCCCCCCCCTTGAGACAAGCCCAGATTTGGGCGGCTTCCTGTGTGTCCTCCAGACCCAGCAAGGGGCCGGCACACCCCACCCACCGGGGTCCCCCTCCTGCATCTCTCCCCTTTCTGTCTTGAAGATGGCTTCCATCTGGGCACAAGAGTCTCTCGAATGTTCTACCACATGGCTGTGGCTGCACACCTCGCCTGGTCGGCAGGGGTCCCTGGGTGAGCTCGTCCGCAGGTGCCTGAGGACCTGTATGGACTCAGCCACCAAGTCGGGAGCAGAGCCATCAAGCCCAGTGGCCTTTCGTCCCAGGCAGAGTTCAGACCCAGAGCGAGAGCTGCTGTCCTGGCCACTGGCCACCGTTGGCACAGGCCCACGGAGGGATCCAAGTCAGTAAGCCAGGTGGTCCCGAGCATCAGAGCCTCCCTGCCCCCTTCTTGTCTTATGGGTCATCTGGTTGCCCTTGTCCTGGGATTTCTGGGCCCCACCAATGCCCAGTTCTGTCTGGTTGAGGGGTGCCCTGGAATCCTGGGTCAGCCGGGTGCCAGCCTGGGCCACCCAGCTGCCCCTAGGAATCCCCTCCGGAACGAGGGAGTCCCCTCCCTGTCCCCCACCCTGTCACGGCTCCATTCCCCCCCCCCCCCCCAGGAAGAGAGAGAGCGCGAGAGCCGAATCAGCTCAGTGTCCAGGAAGCTGAGTCTGGGTGAGGTCCCCAGGGTGCCCACTCAGAACCCAGAAGGAGGACTGGGGTGGAGTGAGCTGAATTTCCTTTCTATTTAAAGAAAAAACCCAAGTCAATATTTTTAGGTGCCAGCTAAGATGTAGCTTCCTCTGCCCAGGGTCTTCCTCTGTGGTGTGGCTGGGTGGTAGCTGACCCAGCCTTGGGGGGGGTGCTGGGGGGGGGGGGGAGGCGGAGGGGGAGGGAGCAGCCCGGGGGGAGGGCCGGTTCCGGCTCCCTGAGCTGGTTCAGGACACATGCCGACATCTGGTTCTAAGAGAGGGGTCTGTGTTTTTCCTCACTCAACCAGTGGGTTTGCCTGGAGCTCCAGAAGAAACCTTCAGGAAATTGGTGGCCGTTTCGAACCCAGGCTCTTTCTAAGCCTCTGGATTTGGTTCAGATACCAGACCACCCGGGCGGCTGGCACTTAGGGAGCGTGGGCCGAGCCCTGTCTGGAAGCCACATCTGGGAGACACTCCGCAGCGGACGCCGACATCCAGGGCCATCTGTGGGACTGTCAACCTGTGTTTTCCCGTGCCCGGTGGGGGGGGGTGGTTTGCAAGAAGGGGCTCGTGTGTGTGTGTGTGTGTGTGTGTGGGCACAGGGTCAGCTCTGTCTTGCTGGGTGGCTCGGAAGGACACAGGGACCAGCAGAGACCCAGAGAGAAGCTCTGTGCCCCCACAACCCACCACCCCCACCAGGGGGTTCTGGGCTTCGGGGCAACAGATAGGGCGGTGAAACGTCCGTCGTGCTGGGCAAAGCGGGGGCAGGGGAGAGGCTGAGTGGCCCGCCTGGTGGGGTTGCCAGATGGACGACTTGGCTGGCGAACCGGCTACCGCTGCAGCTGCCACAGGGACACTGAGAAGACTCTGTGTCCTCCAAGGGCCCAACGCGGACCTGTGGGTAACGTGAGATCCGAACCGCTGATTGGTGGCCTCCGGGCCACCCGTCCCTGGAGCCCTGCGGCCGCCTGCCCCACACGCAGCACCTGAGGACACTGTCTCCTGAGCGCCGGGCCACATCTCAGTCCCCCCGTGGGAGACAGATCCTGGCACGCGGGGCATCGGCAAGTGTTACAGGAGCAGGCTTGGCCGGTGGGCCCGTGGCCCCTGCTTTCGCTGTGGCCGTGCCTCTGGCCCCCCTGACGAACCCCCACTCCGCTCCTCCTTCCCGGTTTGTCGTCCCGGTTCACAGAAGAGGAAACCCGGCTCACGGGGGTCCAATCGGCCCCATTGCTCCGCAGCCAAACAGCAGGGCCTGGATTGGAACCCAAATCTTTCTGACTCCAGGGGCCAACTCTTCACCTCCCGACGTGCTGTCTCCTCCCCCGTGTCTTGGAAAGGCCGAGTTCAGTGGGAATCCCGTGTCCTTGCTTCCAGCATCCTGCTGAGGGGGCAGAAATGTGCCACAGGTGGCGGCGTGGAGCCTCACAGGCCGTGGGGCCCGGCCTCGGGTGGGAGAGGAAACCGTTGTTGGTAGCAGCCGCCCTGAGATGGGGGAGCGGGCAGTGTGGGCAGAGCCAGCAAACTCGGGCCTCTGCTGATACAGAACACACGGCCACATGGCCTGGCGACCTGCTACCAATCCAGTCACTGACGGAGTCAACAAGCACCTATTGGGCGCCAACTGTGTACCAGGTGGTGGGGGCAGGGGGCATGGCGATGAGGAGTCAGCCTTTGCTGGGCCGATGGGGAGGGTGCCAAGTGACCGATCACAGCTCGGTGTGGAAAGGGAGGCCTGGGCACCTCCTTCCCGGCAGAGCCCCGGACACGCATCACTATTTGTGGCATGAATGACTCTGGGGTGAGTTGCTTTGGCAGCCAGGCCCACCCCCTTCCTGCTGAGCCCACAAACCATGGCCAGACCTTGGCGGGACCCCTTTTGCATGTGAAGCATCTCAGTGATCCTCACCACCGGGGAAGTGATGCTCAAACTTGCCCCCCAAAATCACCCTCACCCACCTCCAGTGGGACTCTCCTACAAGTCTTGTGTTTTATATTGGAAAGGGATGGAATTTTGCTTTTTGCCCAGGGTGGCTTGTTTTAGCATAAAAATAACATTTTTGTTCAACTCTCGCAGCAGTTATTTTTTTTTCTAGGACTTGGTGTTTCATTGGTCCTATGTCTTCAAGTCTTCCCAACTCTGTTGGTGACCCAGTCGGAGAAGCTAGGACCAATCTGGGAAAATGTCCGTGCTCCTCAGCTGGCTTCCGGCCTCTGTGACCTCTGCTGTCCTCATGCACGTCCAGGGCGGTCCTCTCCAGCGGCACAGGACCGCATGTGGCCCCCTACCCAATTCGGGCTGCCTGGGATTGCCCGAGCGGCCCCCCACCTCCTCTCCAGGCCCATGTCTACCCATCCTTCAAGACTCAACTCAGGGGCACCTGGGTGGCTCAGTGGGTTAAAGCCTCTGCCTTCAGTTCAGGTCATGATCTCAGGGTCCTGGGATCAAGCCCCGCATGGGGCTCTCTGCTCAGCAGGGAGCCTGCTTCCTCCTCTCTTTCTGCCTGTCTTTCTGCCTGCCTCTCTGCCTACTTATGATCTCTCTCCACTCTGTCGGATAAATAAATAAATAAAATCTTAAAAAAAAAAAAAAAAGACTCAACTCAGCACCTCCTCCTCCAGGAAGCCCTCCCAACCCCTAGGCAGGGCTCAGTGCGCTGCCTGTGTCCTCTGTGATTCCCTCTAGAATTGGGCCTCTGATTTTGTTTTAGAACGATGTTTCCTATCTGCCCACACTTCAGGACTCTTCAATCGCAAATGACAAAAATCCGATCCAAATAGTTTAAGCTGGAAAAAAAAGGTGAGATCATGTGGCTCACAAAACTGGCGAAGGCATGGTAGGTGGGGGGACAGGGATGTTAGGACTCCTCTGCGCCTCTTGTCTACCTGGCTTCTTTCTCTGGCCCGGGAGCCCAGGCTGCCGGGTCCCCAGGCAAACACAAACTCCTTGTCACAGGAGAAAACATTGTTTCCACCACCAGCTCTGGGTAGAAACATTCCAGGGACGCTCCATCAGCCCAGGGCCCAGGCTTTGGGTGCACACGCACTGGGGTAATTTGAGCCGAGCTGTGTAAGTAGCTCAGTAGGAAGGTCTGGGACCATCGTGGAAACCTCGGTGGTGGGGGGCTGGGACAGGCCTGGGCTGTGGGTCGGGGAGGAGCGCCGTTCCCACCCCCTGGGCCTGGAGGGGAGAGATACACGGGGAGCCCCAGGGGAGAGACACACGGGGAGGCGATACTGCACCAGCACCTGTACTTTCCTTCAAGGACGCAGGCACCCTTTGTAGCTGGGGTGATAAAGGGCCCACCCCACTCTTGCCCTACGGATGCACCCGGCTGGCGCCTGTGCAGCCCGGATTGGGTAGGGGGAGGCCGGGAGGCTGATGGAGGCTGGGTGGAGGGGTGGGTGTAAAGGGGTTCTGGAAAGGTCGACGCCACAGGCCTACACCCTCTCGGGGCGCACTGGGCCG
>CM053606.1:5400898-5435501 GCA_028646535.1 Procyon lotor
TGAGTGCAATAAACACACAAATCTAGGATGTCCAGCGTGTTCACGATGTGAACGGCAGTCTCTTTGATGTGTGCTGTGCACACCCTGCCCAACCATACAGGGGCACCCTCTTTAGGCCTCCGAAGTGCCCCAGTGCCATGGCCTGCTCTCCAGGAGTCTCTCATCTTAATGATGATAGGCCGGTCCCAGGAGAAGGTCGGTGACTGAGGTGTTTGCTGCAGAAAGAAGGGGCACAGTGGGAAAGTGACATGGTGGCCACATAGGGGACCGACACCACACTCTCCCGGGGAGTTGTACTTGGGGTCAGGACCGTCCAGCACAGTGTGCACTGGACGTGGGGCTTGGCGCATGCACCAAATGCACCAGATGCAAAGCTGAAGGGGAGGGTAGTTCTGCTGGGGCAGAAGGGACAGCCGGGAAAGTTTTCATGGAAGAGGGGACATTTGAGGTGGGCTTTGCAGGATGAATACAAGTTTGCCTTGGTGAGAATCCAGGAAGAATGTTTTGTTTGTTTGTTTATTTATTTCACAGAGAGAGAGATCACAAGTAGGCAGAGAGGCAGGCAGAGAGAGAGGGGGAAGCAGGCTCCCTGCTGAGCAGAAAGCCCGATGCGGGGCTCGATCCCAGGACCCTGAGATCATGACCTGAGCTGAAGGCAGAGGCTTTAGCCCACTGAGCCCCCCAGGCGCCCCCAGGAAGAATGTTTTGAAGGGAGCATGGAAGGGGCACCTGGGTGGCTCAGTCGGTTAAGTGTCTGATCTTTGGCTCAGATCATGATCCCGGCATCCTGGGATTGAGTCTTGCATTAGGCTCCTTGCTGCGCAGGGAGCCTGCTTCTCCCTCTGTCTGCCTGTGTGCGATCTCTCTCTCTCTCTCTCTGATAAATAAATACATACAATCTTTAAAAAAAATGAATGGAGTGTGGAAGAGAAGGAGTGGAGAAGCTGGAGACCACAGAGCTATCAAAGGCCGCTGTGGCCCCCCTGTCTGGCACCAACCCCCCACTGTTACCCTGGTTTGTTCACTCACATCTCTGTCCCCTTGCACGGTCTGCTCCTGAGGGCAGGGCCTGGGTCTGCTGGCCTTGTATCTCAGAACTGGGCTTAGGATCTGACACAAAGAGGCCCTCTATACACATTTGCAGAGTGAATGCACCACCTGTCTATTTGTTGTAGGCAAATATTTTTAGGGGCTGGGAGTTGGAGTGAGGAGGCAAGAGGAAGTGAGGCTGACAAGGCAGCTGGGGACATCATGTGGGGCTGGGGCCTCTGCCACCGAGCCTGGGTCTCACCATGTGGGGGACGTAGAGTCAACACAAGGGTGACCCAGACTTGCCCTTTCTCTGTTGCGTAAGGTTTGGGGTGACCCCCAGTTTAAGCGGGCAGAGCCCTGGGATAGCAGAGGAGAAAGGAAGAAAGTTTTGGGACTGCGGGCTTCTGTCCACATCTACCTGCTCTAAAATGATGGAAAGAGTCCCACTGAAGGGAGGGAGGGGAGTCCTCCAAGTTAGAAGTCTGAGTCACGAAAAGTATCACATTCTCCTGAGTCAATTTCAATGGAGTGAGTGGGTGTGGCATAGGGCAAAGGGGACTCATAAACTGTCACAGGGCTAGTACATGAAATTATTCACTCAGCACCATGATCAAGTGGGATGTGTCCCAAGTATAAGGCCCAGCATTCAAAAATCAATTGATGTAACCCATACATCGACAGGCTAAAAAAGAAAAGTCACACGATCACATCGCTAGATGCAGAAAAAGCATTTGACAAAATCCAACACTCATTCATGATTAAAAACTCTCAGCAAACTAGGAATAGAGGGGAACTTCCTCAATTTGATAAAAAAAAAAGTGTCCACTGAAAACCTACAGAGGGGATGCCTGGGTGGCTCAGTCGGTTAAGTGTCTGTCTTTGGCTCAGGTCATGATCCCAGTGTCCTGGGATTGAGCCCCTTGTCAGGCTCTCTGCTCAGCCGGAGCCTGCTTCTCCCTCTCCCTGACACTCTCCCTGCTTGTATTCTCTCTCTCTCAAATAAATAAAATCTTTAAAAAAACCAAACAAACACAAAAACCTTAACAACAACAAAAGAAAACCTACAACAGATGTTGTATTTAATAGTGAGAAAATTGGAGCTTTCTTGCTAAGATCAGGAACAAGGTAAGGATGTCCTCTACACTATTGCTTTTCAACGTCGACTGGAAGTCTTGGATAATGCAATAAGACAAGAAAAGGAAATAAAGGTTATATCATTGTCTGTGTAGAAAATCTGAAAGGATAGACAGTCCTCCCTGGCATGAATAAGAAATTTTAGCAAGGTTGCAGGCTACAAAGTTAATATAGGTAAATCCATTGTTTTCCCCTAAACCCCCAACAAACAAGCGAACTTGAAATTAAAAACACATTACTAGGTACATTAGTACCACCACAAAAAGAAATACTTAGCTATCAGTCAAACCCAGACCTTTGTGAGGAAAACTACAAAACTCTGGTAAAAGAAATCAAACAAGAACTAAATAAATGGAGAGATTTCCACATTTATGGATAGGAAAACTCAATAGTGTCAAAATGTCAATTCTTGTCAACATGACCTACAGAGTCAATGCAATCCCGACCAAAATTCCAACAAATTATTTTGTGGATATTGATAAGCCGATTCTAAAGTATAAATGGAGGTAGGCAAAAGACCCAATAGTCTTCAATATTGAAAGAAAAGAACAAAGTCAGAGGACTGATACCACCTGACCTTAAGACTTATTATAAAGCTACAAAATCAAGACAGTGTACTAATGGTAAGAAAATAGACAAATAGATCAATGGAACAGAAGAGAGCCACATAAATATAGTCATCTCATCTTTGAGAAAGGAGCAAAGACAACACAGTGGAGAAAAGATCATCTCTTCGAGAGATGGTGTTGAGCAATATAGGAGAGCCTATGCAAAAAAAAATAAATAAATAAAAAAATTCAGACACAGATCTTATTCTCTTCCAAAAATTAACTCAGAATGGATGAGAGACCTAAATGTAAAATGCAAAACTATAAAACAGGAGAAAATCTAAGTGATCTTGGGTATGGTGATGAGTTTTTAGATATAACAACGATGACAGTATCCATAAAAGAAAGAATTGGTAAGCTGGACTTAACTGAAATTAAAAATTTCTCTGTGAAAAATCATGTCGAGAGAATGAGAAGACAAGCCACAAATTGGGAGAAAATGTTTGCAGAAGACATCTCTGATAAAAGACTTATCCAAAACACACAAAGAGTTTTTGCAACTCAACAATAAGAAAATTAACAACTCCAGGGGCGCCTGGGTGGCTCAGTCGATTAAACATCTGCCTTCAGCTCAGGTCATGATCTCAGTGTCCTGGGATCGAGCCCTGTCTTGGGTTTCCTGCCAGGTGGCAAGTCTGCTTCTTTCTCTCCCTCTGCCCCTCCCCCGCTGCTCATGCTCTCTCTCTCTCTCTCTCTGTGTCTAATGAATAAATAAAGATTTTATTTATTTATTTGACACAGAGAGAGAGAGATCACAAGGAGGCAGAGAGGCAGGCAGAGAGAGGGGGAAGCAGGCTCCTCGCTGAGCAGAGAGCCCAATGCGGGCTCGATCCCAGGATGCTGGGATCATGACCTGAGCCGAAGGCAGAGGCTTTAACCACTGAGCCACCCAGGCACCCCTGAATAAATAAAATCTTTAAAAAAAAATGGGCAATAGATTTGAACAGACACCTCCCCAAGGAAGATAAATAGATGGCAAATAAGCATGTGGAAAGATATTCAACATCACGTGTCATTAGGGAATTGCAAATTAAAAATAACAAAGAGATAGTACAATATACTTATTAGAAAGTAATAAGTCAAATAAGTTCTGGATCAAAATCCAGAACACTGACCACATTTGGGTCATCGGGATGATGTTGGGCATGAGGAACACTCATTTATTCTGGTGGGAATGCAAAATGGCGCGGCCACTTTGGAAGACAGGTTGGCAGTTTCTTACAAAACTAAACCTGCTCCTACCACGTGACCCAGGAGGTGCTCTCCTTGACTACACAATGTCCCCACGGAAACCTACACACAGATGTTCACAGTACCTCTATTCAGAATTGGCAAAACTTGGAAGCTACCAAGATGTCCGTCTGTAGATGAATGGAAAAATGAACTGTGGGATGTTCAGACAGTGGAATATTCCTCAGGGTTAAAAAGAAATGAGCCATTAGCCCTGAAAAGACATAGAGGAAACTTGAATGCATATTACTAAGTGAAAGGAGCCGATCTGTGGCGCTTGGGTGGCTCAGTGGATTAAACCTCTGCCTTTGGCTCAGGTCATGATCTTGGGGTCCTGGGATCAAGCCCCATATCAGGCTCTCTGCTCGGTGGGGAGCCTGCTTCCCCCTCTCTCTCTTCCTGCCTCTCTGCCTACTTGTGATCTCTCTCTCTGTCAAATAAATAAATAAAATCTTAAAAAAAAAAAAAGAGCCGATCTGAAATCAAGCCTACATGCTATAGGTTTCCAACTATGTGAAAATTCTGGACAAAGCAAAACTGTAGAGACAGTAAAAGAGCAGTGATTGCCAGGTGTCAGGGAGAGGGAGGGAGCATTAATAGGAGGGGAATTTCAGGCCGTGAAACTACTCTATAAGACACTTCAGTACATGTTGGCCAAAACCTTTAGGATGCGCGACACTGAGCGGGAACCCCAAAGTGAACTATAAACTTTGGGCAATGAAGTGTCAAAGTGGGTTCATGGATTGTAACAAAGGCACAGCCCTGGTGGGCGATGCTGACAGTGGGGTAGGCTGGGCTCGTGTGGGGGCAGGATATATGGGAAATCTGTACATTCTGCTCAGTTTTGCTGTGAACCCAAAACTGTTCTAAAAATAAAGCCTATTAAATTACTCACTCACCAAAAACACTTGCCCTGAGCCAGCCCCCCTTTACCTCCCTCATCAGCCCGCTGAGCTGCAGGTAGAAGGGAGGACGGGGTTTGCAGGAGAAGAGCCTCTGGGAGAGGCTACCCAGGGAGGGAGGTGACCGCGGTTGCGTCTCATCCTGGCCCGCCCAGGTCACCCTCGTGTCCACAGGCCCTGCAGGGGACAATTGGGGGGCTGAGGGTGATTGTAAACCTGGGAAACTGGGCAGGTAATAACTAACCCCCTAAAAATGGGGGGTTAGTTATTACACCTCTGGCCCGCGCCGGTGAAGATCACCGAGGTGACACAGGTGGATGGCTCCGTGTGGACCGCTAGGCAGGGGTCCCAGGTGGACTTGCCCGTTCCCTGCGGATCCTGTAGGCGCCACTCCGCCCCCTGGTGGCCGCATCGGGGAGCGGCCGCTCTGGCCGGCTGCTTGGGGCGGGTCCACCGCGGTCCCTGCAGCTTCCTCCGCGAAGGCTTTGCCAGGGGTGGGCGCTACAGTATATTCATCAAACGTTCCCAAAGGTGTCCACACTGAGTTTTCTTCCCGATTCCTCTCTCTCAGGTCTTGGGCCACCATTCTCAGGACAGGATTAGTGGGTGCTTGCAGGATTGTGTTCCAAACTCCTTCATCAAACAACTGACCCATAACCAACCTTTCCAGGGATGGAGATCACGCCTCTTGGCCTCCGAACCCCTCGACCCTCCACCACCACCGCATGTCCCTCATGATCTCCCAGGACGCATCCCCAGAGGTGGTGGGAACCAGCCACTCTCCCCTCTGGAGAGCCCGCACCAGCCCCGGGGAACCCACCCCACAGAACCAGTTGGAAGGGCTGGATATGCCGAGAGGTCCTCTCTTGGGACCCTCTCTCACGGGGCAGGAAGTCCGGTGTAGGGCGCTGCCCAATGGTTTTTGAGTGAGGCCATGTGCCAAGACTTGGGGTGGGTGATGGCAAGGCTTTACTCACTCCCCATCTCCAGAAACCCCAAATAAGTATAAAAAAATGTGAAGAGGGATGTGTTTCAAATTCCCAAGTTGATGGTACTACTGTTTACTTCAGGAGAGGAGGACATTAAGAGAAAGTGATAATACTGGGAAAATAATTGATTGGCCATTAGAGGGAAATTCTAGATTCCACTAAAAAAACAAACAAACAACAAAAACCCTATTAGGCAACCCATTTGTGAGGATATTTACAAATAATATCTTTAAGGATGATTTTCTAGTGCTGCCTTCTCACGGTCGATGACATCTTTCGTGCAAATGTGCCCTAGTCGTAGTGAGCAGAGCAGGGACAACTGGGCACGGAAAACTGGAAGATAGGGTGCGCCCGTGTTTGGGTTTCAGTCTAGACCTGAGTGGGTTGTGAAATCAGGGCATTTGAGCTACGGTTATCTGAACTTTCAAGGGCACAGTTGGCCCAAAGTGACAGCTCTGTCACTTACAACACTTAACGTCCTTGGTGCTGTCTTGGAAGTCCCGGTGTGGCCAGCACACAGGCTTTGTGATAGGCCGGAGATTGACAATGGCAGCTTGCTCCGGAAGGAGAGAAGGGTCAACGGCTCCCAGTGTAGACTGCGGCCAATGTAGACTGTGAGTGGGCGGGGGTTGGGGGAGGGTCCCCATCTCCTCAGACCTGGACTCAGTCTCTCCTGGTTCTTTGCATTTCACACCACTGTTTCAGAGACAGAACTATTCTTTACAGGCTCAGAAATCTCAGGACTTCGAGAAATTTTAGGCTCAGGTCATTTGAAAGAGGTCAGTTGGACAGTATTTAAAAAAAATTTTTTTTAAAGATTTTATTGATTTATATGACAGAGAGAGATCACAAGCAGGCAGAGAGGCAGGCAGAAGGAGAGGGAGAAGCAGGCTTCCCGCTGAGCAGGAAGCCCGATGCGGGGCTCCATCCCAGGACCCTGAGATCATGACCTGAGCCGAAGGCAGAGGCCTTAACCCACTGAGCCACCCAGGAGCCCCATAAGGATAAATTTATTTATTTATTTATTATTATTATTTTTTATAAGGAGAAATTTAAATGGCAGATCAACCAAGCTCAGTGGATCCCGATTCAGACAGATTGCTCAAAGAAAAAAGAAAGAAAGAGACATTTTTGGTATTAATAACATAACACTGAGAATTGAACGATGTTGAAGAATTTTTTTTAGGTGTGATAATAGTATTGTGGCAATGTGAAAAAGAGTCCTTATATTTTATGCAAATATTTATGTGTAAATATTTACAGATAGATAATATGCTATCTGGGATTTACTTTAAAATAATACAGTTGGAGGGGCGCCTGGGTGGCTCAGGCGTTAAGCGTCTGCCTTCAGCTCAGGTCATGATCCCAGGGTCCTGGGATCGAGCCCCGCATCGGGCTCCCTGCTCAGCGGGAAGCCTGCTTCTCCCGCTACCTGTCCCTTTGCTTGTGTTCCTTCTCTCGCTGTGTTTCTCGCTGTCAAATAAATAAAATCTTTAAAAAAAAAAATAATACAGTTGGAGAGAATGGATGGGGGAGTCAAGATAAAATGAGAATAAGATTGGCCACATGTTGGTAATTGTTGAAGGGAGGGGGGGTTTCATTAGACTATTTGGGGTGGGGGTTTCATTAAACTATTTCCCTATTTTTAAAAATATGTTTGAAATTCTCTATAGAAATGACCCGTAATCAAAAAGGTTTTAAAAATAAAAAAAAAAGGAGTCACCCAAGGACTTCTTTGTGTGCAAAGGGACTCAGTCACCCAGAGATACCCTCTCTGTCTGGGAGACTGTGCCTGCCTGGCTGGTCTGTCCCCGAGACCCCATTCAGTGGCTCAGTCCCCACTGCCCACCAGGGGGCGGCCAAGACCACGGCAACCCACCCAGGAGCCGCCCCATCCTCACCGCCCTCCTCTCTCCACCCTCTCTGAGACCTGCTGAGATTTCAAACTCCTCCTCCAGGCAGGAAGTTGAGGCACAAACCTAAGAGGTGCGCCTGAGGTCAGGGCCAAGGTCAAGACTGCAGGACGGTGCTGCAGATTTGTACAAGCAAGCGGGGTTTTCCTACTGTTTTTTTTTTTTTTTTAAATCCCAGTGCCACTTTGGAGAACTTGATTTCTTTGGTTTCTGTCCCTAAATTTCTCCAGTCTGTGTGTGTGTGTGTGTGTGTGTGTGTGTGTGTTTTAACAATTATTTGGGGGATATAATTCACATGTCATACAATTCACCTGTTTAAATTGTACAATTCAGTTGTTTTTAGTTTATACAGATACATGAAACTCTCACCTCTGTCAATGTGAGAATTCTTTTTTATTACTTCAAAAGGAAACCTTACACTCTTCAGCTATCACCCTGCCTACCTTCCCATGCCCTGCCCCCAGCCCTGAGTCACCACCAATCGACTTTATGCCTCTAGATTTCTCTACTCAGGACATTCCCTTGTGGTTTTGATGGGCAGGCAGGTTTCTTTCTCTCCCACCCTGAAAGTGAGCCTTATGGGGGCTCGTGGGACCTCCTGCCCCTTCCCTCTGGGAGCTCGGTCCAAAACATGGAAGTCCCAGGCCGCCATGATAACCTATGGCCTGCTCGATGAAACGGACTTCTCCAAAGTTAGAGTCTAAAGAGTCAGGGTCCACTTCGGTGGATCACACCCCTCCAGCCCACACACGTGTCCACGCACAAGGAATTAGATCCGGGTGACGAGCAGTGACGGTCCAGAAAGGCCCAACCACCCTCACACGCGGCTGGGGGGCTGTAAAATGGTGCAGCCCCTGTGGAAAACAGCTGGCCAGTTCCTCAGAAAGTTCGACATCGAGTCATCCTATTGCCCAGCAATTTCACCTCTAGGTGTAGACTCAAGAGAATTGAAGCCACATGACTGGGTGAAAGCTTCCACCCAAATATCCGTAGAAGCATTATTCGTGGTAGCCAACAAGAGGGGAAAACCCGAACGTGCATCAGCAAGGGGCTAGATAAACAAAGGGGGCCCATCCATGGCATGTAGGGGATACCATTGCGCCCTACAGAGGAATGAAGGACGGATCCACGAGGGAATGCTGAAAACACCATGTCGTGTGAAAACACCAGACCAAGAGGCCACACGTTGTGGGACTCTGTTCATCTGAAATGTCCTGGTCAGGTGAATCCACAGGGATGGAAGGTAGATCAGTGGTTGTGAGGGGCAACTCCGTCCTTTCATCGGGAGGCAGCAGCGGGTGGGATATAATTCCCTTGTTACCAGAAGGACCTACTCCTTTGGGTCCTGCGATGATCAGATGCAAGTGTGGAGGGATGGCAACTTCCACAGGAAAGGTGTGGTCTTGGGTTCAAATCCCAGCCCACCTTCCTGACCATGCGGCTGGGTTTGGTTACCTACAGCTGCCCAAACCTAGCTTTTCCTCTCTGTGATGGTGGTCGTGGATCCTCCTAGGATTGCTGTTTCTTTTTTTTTTTTTTTTAGATTTTTAAAAAATTTTATTATTTATTTGACAGAGGGAGATACAGCTAGAGAGAGAACACAAGCAGGGGGAGTGGGAGAGGGAGAAGCAGGTTTCCCACTGAGCAGGGAGCCCGATGCGGGGCTCGATCCCAGGACCCTGGGATTATGACCTGGGCCGAAGGCAGACACTTAATGACTGAGCCACCGAGGTGCCCAGGATTGCTGTTTCAAATGAGATATTCCCTGGCCCGTGGGAGATGCCCCACTGACATCTCCAGGGGTCCTGGACGGCTGGAATGACCGGTGGGGGTGGTGTGATGGGCGCAGGGCTCCAGGATGACCCCCGAGGCCCACACTTTGCTCCTCCAGGGGTGTGTACTTTAGGCAGAAGCAGAGAGCTCATGGCCCAAAGCGGTTTCCTCTCTCCGCTTGATGAAGAGCACCTGGGGAGGGCAGGTGGGGAGCCAGGAGAGGGGAGAAACCCTCAGAGTATCACCGATAGGCTCACTTGGGCCAAAATCGTGTCTGCCGTCGGGCCCCTGAGAACTTGCCCCAAAATAGCACCCCTGGAAATCAGGGGTTGTTTCTTATCTGGGGGATTTTCTTCTGGGTCTCCACACACGGAGTTCAGGGGTGGCTTTGGAGGGAATCTTGAGGAGCGGGGGACAGGGCGGCGTGGTGGGGGGCGCCCTGGTTTCGGGGGGCCGGGACCTGGCCAGTAGGTGTTAAGCGCCCAGATGGGAGGAGAGGCTCAGGCGAGTCCGGGAGGAGTACCCCGGGATGTCACGAGGAGGATGTGACAAGCTGAGGATAAAGCCAAGGGAGAATAACAGCATCCCAGGGGCCGGGGATGTGTTCCCTGCTTGACTGCTAACGTCTTACAAAATCGAAGTCTTAGGAAGTGCTGTGCAGGGAGCAACCCCCTCCCCACACCTCGCCTGAGCTCTAGCTCCCAGCCTCTGTCCCCAGTTTGTCTGGGGACACCGTGCTGGGCGCGCAGTCGGCTCCTGGGGCTGCGGGTGGGCTCGGAGAGCTTAGCAAAGAGGGGCAGGTCGGTGGGATCGGCCAGCAGAGCCCAGGGTGGGTGATGGCCCCTGGAGGGGCTGCTCCCCGAAGACCTGGTAACGACCAGTAGGCTTCCTGCCTCTGGTAGAAGCTGAGCAGACACTTGCCGTTTCTTTCCAGGCCGGTGTCCTTGACTTTCTCTGGTTCCCCGCGCTTTGGGTACCGAAGCCTCATCGATTCTGGGTGACGAGACAGTGTCCTGCTTGTTACTAGTTAAAGGAGAAGCATTTGGATCATCTTCTCTGGTCCCCTTATTTGCTGATGAGGAAAGTGACGGGGACACGGGGACCCGGTGGGATGACCTTGCGCCCGGGACACAGGCCAGCACAGCGCCGAGGGGGCTCTACAGAGCCAGGAGCTGCTGGGGGAATGGATGAGGTGCGGACTTTTATGTAGCAGGGCCTGAGATGCCGTGTTTCCCACAGGCTTCTAGGGGATCCGTGGTCGGCACGGAGTGGCGAGGGTGCGGGCTCTGTACCTCCCTTCCTGGGAAGACAGTGTTGACGCAATCAAAGCCAGATCCCGCCAAGCCTGCTCTGCCCCCTCTCACGGTTGCCACTGGGGCTGCCACGGGAGACCGAACGATGAAACAAAGCACACTCTTTCCATCTCCGGGATCGGAAGCCCCAGCCATCCTGGACCCCTTGTGTGCATCCCAGCAAGGTGGGGTGGGAGGCAGAGATTTTCAAATCCAAGGACGCTGCACTCCTGACAGATTCTGCATCACATTGGTCTGGGGTGGGGTCCAGGCCCCCTTGTTTCCAGAAGCTCCCAGGGGATTCTCGAGGGCAGCCAGCGCAAGAACTGCTGCTCTTGGCTGTAAGTTTGATACTTACCATTCGCGGATTCCCTCATGTCGCCTGCCTTCCTTCCTTCATATGGGTTGCTAACATTTTACAAGATCAGATCCTAGGATCTGCTGTGTTTCGAGTGACCGCCGCCTCCCCAGTAGTTATTGAGCCTCCGATGTGTGCTGAGCCCTGGTCTAGGCCCTGCGGACCCACTGTGAGCCACAGGAGCCCGTGAGCAGGAAGGGAGAGGACCGACCCTGCAGAAGGGAGAGCTGGAAGGGGACTTGGGTGCGGGGGCGGTTCTTTGCTGCAGGCGCTGGGGCAGGGCTCCGCCAAGGTGACCTCTGAGCTGACCTGACGGAAGTGAGTGGGGGAAGCTATGTGGACGTCCCGGAGAAGCACGGTCTGGGCAGGGGAACAGTTTGCAAAGGCCCTGAGGTAGAGTTCTTGGTGTGTTTGGGAAGCAAAGAGGGAAAGATATGTAGATACACTCAGCCAAGCAAAGTAGAGAACAGGTTCTTCTAAACTTGCTCTAGATGCATATTTCTTTTCTTTTTTTTTTTTAAAGATTTTATTTATTTGACAGAGAGAAACACAGCGAGAGAGGGAACACAAGCAGAGGGAATGGTAGCGGGAGAAGCAGGCTTCCTGCCGAACAAGGAGCCCGATGCGGGGCTCGATCCCAGGGCCCTGGGATCATGACCTGAGCCGAAGGCAGACGCTTAACGACTGAGCCACCCAGACGCCCCTAGACGCGTATTTCTTTGTTGTAAAACAAACTCTTGGGGCGCCTGGGTGGCTCAGTTGGTTGGGAGCCTGCCTTCAGGTCAGGTCATGATCCCAGGGTCCTGGATCAAGCCCTTTGTTGAGCTCTTTGCTCATCGGGGAGCCTGCTTCTCTCTCTCCCTCTGCACTTCACCTAGTTTCTGCTCTCTCTCTCTCTCTCTTTCTCTCTCTCTCAAAGAAATAAATAAAATCTTAAAAAAAAAAATAAAATGGACTCGAGAAGTTTACCTCTGGGAGAAGTGAGTGGAAGGAAGCAGGGGTTGGAGAGAGACTTACTGTATCCCCCTTGTGAGCATTTTAAAATCTAGACCAAATGCCTACAATACTTATTCAAAAATAAATACAATTTAAAAGAAAGAAAGAAACCTGGAGGGGACTCAGTGCCTGTGGCCATGGGAGGAGAGGGTACCAGGGACCGAGGGCTGTGATCAGGAAGATCTTTTTTTTTTTTAAGATTTTATTTATTTGTTTGACAGAGAGATCACAAGTAGGCAGAGAGGCAGGGGGAAGCAGGCTCCCTGCTGAGCAGAGAGCCCGATGTGGGGCTCGATCCCAGGACCCTGAGATCATGATCTAAGCTGAAGGCAGAGAGAGGCTTTAACCCACTGAGCCACCCAGGTGCCCCGGGAAGGCCTTCTTAAGGCACTGAGCTTTATCACTACTGTGTGACGTTGGGGTGGCTACTTAACCTCTCTGTGTCTTGTTTCTCAGGTCCTCCCTCAGGCCTGTGAGGGCAATGGGCCAAGTCAGTGGTGCCCGCCACAGACTCAGAGAGCCCTCCCCTGCATGAGATGGGAGCCCCTGGAGGGTTCGAGCTGAGGCCTGGCTTCATCTGTGGCAACAGCGTCCCACTGGCCACTGTGTGAAGAGAAGGGGGGTGGGGCACAGGCAGGGACCCGAGATGGGGGGCTGGGTGAGAGGCCCCTGCACGCATCCAGGTGAGGTGGCCAGGACCGGCGGGGACAGGAAGGTACTGCACGGATCCGAAGCAGGGCCAGTTGGAGTTTCTGACAGGTCGGACCAGGGCTGCGGGGGCAAGAGGGAGCCCCGAGGTTTTCGGACAGTTGGTGCTGCCTTTGCCCGAGCTGGGGAAACCCGCAAGAGGGGCAGGTGTGCGGCATGGGAGGTCGGGATGCCTTACCCGTGTCCACGCAGAGACACGAATGGGGAGTGGGGTGTTTGAGTCTGAGGTTCCCAGGGAAAGTCAGGAGTGGAGGTAGACATTTGGGAGTTGTTACCACATAGGGGGCCTGGGAGCCCTCTGTGGGCTGAGCTCACATAGGAGGAGAGGGCGGGTGGAGAAAAGTCCTCTCAGGCCCGGAGCCCTCAGGTGCACCAACCTTAGAGGCTGGGAGAGGAGCCGGGGAGAGGGGATGATTTAGTCTGGCGAGCATTCATTGAGCACATACTCTGTTCCAGGCACCGCAGAGTGCTGGGATAGGGGACGGAAGGCCCGGGCCCTACACTGGGGAGCTTCCAGGCCCATGACCGAGACCCAGGAACAAACACAGGAAGGGCCTAGTTTGGGGGTACCAAGCAATAAAGAGGATCCAAGCCTGGCTCGATATCAAGAGAGGTTCCCCAGAAGTAGGACCCTTGAACTGAGTCTCAAAAAACAACCAAGTGTTGGGGTACCTGGGTAGCGCAGTTGGTTAAGTGTCGGACTCTTGGTTTCAGCTCAGGTCGTGATCTCAGGGTTTCGAGATTGAGCCCCGCATCAGGCTCTGAGCTCAGCACTCAGGGCGGAGACTGCTTGTGATTCTCTCTCTCTCTCTCCTCCCCCTCTCTCTGTCTGCCCCTCCCACTCAGGAGCGTGCGGTCTCGCTAAGATAAATAAATAAATCTTTAAAAAAAAAATCAAGTGTTGGAAAGTGTTAAGTTCTAGAAGAACTCACAAGAGTGGTGTGGATTGAGATTTGCAGACGTTAGATGGGGTCCATATGGGGGTCAGGGCACCCTGATCAGTGGCGTCCAGAGCCTCGTACTGTGTTTGGTCCCAAGGGCTGTGGGCACCATGATGCCCAATGGCAGCAGGCGGGGCGGGAGGGGGGGGGGGCGGGTGTGCAGGTGGAGCAAATCCCACCCACTGTCTTTTTTGTATAACCTGCAATTTAGGAATGGTTTCACCTTTTTAAATGGTCGGGGAAGAAATGGTGGGCAAAAAAAAATCAAAGGCAGAATAATAGTTCGTGACATCTGAAAATGATAGGTAGTTCAGATCTCAGTTTCCATAAAGAAAGCGTTGTTCGCACACCAGTTGATTCCTCTGAATGAGGCTGCCAGGGCCTGTGGGGCAAACTCAGACTTTACAGGAAAATCGTGGGGCTTTGGGATCCGGTGTTTCAGAGAGACACAACAGTGACCAAGATGGAAATCGGGGGTCCAGGCTCGGGGGGGCGTGGCTGTCCTGCCCCAGAAGTTGCCTCTGAGGTCCGAGACCATTTGGAAAGTGATCCCTTCCTGCTTCTAGAATTTCTCCAGCTCCTTTTCCCCTGGAGCACAGTCAGCCGTCACGAGGGAGCGAGTGACCTCCGAGAGAGGCCGGGCCCTGCGCTGAGAGGCTCCCTCCCAAATCCTCCGGGGGAGGCGCTGCGTGGGCCGCTGGGAACATTCCCTCTGGCATGGTGTTTATGACGTCATCCATGCTCCAGGAGGGGAGGGGACCACGTCATCAGTGTGCCCTTCTCGGGAGCACGTTCTCCCCCTGGTAGAAAGAGGTCTCCCTTCACCTCGAATCAGGTTTCATTGTTTTGTTTTTCCCTTCGGGAACAAACTGTTCATTCAGGGGCAGATGGAAAACGCTGTTTTCTGCAGCAGGAGGCCTACCTCCCGGAGCTCCGTGGCAGGGACCCACCCGCGCGGCTCCTGGAGTCACCTCTGAGGGCTTGAGGAGAGCACCAGAACTCTCTGGCCTGGGACCCCCCACAAGCTCGCCTGACCTCAGAGTGGGTTGGAGAAGCAGGGTGCCCTGAGATGCAAAGATAAGCCCGTGCCTGGCAGCTTGCTTCCTGAGGACCCGGCTGCTGCCCAGAGAGACGCGCCATCAACAGAAGCTGCCTTCATAGGCGCCAAGAGCAGGGACCTGAGCCAGACGGCTGTTGGTGTCTCTGCCCCTTAGCAGCTGTGTGACCTTTGGCCGTTCACTCAACCTCTCTGTGCCCCTGCTTCTCCAGCTTCTACAAAATGTGGTAATCCCAGTCCCACATAAAGCTGTTAAGATAATTGAATGGTTCGGCATTTGTTCTTAGGACAATGCCTGACTCGAAATGTTCTGGAAGCCCTTGTTACATAAACTAAACGAAGGAGGGGACTCTCAGAGGGACTCTGGCTCTCTTGTTCTCTCTCAGATCCCAGAGCACTTTATCCATGTGCTCTCCTAGCCCTTAGCTGTTTTTGACTTATTGTGATTGGCTCCAGGGTGGGCATTACCTAGCCCAGGGCCGGCTCGTGCAAAGCTCTGGATGAATGTTGGTGGAAAAACAAATGAATGAAACACTACCCTTCTCCCCAAATTAATAGACTCTTTGTGAAAAAAAGGAGTCCTTGAGAGGCAATCTTCCACGGTAATCTCCCCAAAACTTGCAGAGCTGGGCCTGACTGGGTGCTCTCCCGCCGGGAGGGTCAGTGGGGGGCAGGCTGGGGACGAGCAGGCGTGCTGAGCAGCACCGATGACAGCATGTGGCAGGATGGGAAGTGCAGGGGCCCCAGGAACGGAGGCAGCTGGAGGGTGAGCGGCTTCCCAGAGGACGTGGCTTCCCGCCGGCCCAGGCCGGCCCTGTCCTGCTGGCCCCCGGAGAGAAGAAGCCAGGCCCCGTTGACATTCGGTCTGCGGTGGGTTCCCCCAGTACAGCCTGGGATCCATTCTTAGTGAAGTCCTCGCGTGGACCAGGGTGTTAGAGTCCCAGGGCCCGGGTCTGCAGCCAGTCCTGGGAAGTTCAACCTGCAAACTGGCTCTGGCAGCTCCTGGGGGCAGGAAGTGTCTGGAGAGACGACTTCCGCTCCCTGAAGAGTCAATGGAGGGACTGGCAGAGGAAGGAGATTGTCCGGGCAGCCGTAACTCATCTCGCCTACAGCCCGGGTCAAGGCATCTGTGACTAATCTTGGCCCTCTGGCTCGGGCGCTCTCCGGACAGCCGGTTCTCCAAGCAGCCCTTAGTCATCCAGCTCGCCACCTGCCCCCCCAGCTGTTCACACCTTCACTGGCATCCAGGGGGGATGGTCCCTTCTGGGAGCCTCAGAAATAAAGAATGCGCTGGGGAGGCTCCTTGTCCCACCACCTTCTGAGCTCCCCTGTGTTCACGGAGGCCCAGACACTGAATCAAAGCTCGTGGAGCCAGGTGGGCAGAAGCCTGACCTCACGGCTTGGCCGGTCTGCAAATCAGAGCCACCTGGGGAGGAAAGGGGGGGACAGACGATGGATGATTTCCTTCAGGGACAGCCTTCGGGGTCTCATCCTTAAAAACATGCATGTGGCCACGATCAGAAGCATTAGATCTGGGTTGTGCCTAAAGGCCTGATCAGGATCATTTGGGCTCGGGGGAGACCTCTGTGCGCCCCACCATCCATCCCTCCTCATCCTGGCACAGGGGGGTTCGGGGCGGGCATGGCCCCAGAGTCCAATCGCAGCCAAGGCAAAAAGACCAACTGCTGAAATATTAGAAATTGCGCCCTCAAGTACAAGCCAGAATGGAGTTGACGCTCCCCTGGGTGAGGGCTGCTGGTGTCAATGGAAACGATCTCTGGGAGACACTTGGAGAAGAAACTCTCCTTCCAAGCGGTCTTCCACGGCCTTCGGTTCCTTCACGTACGGAGGCCTTGTTATGGCCCGAGCATTGTGCTGGGCAGCAGCAAACCGGGCCCAGACGTGGCTTTGAAGGACCCCCCCCTGCCCCCACTTTGGCCATGTTGGGGGGCAGGAGGAAGCGAGGACAGGTCCTTAAAAACAACTCACAGTCAGGTGCTGTGACAGAACCACACTTGCGGCTGTGGGGAGCCCGGGACGCGCGGCTTGCAGCTGGAGGGGGGGCGGGCGCTGAGTCAGGGGAGGCTTTCTGGAGGAGGTCATGCCTGAACTGAGTGATAAAGGGTGAGTAAGCACGCGGGGGTCAGACTGGGGGGTGATGAGAGCATTCTGGGCAGAGGAGACAGGAAGAGCAGGGACGCAAAGGCAGGAAAAAGCCTTATGTGTGTGCGCGTGCATGTGTGCGTGTGGCTGGTATACACTTGATCTTAGCCAAAAGGCCGAGAAGCGATGTGTGGCTGGTATAGTAAACGAGAGCAGGATTGTGCAAGGATGAAGAGGGAGGGAGGCGAGGGCCCGAGGGAGGCAAGGGAGGAAGGCCGCACGCTCCCTGCTAAGGAGCTGTGTTTTATTCCACAAGGGCTGGGGAGATGCAAAGACAGGAGAGTGGACTAGAGTCACCTCTGCCACGTGTATTCAGGTCTCTCTCAGTTGTGTGTTTCAGATACCTTGAGCACAGACTGTCCCAGGACAGTTCTGCCTTCAGGAAGAGCTGGATCCAGGCGCTCAAGCCATGTTGGCAGGAACTCCGCCTTTGTCTCCGTTTTCCTGTGTGGGCTCTGTGCTCACTCTGGGCACTGCCTGCCTAGCGGCAAAGGTGGATGCCAACAATTCCAGTCTCCTGTCCTGCCAACCGAGCCTGCCCCAGCGTGCGGCCCACGGTGGCTCTCAGCAGCCGGGATTGAGTCCGCGAGACCATTCCTGCACTAGTCAAGGCGCCCAATTTACAAAGCTTGAGTCTCTTGCCCCCTGTGAGAAGAGGGGGAGGGCAGGCAGCCCCATGGGTTGAGAGGGCGTGGGGAGGATGACTTCCCTAAAGTAAAATGCAGGTGCTCTGATCAGGAGGAGGGAATTGGGGTGCCGGGCAGGTGAAAATGGCCGATGTCCCATCACATACAATATGGTTCCATTTATAGGAAGTGTCCAGAAGAGGGGAGTCCATAAAGCCAGGATGAAGGTGGGTGGATGCCAGAGGCAGGGAAGAAGCAGGAAGAAGCAGGGGGTTTCCTTTTAGGGGGGTGCAGTGTTTGGGAGGTAAACAGGTGGTGGTGGCTCAGCTCTGTGAATGAGCCCCCTGCTAAAGGCCAGGAACTGTTCACTTTACGGTGGCTGATCTCCTGTTAAGTGAATCTCTCCTTAGTAAAAAAAAGAAAAGAAAAGAAAAAACACAGCAGGTGTCTACTCCCAGGCACCCTAGGGTGCTGCTCTGTCATCCCCCAGGGCCTGCTGGCCGGGAGACTCCATTTCTTCCTGCCTTCTCCCTTCTTCAACCTCAGAGGGTTTGAGGCCTGCAGTAGATCGTAAGGCAGAGGCAGTCGCAGGCCTGGTCGCCCGCCGGGCTGCCGCCCACCGCAGGGGCCGTGGGAGCTGGGCGGCCGGTCCAGAGGCTGAGCTCATGTACTTTCATGAGACCTGGTCAGGCAAGCTCCAGTGAGATGCCAAGGACGTCTTGTTCACCAGCTGTACCTGTTTTCCTTGCGGCTCTGGGTGGTGGGAGGGAGCTGGGCTGCGGGGGGGGGGGTGTAGGCCGGGGGCCCCCAGGAGCAGGGAGATGGAGCGCTGGGTTTCCATCATCGCTTGGCACTGAGGGTGCGTGGGTGACGCCAGTAGGAGAGAGGGCTAGTCCCTGGGAAGAGTTATTTGAGCTGGATTGTAAAGGGGAAAGAGGATTTTGGCTTACTCTCTGGGCCTTTCCAAATCTTCCCTGCTGGGGTTTGGGCAGAGCCCAGAGCTGCCTTGGGGCTCTCCCAGAACGAGCCTGCATTGGCTCCTTCTGGAATGGGAGTTTGAATCCAAACCTCCCCTTGGGTTGCTCAGCAGAAGAGGACTTCTGGTCCTTGCAGGCCTGGCACGGGGCTCATCTGGCATGGACAAGGGGACCGGTCCCCTGAGCTGGGGGTGGCCGATCTCCAGTCCGGGGTCTGGTCCCAGTGGATGCTTCAGGGATTCCAGACGTGGTCTTGGGCCCGTCTGTCCCTTCCTGCACGGAGTCACGTGGGGCTCAGGGCCTTGCTTCCAGTGCGGACTGTGGCCTGCCCCTCCCCGCCAGCCAACTGGGTCAGAACTGGCGAGTGATTTTCCTGACCCCTCTTGGGGATTTGTCCACAGTGGATGCTGGAGAATGATTGGAGTATGGGACCACCCTTTGCTCGCAAAAGCTGAGAATCCCCCCTGGTTCCCCCTCGTGCTCAGAAGTGCAGGGTAGGGCATTCTGGCAGATGTTGGGTTCTGGCGCAGAGAGGACAGTGGGTCGTGGGACCTCGTGGGGTTGCTTGGAGTCCTGACTCCACCATTTACTAGCTGAAGGGCTCGGGAATAACCTTGTCGCTCTGCTGGTACTGTTTGCTCATTTGTAAAAAGGGGATCCCCTCGTTCATGTCCACCCAGACCTTCAGCATGTGACCTTCATTGCAAATAAGGTCTTCATAATTCAAGATCTCCTTGTTACATCACCCCGGATTTAAGTGACTGGTATCCTAAATCTGCTGACTGGTGCTCTTCTAAGAAGGGGAGAGGGCACACAGCCATGCACGGAGGGGAGAAGGCCATCTGGGGACAAAGCAGAGAGTAGACGGTGTGGCCAAAGGCCACGGCGTACCTGGGCTCCTGGGAGGCGGAGGAGGCTGGGAAGGGTTCTCCCCCGGAGCCTCTGGAGGGAATGTGGGCCCCCGCTGACACCTTGCTTTTTGACTTGTGGCCTCCTGAATGGAGGGAACGAATCTGTGTTGTTTCAAGCACCCAGTTTGGAGTAATTTGTCATGGGCACAGCCCTGCGAAACAAAACACCCCTCAAAGGCCACGGGACACACACGGGACATAGTAGGTGTTCAGCGAACGCCCACGATCGTCACTGCTGTCTGTGGCCCTGCCGAGGACCCGCGTGCCAGGAGGAGCGTCGTCCAGCTCCTGGGGTGCACTGTATCCCCCCACGGCCTGCTGGCTGCCTGAGGCTGGAGCGCTAGAAGGGCAGGGCTGGAGGGAGAGAAAACAGGGAGGCCGCTGGGAAGGGCAGCGGGGGGCTGAGGGTTGAGGTCTGCGGGAGGAATGCTCGCTGCCATGAATCACGCCTTGCAGGCTGGTCCCTGCCTGCTGACACATCACACCCCGGGGGGAGGACAGCGGTGACCTCACGCTGGTTGTCCCACACTCAGGGCCCCTCCCAGCCCCGCCCAGGCCTCAATGCTGCCCAGAGGGAGCTGTCCCCACCCCACCCCGGCCCAAATGTGTATGCGCTCTCCTCCCTCGCACACGCAGCAGGGCAGGCGGACCTTCTGAGCCAAGACTTTGGTGGAGGTTTATTATTTGGATGCGTTTGGAATGGGCAAGGCGAGCAGTTTCCACTTCCCCGAGGGCAGCCGGATCGGAAACCCTGGATTACGCGCTGCACATCTGCGACAGCTGCCTGGGGAGCGCCGGCCGGGACGAGCATCGGGGGGCTGTGTTCACAGGGCTGGCGTCCCGTTCTCGCCCACCTCCATCTATGAGAACAGGGAAACTGAGGCCCAGAGGAGCCCAGCTAGACAGCTCCCGACTGGAAACCTTCTTGGTGAGAGCAAGGATTGGCATTAAGGATTTATCTTGGGCAAAGCTCTGTTCTTCTTCCCCGACCGGCGCGTCCTCATCTTCTTGGCCGCCGCTGTGAATCTCAGCCACCCCGCTCCCGGTGCCTGGATGTATCCTGCAGAAACCGCTCAGCTTTCTTCGCCCTCGCCTTCGGGAAATAAGCACGGCTACTGACCGCAGTGATGTTAGCTCTGCGAACTCCCTCTGGGTGCACCCCTCCTTCCACGGTGGAGAAAGCTTTCCCTAGGCCTGGAATTCGGGTTCTTGGGCACCCTCCTGCCAGACCACCGTGAGCAAGAGTTTTAGGAGGGTCTATTGAGACAGGACATCCAGCGCGGAGGAGGGGTCCCTAGCATCAGGGTGCATGCAGCCCCTAACCTACGCTCCATCCTCGCTGGAGAGAGCTATAGACTTGAGCGAGCTGGGCCAGTCTGGTGCATGGGCTCTGCCCGGGAATCCGGAACATCGGGCTGGGCCACCTCGAGCTCCCCAAGGCTCCTGCTTATTTATTTTACCAACGTAACTCAAAGCCAATATTTAAGCATCACCAAAGCAACAGCCCTAATCCTCCAGCCCTTGGTCCCCATCCAGCCCCACATGGTGGGGACGGAGAGGGAGGAGGAGCAAGGAAAATGAGTCAACCGTGCCCCCCACCTCCCAACCACCTGGGAAAACAGTGACCCAAAAACTAAATTGCCGCTTCTCTTCCAGGGAGATTGTTCTTTCCCGTGGTCCTATGGCTCTGTGCCTTTTACACAGGCGGAAAGTCGAGCAAGACTTCTGTCCCCGTATTTTATTTTGTTTTTGCTGTTATGCTTGGAGCTAACAGGCTTTTCAAAACTTCTACTGACATATAGTATATATGAAGAAAGTGTGCAAACCACAAGCGGGCAATTTTGGGGTCACAGACCGAAACACTCTTTCACGGGCACCCAGACTAAGCAATGGCACGTGAGCAGCCCCTCCCCCGCCCTCCCAAGAGCCCCCCGGTCCCCACTCCTCATTACCGTACCCCCAGGGTAACCGTTGTGCTAACTGCTCACAGTGTAGCTTAGTTTTGCCTGTTTTTGTATTTCGTATAAATGGAACCATACACTATGTTCTCTCCTGGATTGAAGCCAACAGCATTTCTAGTTACAGGGAGACTCAAGTGGCCCCCTTCTCACCATCCAAGTGAAGAGAACAGCGGCCTCGCGCACCCGTCTCCCCTCCCCAGGGCTGCCTCGGGCCCCTGCTGCTGTGAGCATTTCACTGGTTTTGTCCCAGGACCAGGGAGGGGCTCAGTTCTTACTGTTTCATACCCCCTTGGGCCAGGGGTTCTCAGACTATCTGCAGAGAAGGACCAGCGGTTTTCAAGGTTTCCAGCTGATCGCAGACTGCTGCCTTTGTGAAATGTGCCAACCACGGCGTATTCGAGAAAACGTACTCGAGAAAACGAAATGGAAGAAACAAGAGCCATGCAAGATATCAACCCTCATTTTTTTATTATTAGACGCAACAAAACTGCATTTCACCAACTCGAATAGGACCAACCTAACAAGGGGAGAAAGGCATATGGAAGTTTCTCAGTGTTTACTCTTGATTGTTATCCCTCTTTTGTTGCGCTCTCGACAACGAGCCGCTTGCTGACCCCCATGGCCCAGTGGCCCCCTGGGGAGCAGCACCCCCTTGAGATCCCCCTGCCCACCCTCAGCTGACCTTGTCCCGTCTCTGTGATCTGTACCTGCCAGGGCCCTTCCTTCTCGCCTTGGAGGCCGCATCTCCGTCCGATTTCTCTGTGTGTTGCTTTAGCCGAAATGAAAGATGTGTAAACCTCTGCCCACCCGTTCGGGGATCCTTGCATAAGATCCGAGCACACAGGCCACGCTCTCCTCGGTTGCTTGCAGAGCCTGGGCACTGATGTTTCACTTCCCTCCGCCGTTCGTGGCTTCTCCCTCTCGGGCGTGGGACAAGATCCCCCGCAGCTGAGTCGGAGTAGCACCCAGAAGGCCGTGCCACACCCCGACCCTCTCTTCTCCCTTTGCCCTCACCCACGTGCTGCGCTGAAGCTGGGCACCGCCGTGTCCCCAGGGCATCCCCAGAGCACGGACAGAGGTGGCACCATTTCCCTCCTCAATGCCTAAGCCTCCATCGCGAGGTCCAGTCCCGAGCCCACACGTCCTGGGCTTGTCCTCTCGGGAAGGCTGTCAGGATTCAGGTGGGCGGGCAGCTTTGTTCTAGCTCAGCTTTGTTAATGACCACCAGGTTCATCACCCAGCTCCCTGTCCCCAGTGCCCTCTCTGTCCCTGCGAGAGATCTGTGGTCTTGCCTCCTCTTACAGCAGGGAGGGCTCTCAGGTTGCTCAGCCCCTCCCCCTTATGGCCTGGTCGTCTCTCCCGTCTCTCCCTGGTCCCATCTGCTGTGGGACCCCCTTCCCCAGAGGGTGGCCCACATACGTGTCCTCCAGCCCCAACAGGCATGGACCCGTCTGATCCCAAGGTCACAAGTACGTGTGGGTCGAGGCCCGGGAAGGGGGATGCCCAGGAGGGCGGAGTGCCTTTTCTACCTGAGGTTGGTCTCACCGGGGCTTCTTGCGGGCGTGGTGAGGACAGGGTCACCCCAGCCAGAGACGCAGGCAGAAGGGGCGGTGTCAGGATTTACGAGCTGTCACCATCCCTGCGTGTACAAGCCTGCCTGCTTCCCCTTTCCTCCCTCATTCCTCAGCTTGCTTTCTGTTTAATAACCATGGCTGCATACTTCTCTAAACCAAACCATCTGTTTACTAGCTTTTTATAAGCAGTAATAAAGACAGCGAAGACCCAAGGGCCCTTTGGTCTCCAGGCGGCCGGGGAAGAAGTTGAATGCCACAGTGGGGGCCGAGAGGGGCCGTACGGGGCAGGACCCTTGCCTTCCGCCTGCGGCTGCCTGTTCAAAGTCCCAGTCTCCTTGCAGAAGAGCTGGGGCTGCCCTTCCCCTCCTCCCCTCTCCGTGGCCACATCACAGGACTCGGGGGTCACCTGCCCCGCGGCAGGCTGGATCAGGAGCGCTGGGAAATGATCCGGGCTCACGGGGTGCCAAGAGGTCACTCCGAGGGAATGTTCTGAGCCGTGAGTGAGCCCAGGAAAACAATTCGACAACAATGCTGAGTGCCTAGGTGACAGGGGAAAAAAAAGAGGAGTCTGTTTGGGAACAGATTTCGGCCTCCGCTTCCAAGGCATTAGTAATTCAAGCAGCAGTGAGTGTAATATTTACTTGGGAAACTATGAAAAGTCTGTAACAATGTTCTTTTCCCAGCTTTCATCATGGGCTTGCTGGGTTCTGAGCGCAGTCAACCCCCTAATCGCAAACAGAGGCTCACTCTGCCGTCTGGCAGCAAGGTGTCCTCACGCAGAGCCCGCCTTGCACCATGCTCTTTTCCGGTGGCCCCAGGAGGCCCAGGACGGCGGGTCCCACCCCCTCACTGCCTCGGGGACCCCACCACTGCTGCGGGGACCCTGAGCACCGAGCACCACTTGGAGGAGGAGCAGAGAAGGTGCTGCTGCGGCTGCTGAAGGCATCTGGCCCAGCGCTTTAGAAAACTTTCAACTTATTTTATTTCATTTTTTGGCGGGGGAAAGGGTGGGGAGGGAGAGGGAGGGCGGCCAAGGATCCCTGTTTGCCTGGGATTGAGAGGGCTTTTGGGCTACAGAACTTTGTGTTCTAAAACCAGAGAATTCCCAAGCCAACCGGAATGAGCCGGTCCCCTTGGTGGGAGGGGACACCCATGGGGCAGGAGGAAGCACAGAATTCACTGTCAGCGTAGATGGTTTGCCCCGACCTCGAGGTTTGTCCCCCCTGGGAAAGTCAGGTCACCTCCCGGGGCTCACCTGTAAAAGGGAGGGGTCGGGCCTCTGTGGGGTGATGTCAGTCCACCTGTCCACGGGCAGGGCAGGTAAGCTGAGAGTGAAGGGGGCAGGTGTGAGCTCACGGATGCTCTACGGGGGTGATGGGGCCCTAGGAGACCCCCAAGAGGAGGCTCCGCCCCTTCCCCAGCCAACCCCCCCCACCCCCCGACCCCAGCAGAATGCGGGCCCTGGGCTACCAGACATCTGAATTTTTAAAGAATTTTTTTTTGGTGAAATCTCCCAAATTCTGAAGATTTTGTGAAATCTCCCAAATTCACAAACGCAGCTGACTGCCAAGCTGACTTCTGGGCAACTGGTTTGCAACCTCTTGACTATACATGTTCTGTTTCCTGTTAGTCCTAAAGTTCAGTGATTTTTATAAACTCCAGCCAGCGATGCCCTCAGTTAACTGGAAATGAACCACACGGTCGACTTTGAGAAAGAATAAGGAAACATATATTTCAAAAGCTGATTTCAGGGGTTTAATTCTAGAAAGTGGTTTCTGCCGTGGCCCACGCTGGCATCTCTCCCCGCTGGTGTAGAAGCGGGGCAGCTCAGTATTGTTTCGAGCTGGGGGAACCTGGGCGACATGATGCAAAATAGAAGAAGCCAGACCCAGAAGGTCCCATGTTGTAGGATTCCATTTCCATGGAAGGGCCCAGAACAGGCAAATTCCATGGCCTGGGAGGTTGGGGGGTGGGGAAGAACGGTTCATGGGGATGGGGTTTCTTTTGGGGTTGACGAAAACGTTCTGGGATTCCATCGTGGTGATGGTTACACAACCTTGTGAATGTATGAGACTCCACTGCATAATACAGTGACTATGACAGTGAATTTTATCTCCACTAAAAAATACACTGTTCGGGGCACCTGGGTAGCTCTGTCATTCCGGCATCTGGGTCTCGATTTGGGCTCAGGTCGTGATCTCACGGTCGTGAGATCCACGTGGAGCCTGCTTGAAATTCTCTCTCTCTCTGTCTCTCCCCCTCTGCCCCTCTTCCCCACTCATGCACCTGTGAGTGTTCTTTCTCTCTCTAAAAATAAGTTAATAAATAAACCAACCAATAAATAAATCTTTAAAAAATATGTACTGTTTAGGTATTGATTCTCCTCAGGCTTTTTTATGCAATTTTTTTTTTTGCAACTTTTTGTGCAATTTTTTTTTTTAAATGCAATCCGTGTCAAACTTTCAGCAGGCTTTTTGAGTAGAAACTGACAAACGGATCCCAAAATTCAGATGGAGATGCGATGCACATAGAACAGCCAAAATAACTTTGAAAAAAGAAGAACAGAGGAGGAGGTGCCGCACCGCCTGATTCCAAGGTTCAGAAAGATACAGTAATCCAGAAAATGCAGAATTGGTGGAAAGACAAACAATTAGATCAGTGGAGCAGAATAGAGAGCCCAGAAAGAGATCCACACAAATATGGACAACAGATTTTCAACAAAAGTTCAAAGACCATTCTGTGGAAAAGGGATACTTATTTCAACAAATGTTCTGCAAGAAAAGAAAAAAAAAGAACATCGAGCCATACCTTGTGTCATATAAAAGGATTAATCCAAAAGAGACTTCAATGTAAAACTTAAAAGTATAAAACTTCTAGAAGAAAACACAGAAGAAAATCTTGTCACCTTAGGTTAGGTAGGGATTTCTTAGATACCTCGCAAAAACACAACCCATAAAAGAAGGAATGGATAAAACTGGACTTAATCCAAATGAAAACACTTCTGGTATTTTGAAAGATACTCATACGAGACTGAAGACAAACCACAGACTGGTAGAAAATACCTACAAATCGTATATCTGGGGGCGTCTGGGTGGCTCAGTCGGTGAAGCATCTGCCTTCGGCTTAGGTCATGATCCCAGGTCCTGAGATTGAGCCTCGTGTTGGGCTCCCTGTCGAGAGGGGAATCTGCTTCTCCCTTTCCCTCTGCCCTTTACCCTGCTCGTGCCGTCTGGCTTGCGTTCTCTCTCTCTCTCAAGTAAATAAATAAAATCTTAAAAAAAAAATCACATATCTGATAAAGGACTTGTATTCAAATGCATGAAGAACTCTCAAAATTTGGGGCACCTGGGTGGCTCAGTGGGTTAAAGCCTCTGCCTTCGGCTCAGGTCATGATCTCAGGGTCCTGGGATTGAGCCCCACATCGGGCTCTCTGCTCAGTGGGAAGCCTGCCTCTCCCTCTCTCTCTCTGCCTGCCTCTCTGCCTACTTGTGATCTCTTTCTGTCAAATAAATAAATAAAATCCTTAAAAAAAAAAAAAAGAACTCTCAAAATTTAATAAAACAACAACCCACTTAAAAATGGGAAAAATATCTGCACCAAAAAAATACTTATTTTGTTTAATAAGCTTACGTTTTCCTTGTTGGTTGGCCATTAAGCATAGACCACAAGGCTAAAATCATTAGTCATTAGGGGAATGCAAATTAAAACCACAATGAGATATTACTATCCATCTGTTAGGGTGGCTAAAATTAAAAAGACTGGGGCGTCTGGGTGGCTCAGTTGGTTAAGCATCCAACTCTTGATCTCAGCTCAGGTCTTGATTTCAAGGGTCATAAGTTCAAACCCTGTTTTGGGCTCCACGCTGGGTGGGAGCTTAGCGAACAAAAAAAAAAGGACTGACCACGCCAGGTGCTGGTAAATTTGTGGAGCCACCGGGACTCATACCCTGCTGATGGGAATACAAAATAGTATAGCCCCCCTGGGAAACACAGTTTGGTACTTTTTAAAAAACAGTTCCACATACAATTGCCACATGCAACTTCTAAGTATTTACCCACCAGAAACGGAAACATACGTCGTTCGAAGTCTTGTAAATCGACGTCTGTGGCAGCATTATCTATAAAGAGCAAAAAAAACTGAAAACGCCCTGAACGCTCCTAGCAGGTGGATGGATGAATACAGGGTGGTGTATCCATGAGCTAGGATTTTATTTAAACAGTAAAAATAAACCTGTACAGGCGAACATGCAGACACATTTCAAAACAATGAGGCTGAACGAAAGCAGTGAGACACAAAAAAGAAGTATGTAATGTACCCCTAGTCTGCTGGGGCTGCCGTAACTGGGGGCTTAAACCCCAGAAATTTGTTTTCTCCCGGTTCTGGAGGCTGAGACGGAGGCTTCGGTGGGTCTTGTCTCTTCTGAGGCTTCTGTCCTTGGCTGGTAGATGGGTCTTCACCTCTCCTTCTCCTCCTCCTTCTATTAAATTTCTTTTATTTTATTAAGTAGGCTCCATGCCCAATGTGGGGCTTGAACTCACGACCCTGAGATCAAGAGTCGCATGCTCTACTGACTGAGCCAGCCTGGCGCCCCTCAGATTGGACACTTTGAATACGTGCTATTTAGTGAAGGTCAATCGTACATAATAGCTCAATCAAGGTTTTTTGGTTTTGTTTTGTTTTTTGTTGTTTTTAAGCAATCTCAGGGGTTTTGTTCTAAAAGGCAGTCTCCTCCAAGCGTCCTGGGCCTGGCGTACTTCCAGCTCCCTCCTTCCTGTTCACTTCTGCGCAGACCTGACGGCTGAGAGCCTGCTCCCTGCTCACACATGTCCCCTCTTCGGGCGGTGCTCCACGTCACCTGCTTTCCTGCCGTGCAGGTGGCCTTGTAGTGCCTCCCACAGAACAAGCTTCTTCCTCCCTGGGGGGTGGGGGTGGGGTGAGGGTGGGGGGAGGGGTGGGGTGGGGGAGGAGGCTGCCTCCTCTGTCCAGGAGACTCCAGCCCCCACTGGCCACCTCCCCCAGCTCTGGGCCTCAGTGTCCGCTCTGGGCTTGGCCGAAGTCTAGAATGCCCCTTCCCCAGTCCAAGTCCTCATCCCCAGAACCTGGGACTATGATGAGGCATCACTCCTGGGGTCGTATTGTACCGTATGACAGAGTTCACCTTAAGATAGGAAGACGTGTGCCCTCCCGGCTCGCTGGGGCAGAAGAAGTCTTGAGAAGTGAAGAGTAGGGCAGGACGGGACGGATCACGGCTACTCGGAAGATGGAGGGGCCGCATGGAACGTGGGCATCTCCCAGGTGCCGAGGGCAGCCCCCTGCTGCCAGCCAGCAAGTGGACGGGGACCTCAGTGTTTGCTGTAGATCAGGGTCACGTGTTGAGACCTAACCCACTGTGAGGGTGTTAGGAGATGGGGCCTTCGGGAGGGGATTAGGTCACAGCAGTGGAGCCCTCGGGAGTGGGGTCAGTGCCTTTATGAGAGACCGCAGAGTGCACTCTTGTCCCGTCCTACCAGGTGAGAGGACACAGTGGGAAGACAGCTCGCTGTGAACCGAGAGGTGGGTTCCCACCGGACACCGAGTCTCCTGGCACCTTGATCTTGACTTCCCAGCTTCCAGAGCAGAAGGAAGTAAACACTGGTTATTTAAGCTCCCAGTCTATGGGGGTCTGTTAAGGCAGCCCGAACAGACCCAGGCAGGCCTGTGACTGCAAGAAACTAGACTCCGGACAAATGAATCGAGCCCGGATGTGGATTCTTTCTGGCAGCTTCCCGAAGAGAGCCCAGCCCTGCCAACACCTTGATTTTGGCCACGTGAGACCCTGAGCCTAGAACCCAGTGGGGACTAGCCAGACTTTTGCCCTCTAGAACGGTGTAACAACCCTCATGAGTGTTATCGAATGGACAGATGATCCTTGAAGATCACCGTGATCGAGTGATCTTCCCTGCTCTCTTCTTTCTAAGGAACACAGCTGTAAGTGCTCATTTGAATTAGAAGGCTTCTCATCAAGTGTTAAAATAAAAAAATGATTGTTGTCAATTTCATCTAACCGAGACGGTTGGCCAACTTTCCCTGCTAAAATTGAGATTTAGTCCCAGAACTTTTTTTTTTTTTGAAGAATCTTTTTGGAAAGATCCAGTGACATTGTTGTTTTGTAAAATACGACTGACCAATTCTTAGGGCTCCTGAAAAGTGAATAGGGGTGGAAAGCGGTCTGGCGGTTCCTGGAAAGGTTAGACGTGGAGTTTCCACATGACCCAGCAATTCCACTTTTTGGTGTCTACCCAAGCAAAATGAAAACATGTGTAAACAAAATCGTGTTCATGAGTGATCACGGCAGCTTTCTTTGTGATGGCCAACAAGTGAAAATGACCCAAATGGCCAGAAATTGGTGAATGGATAAATAAAATGTGGTATATCCATGCAATGAAGAATTACTCAGACACGAAAAGAAATATAGGACAGATGCACACATGGATGAATCTTGAAGACATTGGTGCCAAAGGAAGGAAGCCAGGACACGAAAGAACATCATGTGCGATTGCATTCATAGGAGATGTCCGGAACGGGCAAATTCCTAGAGAAAGTAGATTAGTGATTACGTAGGGCTGGAGGGAACAGGGATGATAATTACAGAGTGTGGGTTTCTCTTGAGGGGGATGAAAATATTGTAAAAGGGACTTTGGGGGTGAATGTACAATTCTGTGAATATACTAGAAAACACCACATTGTATACTTTAAAAGGGAGAGTTATATCCTAGCATACAATTCACGGACTGTGGTATGTGAATTAGATCTCAATAAAAAAGAAAATTATATGCCACAAAGGTAAGAATAAGAAAAGAGTGGATGGGGGTGAGAGCTGGAGGCATTACAAAGATGGATCAGGTGGGAACAGAAACCCCAGCCCCACGCCCTGCTGGGGGCAGACTGCCTCCCAACACCACCAGCGAAATTCTAGATCCGAGGGTGCCTTCCTGTGCTGCCACAGAGGCAAGGGTGTTTTCAAGTTTGATCATGGCTAGGTTTATACTTCTAGGGAAAAAAAAAGAAATTGATCTAAAATTTGGGGTGTGAAAGCTATGGAGTATATATATGCAATCTTCATACCTTCTCTGATGGGAGGGATGACGTCACGAAGGGATCTTCCGGGTTGCTTCCTCAGGGTCTGGTGCTGGGCCTTCCAAGAGCCCAGGACCCCACCCTCTGCCGGAGATGGGTGTCAGGGTGCATAGGTCCCTGCTGCCTAACCCTTACTGCGGCGGCTGTGGCTGTGGCTGATCCCTCCAGGGCATTTCAGAATGCTCGGAAGGAGCCCACCCCCTGAGTGACACCTCAGAGAGAGAAATTCCCTTTGGATCCCCGAGCTCTATCAGTGCCACGCAGACACAGATGTTGTTTACGAGAATCGAATCACGGGCCCTGGGTGGAATCTCTCAGTTTGGGACCTGGAACCATCAGGCACGTAAATCTGAGCCTGGAGAGACGGTTGTGGCCCCAGGGCCCGTCTGGATCTCACTGCCTGTAACTTCCTCTGGGCTTCCAGTCCAGGCCTGGAAAGAACAGAGCCCCTCTTTGGCCTTTCGTGGACTTTTCTGCTTGACCCAGGAGGTGAGTCCTGGGTTGGGTTGTTCTGAGACCACGCCCTTTTACCAGCACCCGGCCTCTGTTTTACTCTTCCCCGGGACTGGCTATAATCCTATCTGACAAGTACGCTTATCCCAGATGGGCGAAATGCTTGGTTCCCTGTGAAGGCTTCCTGATGTCTGCCCAGTCCTTACCCTGAAGGAAAACCCGGGGCCGGGCCGCAGCAGGGGTGGTTGGCTAGGAGAGAGTCATGGGACCCGTGGATAGCATCTGGGACCACAGGGCCTGAGCCCGCCCTCTCCCCCGCGCCTGTCTGGCCATCAGTGACCTCAGTCCATCCCTGGTCTCTGCGTGTATCTCCCACTGGGATAAACACATCCTCTCCAACTTAGCCGCAGTCTAAATTAGGTCTTCCAAGATCGAATCACATTAGTCCCACATTGCCTGAGGGTGCAGACTCTGAAGGGCTTTGTGCAAAGCTCTCGATCTTAGGGTTTGCCCAAACGGGAGATGAGTCCCCTGGACGAGGGAGCCCGTTCTGGGTGCTACGGTCCGCTCTCACCAGGGGGCGCTATACTCCTCCATTAACGCTACCCTGGTCTGGCTTCCAGATTCCCCAGGCTCGGGAAAGGGAATGGCTTACCTTCCGGATTCTCACAATCACACCACTTTGTAAAGTGCTTCTAGGCCTTGAGGTTTCCTATGGAATAGCCTGATGAATTCCTTTCTTTCTTTTTTTTCTTTTTTAGCCTGATGAATTTCTGAGCGTAAACACAGCTGACCTCCCTGACGAGAGCTCTTGGATAAAACAGCACAGCGGACTGCAAACGGAGTTTCCTTCTTGGTTCCCATTCTGCTTTGCGAGCCATTTTATGACTCAAAAGTACTTTCCTCCTTTTCCAAGTATAGCATCAGTCCCTTCTGGGATCTTTAGTGGTAAAGAGATCCTGAGAAAGGGGATCTGGCAAAATGGAGGTGTTTCTCTAAAAAAAGTATCTAAACAGACCCTAATTAGTCCTGGGCGCAGCTGCTCCAGCAGGAAACTGCACCGAGATGGGTTTCTTCCTTGGGGGCTGCTGGTTGTTATAAGAAGACAATGGAGGGAGGTCTCGGCCACATGGAGGCTGGGCCAGGCTTCTCTACCACGGGTGCCCGGCGGGGGTTGGTCCAGGGACATAGTCTCTGTTGCCACAGCTCTCGCCGTCCACAGGACTGCAGGAGGGGAAGCTGCTCGGGATAATTGCGGGAGACCGGCCAGGGGTCCTGAGAGGGCGGAGAGGTCAAACCACCCCGATGGAGAGGGATCTGCACTCTCCTACCAGGTGAGCGAAGCGTGGGGCCCAAAATAGTGTGTAAGCGTCCCAAGCATGCACATCGGTGTGTGTATGGGGGATTCCCCTTTCCCTGATTGTGCTGCTAGATGCAAGAGTCCACAACCGTGCCCGGAACCCTGCCTGCGAGCAGCTGATGGTCGTGGGCTGTGGGTCTGCATTGTTTTCAAGTTTCCCGAGGTGGCCAGTCTTGCCTCTCCTCTTGCCCTCTGGATGTTACCACCAGTGACAGGCTCCTGGCCTCAGCGGACTCCATCCCGCAGGGGTACGTACGAGGAGCCTGGGGTGTCGGGAAGAGTGGTATATGCTAGATACCTTCATATGCTAGCTGCTTTCACCAAAGAGCCCCGAGGCCACTCCCAGGATGGGCGGGCCCCCCTGGATCTCAAAAGCAGCTCCGCTTTCACTGGGGGCCTCTAAGGGTCTGCATGGCCCTCCGTTCCCTGGGGATCTGTGTTCTGGCCCCCACTGCCCTGCATGGAACTGGCCTCCGTGCACGCCCCATGCCCCTTAGCCTGGTTTGAGCAACTTCTTTCCCTCCGGCGTCTTCCCAGTGGTGATGCCATATGGTGGGGGGCGGGGGAGGACGCAAAGACAGAAAATGATGCTCGGGCTCATTTTCAGAAAGATGTCACAAAGACTCCTTCCATCTGGGGCGCCCCCTGCAGACTGCCTCGCTCAGCAGATGTTGCGGGCAGCTGGGTGACGGAGGTGTGCACGCTCAGGCTCCAGGCGACCTTCGAATTCATGGCTTCCTAGAGCCAGCCATCCCCCCTGCCCCTTTATAATTGGGAGGACTTAACGTTTCCAGCCTCTCATTTGGTCAAGTAAGAACTTAAAGGACAACGGCCGTATACTATTTGGGTCACTTTTATTTTTTTTTAATAATTTTTTTAAAAGTAGGCTCCACACCCAACGTGGGGCCCGAATCATGACCCCGAGATCGAGAGTCACATTTACCAGCGACTGAGCCAGCCCGGTGCCCCTATCCTAAGCATTTTTAAAGAAGAAAGCTCTTCTTCCAGAATTACTTCATCTCAGACTAAATGATCACAGAGTGGTCTTTATTTTTACTATTTTTTAAGGTTTATTTACTTATTTCAGAGAGAGTACGTGCAGGGAGGGGCAGAGGGAGAGGGAGGGAAGCAGGCTCTGGGCTGAGCGCTGAGCTGGATCCTGAGAACCCAAGCTCATGAACTGAGCCGAAATCAAGAGCCAGGTGCTTAACCGACCGAACCCCCCGGGTGCCCCAGAGAAGGATCTCTAATGGGATGTATTTAGCTTTACGAAACACTCGCCACCTTTGCCCTTGTTTTTTTCTCATTTCTCTGCCTGTCTGTGATGGGTCCTCAGGTCCCAGCAGGCCTTGTGGATCGGGGGCCTCTCTTACCCCCCTCCTTCCTCCTCCTTGGGATCTGGGTGCCTCCGGTGAGCCTGATGTTGCTTTTCCACGGATACCTGCGTGGTGGCCTTTCTCATGTCTCTGCACACGTGTTCCAGTGCACCTCCCTCAGTGCCACCAACGGGCCTGGTCACCTCTGAGTGGTGGTGGGCGGAGGGCTGCTCCGAGTGGCTGAGCCCATCGGCGTTCTGCTCTCTCCTTTCCCGGCTTCTCCCACTAACTCCTGGCCACCCCAAATGGGGGCCACGATTTGTGGGCGGGGGTGGGGGGGAGTCTGGATTACATGGAAAATCTTTGACGTATGCCAAGGAGAAACCAAGAAGCTGTATCAAACACCTGAGAGCCAGGAGAGGACTTTTCGGCAGGTTTCCAATCTCTGTAAAAAGACAACTTCCCGGAAAATTGACGCCCACTCAAAGACTTGGTGGCTGCAGGGGGGAAATGCTCTCTGCTGAATATAGCCCATGCCTGCCGGCCCAGAGCATCTTCCAAGGCCTTGGCCTTGGGGCTGCCAGGCTCTTTGTGTTTCCAGATCAGAAAACCATCTCACTCTGGAGTTGGGTGCCTCTCGGCTTCTGTTTCTTCGTATGTTTCTTGTATGTTTCTCAAAACATACAAAGCTGGCATTTTCTCCTTTTCCCTCTCTCTCTCCCTTCCTCATTTTGCCACTGCCGTCCCCTCCTTGCCATCATCCATCCTGAGCTTAGCCAATGAGCTCCTTCTTGCTGATTCTGCCGTGATCACCTCCAACCCAGGAGGGTTAACGTTTCCCATATAAGGTGATCTGGGAGAGCTTTCTTCCTGTCCTGTCTGCTCCCAGCCCAAGCAGACATAGTTCATCTCTGTCTTTCTGCATATATAGTGGAGCCAGTCACGGGGCAAGAGACTAAATACTGAGTTGCATTGCATTATTCAGACACTTGTTGAAGACGGTAAGGCAGACTTTATTCAAGGAGTGGGGGCATGGCGATCGGTGTAGGGACCTTTGCAATGGGGTCTTGCAGTGGGGGAGAGAGATTGGGTTCCCCTCGCATCACGGCAGGGGCCGGAAGGAAATTAGAGCCAAGGCGCAGCAGGGGGGTGGGGGATGGTAAATTATCAAGAGGAAATGTCAGGGGGAAAGGGGGTTCAGCCTAACCCACTT
>CM053606.1:5436001-5463019 GCA_028646535.1 Procyon lotor
AGGGTCCTGGGATCGAGCCCCACATCCGGCTCCCTGCTTGGCAGGAAGCCTGCTTCTCCCGCTACCATTCCCTCTATTTGTGTTCCCTCTCTTGCTGTGTTTCTCGCTGTTAAATAAATAAAAAATCTTTAAAAAAAAAAAAAATAAGTAAGTATTCCTGATCTAAATGAAGACTGCCTTAAAGCAGTCAGAGGGGGTTTTATTATCGAGCTGTAATTCACATACCGTGCAATTCACCCACTTCAAGTGTACAATTTGCTTTTAGTATATTCGCAGGTAGGAGCAGCCATCCCTACAATTAATTCTAGACCATTTTTACCCCCAAGAAGGAGACTCAGGCATCACCCACTCATTCTGCCTCCCCTCAGTTCCCAGTAACCACTCTACTTTCTTTCCATCTCTATGGATTTACCTATTCTGGACATTTCATATAAATGAAATCATATAACATGTGGCTTTTGTGTGTGTCTAGCTGCTTTCTCGTGGCGTCATATTTTCAAGGTTCATTCGCTTTGAAGCAGGTTGACAGAGCTTCCTTCCTTTCAATGCTGAGTAATACCCCACCGTGTGGCCAGACCGCATTTTATTTATCTGTTCATCAGTTGATGGACGTTTGGGTTTTCATGCTGTTTGGCTATTATGGATAATAGTTGCTATGCGTGTTCATGTCGACAAGTTTTGGGACCGCAAGTAGAAAATGTACAAATGTCCTTAAGAGAAGCATGGGCACCATCTGGCCTGCTCGCCAGGAGAGCCTGGGTCATGAATTCTTTCCAGAGAGAGAAGGGACCTCTGTACACGGAATGGGGGGGCGGATGCCTCTTAAGCATCTGGGACCCTAGCGACGGTCCTCTCACCGTCAAATGCAAAATTTGCCCAAGAGAGATATTCAACAGCGATCAGTTAAATGTTGCTTCTTTCTAGTTGGACGCCCCCTCCCATTCACTCCCCCTCCTGTCTGGGGTCCTCCGTGACAACAGCTGCGGGCCATGATTAGGGACTGGTGGGAGGGAGCGGGGTTTCGTGGAGGGCATTTATATGGACCATACTCAAGTCTGTTAAGTGTCTGCAGACGAGACTTCTAGAAGGCTTCTACCACTCGCTGCAGTTCAGCCCACAGGCAAGGACAGAGGCGCAGGGTGAAAGGATGCTGTCAGATGTAGGGGAAAGAATGCCAGCAGCCCAAGGGCCGGCTGATTCATCCTTAAATGATATATATTTTTTTAATTTCTGATTTAAACAAAATGTTTTTATAACTCCCCTGCCCCCGCTTTGGGGTGACTTCTAGTCTCATGGTGGGTGGCAAGAGAATGAGGGTGGTGTGGGTCCCAAGGTGTTGGGGGCACCTGTGAGGACGTCTTGCGGGAGGTCCAGGTGAGAGCAGGAGGAGCTCAGTGAAAACAAGTCTGGGCGGAGGTGTCCACGTGGGAGCCACAGCATGCGGGTGCTTATTAACGCCCAAGAGGAAATGAGTCACTGGCGGAGACGGTGCAGAGCGAGAAGGGCAGGCCAGGCTTCCTCACCGGGAGGTGGCCACAGGGCGGATGGGGGGCCCTCAGGGTTTAGCAACAAGGAAGCCATCCGTGACTGTGACCGCAGCAGAAGCAGTTTCAATGGCTAGGGGAGATGTCAGGCTGAAGACAAATACAGAGTTTGGCTATAAAAGGGGGACCCACGGGGTGCCATGCTGAGGGGAACCCAAGGTGCTTGGGGAGAAGGTTTTTCAAAGATGCTAAACGCCAGAGGGCAGGAACCCACAGGGAATGTCAAGTTCAGTTAAAATGCAGAAGGGGAGATGGGTTGTTGCCATGGTTAGAAGGAAGGCCAAGTTGGTGATGCACAGGGAATTTGGGGGGGGGTTTGGCGGGCAATGAACCTGTTCCGGGTGACACTGGGCATTTTAAAATCCCTGGCACCAGGAGTGAGCCCTAATGGAGCAAAGTTTTTTTTTTTAAGATTTTACTTATTAATTTGACAGACAGAGGGAGCGCACAAGTAGAGGGAGCAGCAGGCAGAGGGAGAGGGAAAAGCAGGCTCCCACTGAGCAGGGAGCTGGATGATGGGCTGGATACCAGGAGCCCAGGATCATGACCTGAACGGAAGACAGACTAAGACTGAGCCTAACGACTGAGCCACCCAGGTGCCTCAGTGGAGGTAAGCTTTTAAAACTCAATGAGGTAGTTGGGGGATCCCAGGATGGGAGGCCGACTGTGACGAAGAATCCTGTGTTACAAACGCGGGACGCGGCCTCGCTGAAGGAGGTGCCCACCCAACAAGACAACATCCCCTAACAACCCGGGGCTGAGTGGAGACGGGGTAGGGGGGCTGCAAAGAAGACATTGGAACATGCGCAGAAGCCCTTCCTCCCTGGCTGGTGACTTCATGCCTTGCAGTGAGCCAGCGACTCCTCAGAGTGCCGCCCACGGGGATTAAGTAAACAAGACCGAGGATGGCGAGGGCGGGGCCATGTTCTCACAGTTGGAAGGACAGACAGGATGGCTGTGGGGGAAGCCTAGAAGGAGCCATGAGCTGTGGGCCTAGAGTTGGAGACATTCCCTATGAACTCCTGTTCAGCATAATGTAAGTACAGATGAACACAGAAATCACCGATAGGCAGAGACACACAGGTTACTGTATTTGTTTGTGCATTTCCAGTTCTGTCCCTCGAGAGGGCTAGAAACCATGGCACTTAGTGGCAAGGAGCACATAAGGGCACCTGGATCTGGGTGTCTAATCCCATTCTCACCAGCAGGGACCAAGGCCGATGCCAGGATGGGGGAGGGAATAGATAAGAGCAGCCTCCCGGTGGCATCTTGTCCATCCAGAGAGTCAGGAAGTGCCTGAAAAGCCAACGGTGGGGCTGTGTCAGAGAGACAGGTGCCAACTGAAAGCCCCTGGTGGCTAATGCTAGGACAATCTGAACGACAAAATAAATAGCGTAGTACTGATAACAACTCAAAGTGTAGAGTAAGTGTCTGTAAGTTCATACTGATACAAATAAATATTTGGGTAAGTACATAAATTGGAGAGACAAACCTCACGTGCGATGTAGATATGACCCCTCGAGAAGGTGAAGCATAACTCCCACCCATTAAGTGTGGGCTGTGCACAGTGACTTCCTTCCAACAAGGACACCAAGAAAGGGGCGACAAAGAGGAACTCTCCGGTGGAGACACCTGGCAAACACCTCCTCGGCCAGTAACCAAGGTCAACACCAGCAGGGGTGAGTCATGTTGGCAGCGGGTACCCTTGATAGAGTGTGATGAGAAAGGCACCGCTCCTGTGGTCTTCCTCCCAAAAAACAAACAAGCCCAGTCTACTCATGAGCAAAACATTGGATAATTCCCAACCGAGGACCTTGGACAAAACACCTGCCCAGTACTCAGAACGGTCAAGGTCATGGGGCACTTGAGTGGCTCAGTCGGTTAAACGTCTGACTTTTAATTTCAGCTCAGGTCATGATCTCAGAGTCGTGGGATGGAGCCCGAGGTCAGGCTCTGTGCTGGACGCGGAGGTCGCTCCATTCTCTCTCCTTCTTCCTCTGCCCCTCCCCCTGCTTGCGAATACACTCGCATTCTCTCTCTCTCCCTCAGTTAAATAAATAAAAATCTTAAAAAAAACAACAAACACAAAGTCATCCAAAAAAAAGGAAAGCCTGAGGAATTGTCACAGCCAAGAGGAGCCTAAGGAGAACACAACAAGCAAAGGTAATGGGGTCTCCTGGATGGATGGGCTCCTGGAACAGAAAAAGGATATTAAGTAACAACTAAGGAAATTTGAATAAAGATCTAAGTTAATAACAATGTGTCAATATTGGTCCATTCGTCCTAACAAACGTACCATACTAACCTAAGATATTAATGGAGGGGAAACTGGTTTGGAAGGGCGGTGTCGTTCTTTGCAACTTTTCTGTGAATCTAAAATGATTCTAAAATTAAAAGTTTTATTAAAAAACAAAACTAGAGGGCACCTGGCTGGCTCAGGCAGTTAAGCTTCAGTCTTTGGCTCAGGTCATGACCCCAGGGTCCTGGGATCGAGTCCTGCATCGTTCTCCCCCTGCCTGCGGCTCCCTCTGCTTGTTCTCTCTCCCTCTCTCTCTCTGCCAAATAAATAAATAAATAAAATTTAAAAAAAAGAAGTCACTCTCCCAGGTCATTCCTCACTGAAGACTTGTGACTTGTGACCAAAGCTGCCATTCAGGAGGTTCTAAAGGCCTTGGAGTGGAAATGTGATCCCTGACTGTGAGGGCACAGATGCGGCCAAGTCCCTGCGCGGTGTCCCTAACAACCAGGGCTGAAGTTCCTGCTCTGCTTCTCAGGGGAAAGATTGGCTTGTCCCCGAGGTTGCCTAAGAAGGGCTGGTCACCGCAGGTCAGTCCTAGAGCGTCCGCTGAGCCCCCCGTGCTCCCCCAGGGGAGACCCCCGGGGGGGGGGGGCAGGGCTGAAGAAGGAAGCTTGGCCACACTGTCACAGAACAGCGAGTTCCGCCAGCTGCCGGGACGAGCCAGTGCCCCAGGGATGAGTCCCCGAGCCCCGTGCCGCTGAGAGGGGCATCGGAAACCGGGCGGTAGAACGCAGCACCTTTTAAGACAAAAACAAAAACACCGATATGCACCCTTCGAAAGGAGATCTGGAATCATGTAAAATTCACAGACCTTTTTAAAGAATTAAATGTTACTGTTTTTGAGGACGCAGGATTATTGAAACTAAGCGGACCAGCTAGGCTCTCCAGAAGAGGGGACCAGAGCAACCCTGTTGTCTCTTCACTCTCCCTATTTGCTGGGGCACAGGGTGTACAGTGAAAACTAAGGCAGAAACAACAAATGGGAACAAATGCTTCTCTTTGGGGACACCTGGCGGACGGGCCCAGAGGCACACAAGGAGGGTTGGTTCACTGGGGCCCCGGGCCAAGAGCAGCGGGCTCCCCAGGGGAGGTGGCATTTGAGGTACATCTCCCAGCAGGGAAAGGAGAGAGCCCAGGCAGAGAGCGCAGCATGGACAAGGCTCGAGGCATGAAAGAGCGTCCCGTGACAGAAGAATCTGGAACTATTGCCAGGGGCAGATTGTGCTTTGAGATGGTGGCTCTGAGCTCACATTCAGCTGGGCACCGGAGGATGGGAATCCTGTAAAACCGTGGTGGGGGGTATGGGACTTCTGTTAGACCTCCTAGCACTGCCACCCGGGGCTATTAAGTTAATGGATTAAACATAGTCAGGGACCCACCTGTATCCCCTCAGCCAACCCCAAACGTCATGGCAGACACTTCCTGGGTGGGCTCCTGTGGCTTCCAGAATCCTCCATGAGGATGGTCCCCGGCTATGGGAACACGGGCAGCCTGAGGGACCCAGGGGTTAGTCCCACAGCAGGAATAGGAGTTGGTGGACATAAAAACAAATAAACAAACAAATAAATTTAAAAATTTTTAAATATTTTAAAACATTAAAAATAAATAAAAATAAATTTAAAAATAAAAAAAATTAAATTAAAATTTTTTTTAAAAAGGTGTTGGTGGACAGACACCCAGCTCCCGTGCCCCTTGGGGGGAGCATTCTGAACTGAGTCCCACGCAGCCTCCCCAAGACCCCACATCCCCACGGTAGTAACAACTCATTAGCACCCCCTGGACCTCACTGCCATGCCTGGGACCACTCCCCAAACAAACTAGCCACGCCCAAGCCCCATCACTGTTCCTGCTTTGAGGAAAAGCAAAGGCAAGCATAACTTTCCCTTTTGGTTCTTTCTGGATCACGAGGTGGTATCAGCTCAAATCCCAGACTCACGGAGAGGCACACATTTTCAGAGGAGCTCTCTCCCCCCTCCTCCTTGCTGTGGCCCCTGGAGGGCCCCACCTGCACCCCTTTCCCACAACCGGCTGACCCCAAACACCTGGGTTATAAAGTTGAGCAGACAGCTAGAGGGTAGCCACAACTCGGTCTGTTGAGCCCTGGAGATTTCTCGTGCGTTTGCTGGAAGCGGCATGGCACTTCCCCAAAGAATGAAGCATAGAATGACCACGTGACCCAGCAATTTCTCTTCTGTGCACACACCGGAAAGAATTGAAAGCAGTATTGTGAACAGATATTTGCACACACATGTTCCTAACAGCCTTACTCACAATACCCAAAGGCGAGGGTGACCCAAGTGACCATCGGGGCATGAATGGACACACCAAATGTGGTTTATTCGTACAATGAAGTATTATTCAGCTTTAAAAAGGAAAGATTCTGATACCTGCTGCAGCAGGGACGAACCTGGAGGCTATGACGCTAAGGGAACTGAGCCAGTCACAAGAGACAAGGACATATCATTCCATGAATTACTCAGAATTTGTTGTCAAATTCATAGACACAAAAAAGTGGAAAGGTGGTTACCAGGGACTCAAGGAGGGGGCACCGAGAGTTAGTGTTTACTGGGGACAGAGTTTCTGTTTGGGTAGACGAGAAAGTTCTAGAGAGAGCTAGTGGGGATGGTGGTAAAACAGTGTGAATGTATTCAATGCCCCCTGAACCGTATTCTTAAAAATGGTTAAAAAGATAAGTTTTGTTATGTCTGTATTATTAGAATTAAAAATAAATAAACGAATCAGAGAATCATTCAGCTTTGTGTTTCAAAAGTTATCTGTGGGGCACCTGGGGGGCTCAGCCAGTTGAGCATCGGACTCCTGATAGGGACTTGGGTCTTGATCTCAGGATGGAGTTCAGGACCCCCACATTGGGCTCCATGCTGGACATGGAGCCTACTTAAAAACTTATAATAAATAAATACATACATAAATAAATAAATGTTACTTGTTATGTCTGATCTTGGATATGGAGGCGTTTTATAGCACTGGGGGCTCTTTTGGGATCCCACACCTGCCACTTTTCAGAAGCAGAGGCTCTGGGACCAGAGTGGAGGGCCCTGCCGTCCCTCAGTACTTCTGCAGAGATGCTCCCTGGCCACCTTCTGCAAAGGGAATGTTTGACGCATCACACACTTGAACTTCACGGCACCCTACCTATATTCCCTCATGGTGTCAGACACGAGGTAAGGATTTAATGTACCATTTGTTTCTTTGTTCCCTCACAGTCTCCCCAACTTGAACTTGAGCTCCAGGAGGGTGGGAACCACTCCTTGCTCTCACCTTAGCCCCTACTGCCCAAACCAGGAGGAATTCAGAAGTTACAGGCCCCCCCAAAAAAACCTTGTATATATATATATATTCGGACGTTTCATGATTCAAGGACACCATTTAAGTCCTGAGCGGCTTCCAGGCCTAAAAAGCAACCTGTGTGGGTGGCAACATCCTTCTAATGGAAACTGTCCAGGGGTGCCTGGGTTGCTCAGTGGGTTAGGGCCTCTGCCTTCGGCTCGGGTCATGATCTCAGGGTCCTGGGATGGAGCCTCGCATCGGGCTCTCTGCTCAGCAAGGAGCCTGCTTCCCCCTCCCCCTCTCTCTGCCTGCCTCTCTGCCTGCTTGTGATCTCTCTCTCTCTCTCTGTCAAATAAATAAATAAATAAATAGATAAATAAATAGATAAATAAAATCTTTGAGACCGTCCAGTGAGGGAGGTAAGGCAGGCTGGGGGGTTGGCAGATGCGGGGGACAATGGGATGAGGGCTCAATGGAGGGGTCTGTCATTGTGCAGTCCCACTTGCCTGCTCAGTACCCGTCTGGAAGTGTCAAGTAGGTAGGCAGATGAACGTTCCAGAACATATCTCAAGGAAAGTGTGGACCTGCAGATAGAAATGGGGAGTCATCTGGACGCCGTGTAGATGATTTTTAAAGTCCTGGGGCCGAGGAAGTCACCTAGGGAGAAGGTATGGCCCCCAATCACAGGTGAGGAAGTTTGGCATTTTACGAGCTGTAGGAACCATATTTGGAACCATATTTACACCACATGATCAAGAACCAGACCGTCCCTTTTGGTGGTGAGCAGTAGGATTCGATAGAAGGAGCTTGGAATCTGCAATGATAAGACTCAAGTTCTGTCTTATCTCTGCCCCTACAGGCTACCGACCTCGGCAGAAGGTGACCTCTCCCAGTGCCCCCCCTTTGTAAAATTGCCACGGGCCACAGGACCTGCCTTATTTAGCAACAATAAAACCTTTGTTCCCCCAGTGCCCTTGAGCAGGGGTTTGGGGGAACAATACGCCCTGTCACGGCCCCACCCTTTAAAGGGAGAGGCCTGGAGGCTAAGGGAGGAGAGTTCTAAGGAAACAGTGGGCCCAGTTCCAATGAATCAGGAGAGGCCACTTGTAACTCCGAGAGGGTGTGAGTTGGGAAGATTCCAGACCATCTGATGAGGTAATCCATTTATGTATGTATGTATGTATGTATGTATGTATTATTTATTTATTTATTTATTATTTGTTTGTTTATTTAATTTATTAAGTAAACTTCACACCCAACATGGGGGTCAAACTCATGACCCCGACTCTAAGAGTCATGAGCTCTTCCAACTGAGCCAGCCAGGAGCCCCTGAAGGAGGCATCTTAAGGACCTTTTTAGGAAAAAGAAGCTGCCTCCCTCAGAGAAGGCGGGGAGCTCGCTCAAAGTCCCTTAGCCTGAAAGTGATGGAGCACACAGCGGTGGCGTGCTCGGCTTTGATGTTGACGTCCCACGGCCCAGGGTCCCCTCCCTCCTCCATCCTCCTCTCTCGCCCCTGCTTCCCTCTTCCCTTACTGGTAACAGGGTGATATCTCTGCACAAAGGGGAGTGATCCCTGGGGAAGGTGGCTCGAAGATCAGCTTCACTTGAAGAGGCTGATCAGAAGGTAAGAAGGTCTGGGGAGGCATTCTGCCTTATCCAGCCCTAGGAGGAGGTTGGAGCGCCAACTCCAGAGCCAAACCACGCTGGTTCAAATCCTCTGGGTCTCAGTGTCCTCCTCTGTGAAATGGGGACAATAAGAGTTGTCTCCGCCTGACGGGGTTGTTGAAACGGTTAGGTGAGTTGCGGCAAGCACAGGAGCCCTATAAATGTTAACTCGGATGCTGGGTCCCTTTGGCCGACCTGCCCCCCGGCCTCCCCAGACCTGGGCCCAGGGCAGCCGGATCCCTGCTCTGCCCTACTTAGACTGTGGCGATGTCGGGCCTGCAACCGGAGCCAGCTCCCCAGGGACAACAGTGACCGTGGGATAGTTTCCAGGAGCTGATGAATTCTTTAAGCCCCTGGGCCTCGTCGGCACAGTACCCCTTCAGCCCTCCGAAGGGTGTCCCAGTTCCGCCTCCCCGGGCAAGCGGGCCCAGAAAAAGGCCCACTGAAAAGTGACCCATCTGAGCCTGAGGCTTCTCTGCTTCAGCGACAGCTCGGGGACCCAGGTGGGGACCTGTGTCCGTCTGCACGTCTTCCCTGAGCTGCTGGGACTCCCAGCCCTCTTCTGTATCCTTTGCCCACCCAGGTGAAACTGCCCCAGAGAAAGAGCTCTCCCCTATTCGGCATTGTCTTCTCTAGGAGATGGCAGCCCACGCAGGAGGGACCTCGTGAGGCCCGCTTGCGGTGGACGCCCCCTGCCATACTCGGGATTGCGACAGAGCGGGGGCCGAGTCAGTATCAGTTACGTGAATCAGTGAATGAATGGGGGCCATCAACCCCGCTTCTGTCTCTTGCTCTGCGCTCCCCCCCTTGGTGACTGGAAGCCGCTGGGGGTCTAGTCGCTATTGGATCCCGCTGTGGGTCCGCCACATCCCCGTAGGTGCTCCCCGCCCAGCATCCCTCGGGTTCAGTGCTGTCGGGCTGAGGAGAGCCAGGGGCATCTCCTCAGTTCAGGGCCACACTCTGTGGACAAGAACCCAGACCCCACCTCCTCTGCGGAGGGTCCTCAAAGATTCTGGCCCTATAGCCTTTCCCAGCTGCCAGCCACCTCCCCCCAAAAATGCGGCTTCGGCCCATACTGAGGGGTCTGGGGAGCTGAGAGTGGAACAATAACAAAATTCTGGGGCCCGGGCACCATTACCTTCCGTAACCCTCACCGCAACCCTGTGGGGCACGTACTGTTACTACCACAGCCTTTTGCAGTTGGAGAAACAGATGCTCGGAGGGGCTGGCTTGTCCAAGGCTCTGGGGTTTGAGCCCCCAGGCCCCGACTCTAGGGTGCTCACGCTGGGCCTCAGCTTGGCGCTGGAGCCCTCCCCTTCTGCAGGGGGTGTGGCTGACTTCTCTCATCTGTGAAAGGGGGCGTAGCAAGAGCCCGTGGCTTCTCCGGAGGACCTAGGCCTGCCCTCGGCCTGGCGAATGCTCTGCCTCCCCGGGGTCGCTGGAGGATGAAATGCAACGGCACCCTGCAGTCCCACGTGACCGTGAGGCTGTTTACAGAGTGCCTTTAGTTATTTATTTTTTAAAGATTTTATTTATTCATTTGAGAGATAGAGCAGGAGAGGGGAAAGGTCAGAAGGAGAAGCGGACGCCCCACAAAGCAGAGAGCCCGATGTGGGACTCGATCCCATGACCCCAGGATTGGGACCTGAGCCTAAGGCAGTCCGCTTAACCAGCTGAGTCACCCAGGCTCCCTATGGAGTCCTTTTAGGTCCCACCAAGTGTAACTATTCAAAACTGTTCTGAGCTGGAAGAGGGCGCGCTGCCCTGGGGGAAGCCTCTGACTTCTCTGAAACCAACAAAACAGCTCTGACTTGTGAAACACAGCCCTGGGGCGTGGGGAACAGGGGTTGTGTTTCTACATCCTCTGTGGGAGGCTGGCATACAGCAGGTGCTCAGAAAATGACAGCTCTCCCTTCTTTTAGGATTAAACCTCTTCCTCGCCAGCCCGCTCTGCTCTATCACATTGGAAATAGGGCTTCTGGTGCATTTCAGTGGCTGCAAACAGGTATGAGTGCCAATCCCAGTACTACCGTCTGTGTGCTCAGTACTGACCCAATTCAGGCCTCTGAGCCCTTCCCGCATCCTGCCTCACACTGCATACCTGGGTGGTTGAGCCCATACCCTCCCTCCATGGCACTTCCCCTGTTCCAATCCCAGCTCTGCCTACTTCCTAGCCAGGCCTGCTGCTTGACATCTCTGTGATGGAGTGAATGGGGATACGGTCATAACTCCAACTTCAAGAGTCCTCGCCGGATATAGAACAATGCCCAGCACACACTCGGCGTTAGCAGAATTATTATTCTTCATCTCCACTCCACAGCAGGGACCATAGCATGATCTGCTGCTGCTCAGAAGCTGGGACACAGGGAAGCGTGGGAGGGAAGGACAAGGGAGGAAGAAGGGCAGGGCCTGCCTGACCAGTTACAAGTGCCAGAGGTTAATATCCGGTTAATATCCAGTCTCCCAAGTTCCAAGCGTTATTCAGAATATGTTGGTATTGACATTATACTGAAGGTGCTGTTGGGGCTCAGGGTAGGTCGCCCTAAAATATGCCACTTTGGCATGTTGATTATTTAGAATTAAAGATACTTAAGAAACGGCTGGTGCATGAAGGACACTCTGACCCTCCTCTGTCCCCCTGAAAGCAGGAAATGATCTCTCTTGTGAAAGTTACCCTCTCTGTACCATGAGAAAGAAAGACATCCTTATCATCAGAGACGGGAATTCTGGGCTGAGAAGGCCATATAAACAAACTTTGGTACTTCCTCTCCAATTTCTACCCCAAGCTCAAACCCCTTTGTCTTGTCAGTTTTTCACAGATTTTATTGTTTCCTTGCCCAAAAGGTATAAAACCTACCTGCTTGGGTCACTTCCCTGGGCCCTGTACATATGAAGTTCAATTAAATTGTTTTTCTCCTGTTAATCTCTCTTTGATTACAGGGGTGTCTCGGCCAAGAACCTAGAAGTGTAGAAGTAAATTTATTTTTCCTCCTCCACAGTGCATTCCTTCTAAGAAATGAACAGGGAAACCTGGGGGGAGAGACAGAGGGCTCACAAAGAGCTTGGACAAACAGGTTCCAGCCTGGCGGACCTAATGAGGGCAACTCACAGGCTGTGGCTTATCCTTGTGGGGGTAGGGACAACATGGGCCTTTCATTAGCGGGAAGGCTGGTTTACACAGCCTCACTTGGACTGTGGCAGAAACTTGGCTCAGGCTGGATCGATCTCTCTCTCTCTCTCTTTTTTTAAAGATTTGATTTTATTTATTAGAGAGAGAGAGAGTGCTCCAGGCAGGGTGAAGGGCAGAGGGAGAAGGAAACTGCCCGCTGAGCAGTGAGTCCAATGTGGGGCTCGATCCCTAGATTCCCAGATCATGACCAGAGCCAAAGGCAGAGGCTCAACCCACTGACCCTCCCAGGTGCCCTCAGGCTGGAGGAGGGAGAGGAGGGAGAGCAACAGCCTGCTGGTCATTTGCCCTTTACCCCTCAACCGTACCCCCTGCCTCTGCTACCCACCAGCCCCTAGGCAGACAGAGGCCTTGAATGTCAGCTCATTCCAGGTGAGGCCTCTCAGGCGAGAAACCAGCCCTGTTCCAGCATTCGGCTCAATGAAAAACTGAAATGCTCCGCATAATTCCCTGCAAAGATCTGAAATCCCAGGTGTTGGGGGTGCGACTAGAGGAGGTATTTTCCTAGTAGCTGGCAGAGAGCTGGCAGCTTTGCAGAAAAACAAGGATTATAGAAGCAATTAGAGGTTTGACAGCCAATCAGAGGAAGAAAGCAAGAAGAAACCAGCAACAGGTCAGCAGGAAGCCCCAGGCCCTTCGAAATTCAAACAGTGGCAAAAAATCCAAACAAGCCTTTCTTCCCTCACCTACCAAATCTGGGAGTGGTGGTTTAGATGGGGTGGCGTGTAAGTGGGTCGGCTTGCATAGCCCTCTGTCTGCACCCTTCCTCACCCCTGAACTCGACGTGTTGTATATATATCTATACATGTAGCCGGCTTTGCTTTTTTCCTTTCCAATCATGAGATATAATTTATATACAGCAAAATGCACCTATTTTACCAAATTTTGACAAATACGTATACCCCGATCAGGATAGAGAACATTTTCATCACTCTCAGAAGTTCTTCTGGGCTCTTTGCAGTCAGTCCCCTTCCCGTTCCTAGCCTCAGTCCCAGGGATCAACTGATCTGCTTTCTGTCCCGCTAATGGACAGTTTTGCCTTTTCTAGATTTTCATATAAATGGAATTATGTATTTCTTCATTTTTTATTTTTTAAGATTATATTTATTCATTTGACAGAGAGAGATCACAAGTAGGCAGAGAGGCAAGCAGAGAGGGAAGGGGAAGCAGGCTCCCTGCTGAGCAGAGAGCCCGATGTGGGGCTCGATCCCAGGACCCTGAGATCATGACCTGAGCCGAAGGCAGAGGCTTAACCCACTGAGTCACCCAGGTGCCTTTCTTTTTTATTTATTTATTTATTTATTTTACAGTGAGAGAGAGATCACAAGTAGGCAAAGCGGCAGGCAGAGGGAGAAGGGGAAGCAGGCTCCTGCTGAGCAGAGAGCCGGACTCGGGGCTTGATCCCAGGACCCTGAGATCATGACCTGAAAGGAAGGCAGAGGCTTTAACCCACGGAGCCACGCAGGCGCCCCTGGAATTACGTATTTCTTGATGTCTGGCTTCTTTGTTTTTGTTGTCATTGTTCAGATACTGTTAAATAGAGTTTTTTAAAAATTTCATATTGAAACTTTGCAGTTAGCAAAAGTTATTTCTTGTATATTGACCTTGTCTCTTATGATCTTAGTAAATTCACTAATTAGTTCTTGTACTTGTTATATAGATTCCTTAGGATTTCCTAGTAAACTATGACATCTGTGACTCAGACAGTTTTCCTTCTTCGTTCCTAATCTTTATATCTTGTATATATTTTTCTTGCCTTATTGCACTGACTGGGACCTCTAGTACCACACTGGACTAGTGGTAAGAGCAGACATCTTTTCTTATTGCTGACCTTAGGGAGATAGGAAACAATCTTTTACCACCAAGTATGTTGTTAGCTATAGCTTTATTGTAGATCCCTTTATCAGGCAGAGGAATTCCTTCTTTTTTTTTTTTTTTTTTTTTTGAGGAATTCCTTCTTAATCCTGGTTTGCTGAGAGCTTTTTTTCAGGAATGGGTATTCAGTTTTGTCCAATGTTGTCCTATGTCTATTGACACGATCATCTGGTTTTTCTTTTTTTATTCTGTGTGTATACTGAATTATGTTAATTGACTTTCAGATGTTAAGCCAATCTCTCATTCCTGGGACATACTTCATTTGGTCATGAAGTATAATCCTTTTTATATATCGCTGGATTTGAGTGCTACTGTTTCAATAAGGATTTTTATCCATTTTAATCCCCGATATACCCTCAGAGCCTAGAAAACAGCCCTAAACAGAACAAACAATCAAGAAATATGTGTTGAATAAATGAGTTAATCAAACACCTTCCTCCATGTGGGGGGGGGGGGTCAAAGGATGTGCCCATTTCAACATTTTGGCAAAATGTTTGGACTTCCCTCTGAAAATGTCCCGGTCTTCAGTCCCACCAACACATTTGCCAGGGCATTAATGCTGGTGCTGCTCACTGGCTTTACAGAAAAGCTGATTGTTGAGCTGGTCTCAGAGGAGGTCCAGCAGAGGAAGGGGGCATCCTAGGCAACAGCATGTTCCAAAGCACAGAGGCATGAAAGATCATTGCATCAGCCGCTAACTAGCTGTGCGACCTTGGGCAAATCTGTCCTGCTTATCCATAAAACGAGAATGAAAACAACAGGGCTGCCAAACATTGGGAGTATCCAACGAGATAACGTATGTGAAAGACCTTGGAAAAACTCTAACATGAAGGCAGCATTACTATTAACAAGGAGGTGGGGAGGCTTGCTCTTGTGTCCAGCGCAGCCCAGACTAGCTTAGCAAAAGCTAGATATTGCCATTGGCACTGGAAGCCTTCGACCCAGCCTCAGGCACCTCCCTGAGAGCAGCCACTAGGTAGGGCTCTGCTCCAAGGATGGCATCTCCCTGGGTTAGAACGCTGCCCAGATGGGAGAGGTTCCCTCCTGGTTAATGGGGTCCCGTTACTCTCTCCTTCCTTCTATTCATGCCTCATAAGTCATCTTCAGCGAAGACCAACACTGACTTCACCAGCAGCTAAAGCAAAGGATTTGGGAGATCTAGGAAACACAGAGAAACTCACTTTTTTCCCCCCTTCCTGTGTCTTCTTTCCTTCCTTTTCTCATTTTTCCCATATCATGGAGCACTCGTGTGGCTTCCCCCCTTTCTGAGCTTGGGAATAATGGTTTTAATATGGAGTCTTCACTGTGTTTGTGTTTTGGATGACTGCGCCTAAGAGCTGTTTTTAAAGAGTCCCGGCAATCAAATACCTGGCTCTTGTGTTTGCACACAATTTCCCTTCTGTTTAAGCTCTCTTTGTGTTTACACGCTGGACATCTAGAAACTTGGTCTGGTCAAGGTACTGCTTTTAGCAGCTCTGCAGATTGAAAACACAGGGCTGGTATGTTCTGTATCTTGTGCCCCTGGAGGGGGATGGGAGAGAGGGATGACAGACTAAAGGGTAAAGGGGTGGCCTGTGAGAGCAGGCAGATTTTTTGCTACAGAGTAGGTAAGAGGCATGAAAACTTCAGCAGCAGTAAGGGCAGGAACACGGCGAAGGAGATGGCTTTGGGAGAATTTCAGGAGATGGAAGTGCCAGGTGAGTGATGGACTGCTGAGAAAAAGGGGGTGCGGGGCAGAGTCCAGGGTAACAGGAAAGTTTCTGGTGTTAGTGGCTGTGCAGATAGGGGTGTCACCACCAGGACAGGAAATACAACGGGCGGGACAGGTGTGGGGGAGGGGAAGAATGGAAAGATGAATTTAGTTCGGGACATTTATTCATTACTTTCTTGGGCATTACTAGTGGCAGGTACCTTGCCAGGAAACAACCAGAAATAAAAGAAACAAGATCCTGGCTCTCCTGAAGTTTATTTACACTGGGGGTGGGGGTGAGGGTGGTAAAAGGTCAGTTTAAAGGAATAAATCAACAAAGTAACTGCAGGAGCCTATGTGAAGAAATTAAATGGAATCACGTGATAGTGTGCTGCAGGGTGGCCAGGGAAGGCCTACCTGTCAGGCCTGGGGGTAAGATACCAGGCTGAGTTTGACAGTGACTCAAGGACGTACAAGTAGAGAAAGCAGCTTGCCTGTAGAAGCCTGGAGCTCCGAAGTCTGGGCCGCACATGATCAGAAAGGATAGACCAAACTTTTTGGCAGAATCATAGAAAAATAAAAAAATACCCAGCATTATACTAGGGGTACACTGGGTGGGGATGGCGTTCTAGGCTTTTCTGATCATGGGTTTTTCCCTAAGCTGGATGTTGAATACAGAGCTGTGAGATGCAATATGTAATTTCGACACCTTTTTGCACGTCGTATCACAAATACTAAACGGAACTAAAAACAGACTAGAAAACGGGAAGCAAGTCCGGGCCCTGGGTCTCCCTCGGTTTTGGCAAGCCGGGTTTCTCCGCATCACAACCCGGCCCTGGCAGCCTCGGCCGGTTCTCACTCCCGGCGCACGGGCCCAAGCCGGCCCCGCCCAGCCGCGAGCTGCCGCGCGGACGCCGCCCGGACTGCGCAGTCGCCCCGCCCACGTCCGACGCCGACCAATGGGCGCGCGGGATCCGGGCCCACACCCCCGCCGCGTGCCGCCCCGGGCTCGCGCAGCCGCGTGACGACACGGCCCGGCCCCCGCCACGTGACGGCCGCGCGCCGGACTCCGGCTGGTGCTGGGCTCGCGCCGCAGAGGCCGGTGAGGCGCTGGCGGCCACGCCGCGGAGGGCGCAGTGCGAGGGCGCAGGGCGGCGGGGCGCGCGCGCATGGAGGCGGCGCCGGTAGCCGCCTGACGGCAGCGAGGCGAGCGGAGCCGGCCTTCCCGCACATCCCTCGAGCGACCTCGCGCCCGAGGCACCCGGCGGCGGCGGCGGGCCGCGGAGCCGGCGCGGCCATGGCGACGGGCACTCAGCAGAAGGAGAACACGCTGCTTCACCTTTTCGCCGGCGGGTGAGCGTCCCGGACGGACCCGGCTCCCCCACCCCGCGCCCCCGGGCCGGAGCGCCGACTCCCGGAGGAGGAAGTCCCGGCGGTGTGGGGAGGCCCCGGGGGCGCGGGCCTTGCCCCGCCCCGGGCCGCATCCCCCGAGAGTGGTTTAATCCGGCGCCCGCCGCGTTCCCACGCCCATTCCCCTCCCGCAGCGGCTCCTGCATTTTCTGCTTTTAAACAATTAGAGGCTAGTGTGACGAGTGTCACTCGGGGAGCGGTCCTCCCTGGCCACTGGGGCTCCGTCCGCCCCACATCCTCCCCTCCCAGCTGGCGGCCCTGGTCGTGCTGCACTCGCTGTCCTTCTGCCTGGGTTGTGCTCCAGGGCCTCTTTCCGAAGGCCCTGGGCGGTGTCGTGGATGCTCGGGGGTTGGGGGGGGCCGGGACTTCCTCAGGGTAGCGCAGCGGAGTTCAGACCGTCTGGAGGGCTGCAGGTGTTGGACTTCGGCAGGGGCCTGGAAAGTGCTGGCAAACCGTGATGCTGGCCAGCAAGCAACCTGTGGGAGAGCAGCTGGGGGGACCGAGGGGGCTGGAATGTCAGGAAGGTGTGTTAAAATGCTTCTCGGGGCGCCTTGATGGCTCAGTGGGTTCAGTTTGTGCCTTCGGGTCAGGTCATGATCCCAGAGTCCTAGGATCGAGCCCCACATTGGGCTCCCTGCTCAGCGAGGAACCTGCTTCTGCGCCCACATTCTCCCTCCCTCCCTCCCTCTCTCTCTCTCTCTCATAATGTATCTTTCAGATACATAAATAAAATCTTAAAAAAAAAAAAAGGAAAAATGCTTCTCACTTGCTAGTGAGAGCATCCACCGTGATATATGCCCTGTTTCTGAGAGCTGCAATTTTTTTTTAAATCATGCTCCTGTTTTTCAGTGGCGGCAACGCATTTTTAGGGAGGTTGGGTGGTAGGGGTTTTTTTTGTTTGTTTCTTCAGAAAATAGTGAAAATTAGTATTCCCAATTTTCTTTTAATACAGCCAGTGGCTTTGGTTCCTTTTGTCTTATTTTGTCTTATTCGAGGACAAAAGACAGAAATTTTGTCTTATTCAAGGACCTCACAAGCTTGCTTGGCACAGCAATTTTTAAGTGTAGGACATTCTGTGTAAAATAGAATTTATTCTGGATTATCCTCTTGACTCGGGTATTAGTTGCAGCTTGGACTGAGGTGTGTTCTTATTACAAACGAGTAGTGGTGGAGAATTTACCTGCAAAATAACTATGATGATAGTGTTTATACTTCTTACTGTACTTACTGTACGGGACCACCCACGCTGTTTCTCCAACCAAAAAATTTTGGTTCTTAGTAGGTAGGGAGAATTTCTCATTCATCTCCTCCCTGTCGTTCCTTCTTCGACCTTTCACTTTATCTCACAGTGTTTCCTGAAAGTAATAGGAGAGGGGGAGCATTCCTAAATTAATACAGTGTATTAATTGGTCATTCTGGGGGATTTTAAACAAGTTGGCTATGTTAAAGTCATTTCTCAAGCCAAGGAGGGTAACTTAAAAAAAATGATTTTATACTTAATGATTTTGATTTCATGTTGTTAGTGAGGTGGGCTTTTAAGAAATTCTTCGTGTTCCAGACTGGGAAGGGTTACCCTCTTTGCAGCAGCCTCTGTGAGGCTTGCTGCATAATCCATTGCCCTGTCTCCAAGAATTTTCCTACCCGCCCTTCACAGTGCCCTCTGGCTGTTAATTCTATCGAGCAGCAAGCCTCTTGTGATAGAGGAAAGCCGCAGTAGCCGGCACTAGTTGCAAGGACTGATTAGCCTGTAGAGGCTTTATTAGGGTGGTGCCTGAAGCCATTGTATCTAACAGGTTCCTTCTTTAGCAGCCGCTCAGGATTCCTTGCAGATACTCAAGAAAGAAAATAAATCTTCCAGCAGGATGCTGTCAGAGTAACTGATTGGATTTTGATTCATTCCCACTAGTCTAAAATATATTACTTCCATTTCGTTTAGGAAAGAGCATTAAAAGGAGCTAAGTATTGAGTGCTTAGTATATCATATAGTTAAAATCAGTAAGCCCAGTGGTCTCCCCTGGTCCGATGGCAGATGCAGTGCTTTGGCTCTAAGTAGCTAGTTTCCACTGTTGTTAAGCTGGCATTTTTCCAGAAAACTGAAATCCACGGGTCTTTGAAAAGAAGTCAGAGCCCTTTGTGTGTAAATTTGTCACATTTCTCCTGTTTGTTGAATAGCCATTGGAAACTAACATCAAACAAGTTTAATGCTATCACTAATTAGAGGTACTGAGTAATTATTTTTATCTGTTATAAGAGGCTTAGGAATCGTTGAAAATTAATTTTAGGGGCTAGGAAATAAAACCTACATCCCAAACAACTCATAGTCTTTTAATTAATTAAATAAATAAATTTTTGTAAAGACAGTTTCTTGGGATCTTTACAAAGGCAGAAATATTCCTTTGCTCTCTGTAATAGTCATCTTGTTATCCTTGAAGAAGAACTGGAGGAAGAGCCACCCACAGACCAGCACCTCAACAAGGCACTTCAGAAAAGGTTATATGTATGTGTACCCAATGTAATTCCATAGCTACTGTAAAATGGGCTCCTATTCTTTAAATTGCTTAGTTCTTAGTAATACATTAATGGCAACAAGGTAGTGAATTTTCTTGGTATACCTTTAATCAGTCCTTACCGCTCAGTGGTCGCAGTGAAGAAGGCAAATACAGTTTTCAAGCCCAGTGACTGGAATGTGGAGTGAGGATGTTACAGTAATTTTATGACAGGGCTACCTAATTTATTCTGATAACATAATTTCTATTTAATCTCATTTCCAATTTTTTGCCAGCATAAATTACTGGATATCCTTCCGTGTACCTGTGTAGTTTTCTGATTACTTCCTTAGGATAAACCAGTATTGATACAGTCACTGAGTCAAAACACATTTTTCTTTTTAAAGATTTTATTTGCATATTTGACAGAGAGAGAGAGAGAGAGAGAGACAGTGAGAGAGGGAACACAGACGGGGAGTGGGAGCAAGAGAAGCAGGCCTCCTGCAGAGCAAGGAGCCTCATGCGGGCTCTATCCCAGAACCCTGAGATCATGACCTGAGCCAAGGCAGACGCTTAACAACTGAGCCACCCAGGCGCCCCTCAAAACACATTTTTAAGGCTTCCGATACCTTTCGTTATTTCGTTATTAGCACTTTCATAACCAGTTCTTACGGTGTGTTACTTCTGCATGAGCTAACACCGTTCACTTGAGGTTGATTTTTAGTATCTTTAGGGACTCTGCTGTCTTCTGCTTTCTTCCTTCCTGTCCCAAAATCTGGGTAGTATTGTCAAAATAAAAAACATAGTCAAACAGATTTTGTTACTACATAACGAAACCTACGGTTCCTTTTCTCCTGTTGAGACTCTCAGTAAGAGAGACATGGACATCCTCTTAAGTGGCCCTTCTGCAAGTAGGACCTTAGGTCTGTTAACTTCTCCTTCTCAGATGTCCTGGGATTCTGGTAGTCCGTATGTGTTAGTGACGCCGTTCACCTGCCGAACAAGCAGTGACAGCAGGGCAACAACTTAGTAGACGCACTCAGCACCTGAGACAGCTGGGCTCAGCGCACAGGAGTTAGAGGTGGATGGCCTGGATTGTGTGCTTTAGTGCTGTTTCTGGGCAGGACTTTTTCTTTTGTCATCAAATATACTCACATAGCTTTTAAAATGTATTTTAGTGGGAGCATGGTATGTCTTTAAGGTTTTAAAATACATAATCCAAGATATCGTCAAGATTCGGTGTTTCGTGTCCACCCACTCCCCCGCCCCCATGTGGACAGTTGTCACCTGGTATATATACTTGTATACTGTGCTTGTGTCTATGAACGTAATCTGTGTCAGCTAATGGTTACTTTGGGAGTGTCAGGCATGTGTTCATGTATTGGCCGGGGGAGCAATACAGAGAAGATGCAAGACTTAAAAGAAATTTTGGTAAGACAAGAACAGTGTGCACATAATATTTTACATAGGTCTTACGTATATCGAGAATATAAATAGAATTTTATTTCATCAGTGTATTTTTTATATGTGACAAACAATTTTAAGTGTTCTGTGGTATTTGTATGAAAGATTCCCACTAACAGTAAGCTTCGTGAGAGTAGCAGTTATGTCTGTTTTCATCACTCCTACATTTTGGGTACAGTATCGCACTTGGTACAGATGCTTAAACAATACTTGTTTAATGATTAACTAAGTGAATAAAAGGTAGTGTGTGTCTTATCTGGGGGCTTAGATTTATGTGGACTATTAAATTGTCCCAAATAAAGAGAAGCGGTACTTTGATTATTTATGAATTATGAACACGGTTCTATATGAAGATTTGCTGAAACTATATTGGCATAAAGTAACATTATTTTGGATTTGTGTGTTTGTGGAAAAAAAAAATGGTTCTCTTCAGGTTCACTAAGTACTAGAGGGTTTTTTTATTCGTTCATAGGGTGCTATTTAAATTTTCTTTCCAAATGAGGTAGAATATAAGGAAGTAGCATCTAAAAGGTAATTAGCTGCATAGAAACTAGGCATTTTGCTTTGACTGAGTAAATACAGAATTTGCCTAATCAAAATCTTCCAAGCCCTATGCCAGGTATTCAAATTAGACATTCCAGAAAATTATAAAGAGGCACGTGTTTTCAAGTCGTAACTGTAGAGTTAGCAGATGAAAGGGGGAGTTACTGAAGACTCCGTAGATTTGGGATCACAGGTTGTCCCATAGTGTCACTTGTTGGTGGAATCCATGTTGTGGTTACATATAAGCTTTGAATCTGGAAAACAGTTTACCACCAATTGGGTAGCGATTATGGTAAAGAGCATATCAGTCTCGGCTTTAGTGCCTAAGGTGAGTGGTGAGTGATTGTGTATATATGGGAAACAGGTTCTGGTTGAAAACATCCAGTTTTTGAAAGGTGTCCTTGTTACTCCACACTCAGAGTTAAAAGGCAAAAATTTGTATGTGTGTAAAAGTTTTTGTGTTTCTAGTCGCATGGAGATAAAAGAAGAAATCCAGTGTATATATTGAGTAGGGATAGTCTAGCTTTGTTCTGCTATAAACTGGAGGAGAGGAGCCTAATCTCTCGGGGTAGGGGGAGAATATCAAGTGAGGCTTAGGTGGGTAAAAAGGAAAGGTTAAATCCATGTTTATGTACTAAACACATGACTTCAATTCTGGGCAGAAAGAATGAGAGAAAGTGGGGGGAGGACATTCAAGAATAAGTAATAAGAGTGGGAAAAGGCACAGCTTTTTTTAAAATCCAGTTAATAGATTTTGGGGGCGTCTGGGTGGCTCAGTGGGTTAAAGCCTCTGGCTTCAGCTCAGGTCAGGATCTCAGGGTCCTGGGATTAAGCCTCGGGCTCTCTGCTCAGCAGGGAGCCTGCTTTCCGGCCCCACCCCCCACCCCCGCCTCTCTGCCTACTTTGATCTCTCTCTCTCTCTCTCTGTCAAATAAATAAATAAAATCTTTTTAAAAAATAGATTTTTTAGAAAATTGGGCAAATAGATTTCAGAGAACAACTCTTATGGCTGCTCCCAGACAGGTAATTTAATGGCTTGCTGTTCATGGCCTTCCTGCTACTGTTCAAACTCCTTCCATGGTTTCACTGAGTGGAATACCTCACAGAGAGTTATCTCTGAACTTTGGCATCCAAGTTTGGTTAGAGCAGCATTACCTTAGGAGCAAAATTATCTTAACATCCAGGGAGTTCCTCATAGATGTTGGAAACATAGCCTACTAGCTACATGAATCCTGACTACTTTTTGGGAAATTATTGATAATAATTTAAATTCTGTAAGTACCTTCTTGGAAATTGAGGGTGTAAATTTTTTTTTTATTAACTAGGCTCACTAAGGAGGCTTTTCATTTGTAAGTAATAGAAACTCATTTCCAACTGGCTTGATTATTGGCACATATAACTAAATTCTAGAGAGAGAACAGGCTTTGGTGAGGGCTTATTTAAATGGTTCAACAATGTCACTGTGGGACCCCTCGTTGATTCCTGTGTTCCAGAAATATCTGCGTGATTCTAAGATTAGTCCCTGCATGGATGCAGAATGGCTTCCGGCAGTTCCTAGTGTTTCTCGAGCATTGAAAACTCTTAAGCTTAATCTGATCGGACCAATTTGGACATGCACCCATCTCTAAGCTGGTCACTGCTCCTAGGAGATTATGCTGTTTATTTTGGGCTGAATCATGTGCCTGTCTCTGAACAGATGACATAGATGGTATTATGTTGATTAAGTGAGTCAGGGCTAAAACTAGAAATGGGTTCAATAGTATCCAAACTACATGACCTAAGAAATTTGGGGTCTTGTTAAGACAGAGGAGGAGGGGAACGGATGCTGGGGAGGCAGCCCGCAGTGCCCTCCACATTGGCTGTACCGCCTTCAAATAGACGGGCCGTTTTATTGATCTAGAACATCGGTTCTCAAGCTTGACCAGATAATTGTTTGGGGAGGGGCAGGGTATTACTGTGTAGTTTCCTGTGCAGCCCATGTAGGATGTTGAACGGCATCCCTGGTCTCTGCCCACTAGATGCTAGTACTTCCTCTCCCAATAGCAACATCCAGAAATGTCTCCAAACGTTACCACATGTCACTGGGGTGAGGGCATAACTGCCACAGCTGAGACCACTGGTCTAGAGTAGTGCTCTGCACACTTGGATCACACAGTCCTATGATTAAAGTGTCAGGCGTCTCTGTACATATATATGTATATTACCCTTTTAATTTTATATATATTATAAGGCATATACACACAAAAGAAATTAAGTGGTAGAGATTAGAAATAAGTTGAAATTTTATATTTTTTTTCTGTAATATTTTCCCCCTCTGCCAGTATTCCATTGCACACCCTTAAGAGTACGTCCCCCACTTTGGAGATCAGTGGTCTGAAATCCTGGTGTCCATTCAGACTTGCTTCCCCGACAACGTGATGCCAGCACTGTCAGCGTGTAATTGGGTGTTGGACGGGGCTTTTCCTGTTGGCCGTGCACTGGCCGCTAGGGCCCCAGCTGAACCAAGGGGAGTCTCCCCTAAGACTTAGAGATGGCAGAATCTGCCTGCCTGCGACCACTTCACCCCAGACTGTATATACAGAGCAGACAGGTTGTAGTTGTCAGCACTGTGGCGCGTAGAGTGCGGAGGCAGGGTTTTGCCGTCACTGTCCCATACCGTGTTCCCAGTCCCTACTGGTTTGGGCTGGAGATCGAAGGAACTTGCAAGGATGAAAGACAGGTACCTTGCTCTATGACCGGTGCTTCCTGCAGCTGGCAGGCCGCTGCATTAGCCCATGCCAGCAGGATGAGAAGGAACTGGTGTGGTGTGCTTGAGACAGACATGGGGGTAACTTCCCACCAAGTGCCAGTTTTGCTTCCTCCGGACCGACGTGGAAGAATATTCCAGTGGGCCCATCGGCTTGGTGTCAAGGAGTGTGGGGACCAGAGGAAGGAAAGGCACCTAGGGCTATCTGCAGGGTTCCCAGCCAGGTGAAGCTGAAAGGAAATTGGGGGATGGACTGCTGCTGGGACCAGTATGGGGGTGCCCAGTGAGACTGAACACCACTCCAAGAAGGCTTTGCCGTCTACACTGCAATCATTACATTTGCCGAGGCTGTTAGTGTAACATCCGGCCAGGCAGACGGACCCACAGCAAGACAGAAACCAGTCACATAAGACCACGTCACTGCTCTCTGTCCTCGTGCCCAGAGAACCCTTCAAAGAAGGGAAGAAAAAGGACAGACCAGGTCCCCTGAAGCCATACCGCCGGCGGCGCTGGAGGGAAGTTTTGAGTGAGATTTGAGATTGAAGTTTTAGACGGTCCTGAATTTGAAGACCTGGAAGTTAGCAGATAGCTGTCCATGGCGTCATTGCTAAGTGGGGAATTCAGTCGAGGACAGCTGAATAGCAGAGATGGGGCAGGACTGGCGGACACAGCTAATGTCTCTTTCTGAATTGAGACTCACAAAAAGCTCATTTAATGACTACTGCCCAGAGTGGACAGGGCTTTATCTGAGCTGAGTGACCATGGTTAGGAGCCAAGCTGATACCAAAGGTTGTCTTTGTATTGAAGAATTGAGGATTGACAGGAACTTTTGTCTACAAATAATGTAATTTGTTGTAATCACAAGTGCTTTGGACCTAACATGATTAAATATTAAAATATTAAATATTTTTTAGAAAAACTTGGAAAACCAATTCAGAGAAGTCTATGTTTCTATTCATACTCTCAGAGTATGTCTTATATGTGCTGGTTCATGAAGAAAGAAAAAAAAGTTGAACTGAAAGATACTTTAAAAACTCTTCTATAGGACACCTGGGTGGCTCGGTTAAGCGTCTGCCTTTGGCTGGGGTCCTGATCCCGGAGTCCTGGGATTGAGTCTTGCATCTGACTCCTTGCTCAGCGGAGAGTCTGCTTCTCCCTCTGCCTGCCCCCCCCCCCTTGTGCGCGCGCGCTCTCTCTCTCTCTCTTTGTGACAAATAAATCTTTAAAAATAAACAAAAATTCTGCTATGGAATGTTTTAAATTTCAGGAAGAATTTTATCTGGAAATTTCAGTTTAGTATCAGAACTTTTTTTTTTTTTTTTTTAAGTTTTTATTTATTTATTTGACACAGAGAGCGAGAGATCATAAGTAGGCAGAGAGGCAGGAAGAGAGAGACAGGGAAGCAGGTTCCCCACTGAGCAGAGAGCCTGATGCAGGGCTCCATCCTGGACCTGAGGATCATGACCCAAGCAGAAGGCAGAGGCTTGTAAACCACTGAGCCACCGAGGTGCCCCCAGAGCTACTTCTAATCAGGAGTATTTTAGTAATGATGTATCCAACATAGCTTAATAACTTAAAGTATTTTTTAACAAAGTAAATTCTATTTAATGAATTAAATTTTAATGAGGTAATTAAATTATTTTTAATGAATTAAAAAATGATTGAAAATGACCAAAATCAAGCTTTACTACAAAGCAGTGATCACCAAGACAGCATGGTACTGGCACAAAAACAGACACATAGACCAGTGGAGCAGAATAGAGTGCCCAGATATGGACCCACAACTCTGTGGTCAAATAATCTTTGACAAAATGGGAAAAAATATCCAGTGGAAAAAAGACAGTCTCTTCAATAAATGGTGCTGAGAAAATTGGACAGCTATATGTAGAAGAATGAAACTTGACCATTCTCTTACACCAAACATGAAGATAAACTCGAAATGGACAAAAGACCTCAACATGAAGCAGGAGTCTATCAAAACCCTAGAGAAGAACATGGGCAGTAACCTCTTCGACATCAGCCACAGCAACTTCTTTCGGGACATGTCTCCAAAGGCAAAGGAAACAAAAGCAAAAACGAACTTTTGGGACTTGATCAAGATGCATGGCAAAGGAAACAGTCAACAAAACAAAAAGGCAACCCACGGAATGGGAGAAGATATTTGCAAATGATACTACAGACAAAGGTCTGATATCTAAGATATATAAAGAACTCCTCACTCTCAACACTCACAAAACCGATAATCACATCAAAAAATGGGCAGAAGACATGAACAGACACTTCTCCAAAGAAGACATACAAATGGCTAACAGACACATGAAAAAATGTTCATCATCTTTAGCTATCAGGGAGATTCAAATCAAAACCACACTGAGATACCTTATACCAGTTAGAATGGCCAAAATCAACAGGACGATAAACAACAAATGTTGGAGAGGGTGTGGAGAAAGGAGAACCCTCTTAAACTGTTGGTGGGATTGCAAGTGGTGCAGCCACTTGGAAAAACAGTGTGGAGATTCCTCAAGAAATTAAAAATAGAGCTACCCTATGACCCTGCCATCGCGCTACTGGGTATTTTCCCCAAAGAAGCAGATGCAGTAGGGGCACCTGGGTGGCTTGGTGGGTTAAAGCCTCTGCCTTCAGCTCAGGTCATGGTCTCAGGGTCCTGGGATCGAGCCCCACATCGGGCTTTCTGCTCAGCAGGGAGCCTGCTTCCCCTTCTCTCTCTGCCTGCCTCTCTACCTACTTGTGATCTCTCTCTCTCTCTGTCAAATAAATAAAATCTTTAAAAAAAAAAAGATACAGTACAAAGAAGGGCCAC
>CM053606.1:5463119-5482378 GCA_028646535.1 Procyon lotor
ACAATCGCCAAACTGTGGAAAGAACCAAGATGCCCTTCAACAGATGAGTGGATAAAGAAGATATGGTCTATATATACAATGGAATATTACGCCTCCATCAGAAAGGATGAATACCCAACTTTTGTATCAACATGGACAGGACTGGAAGAGATTAGGTGGAGTGAAATAAGTCAAGCGGAGTCAATTATCTTATGGTCTCACTTATGTGTGGAGCATAAGGAAAAACATGGAGGGCATTGTGAGAAGGAAGGGAAGGGTGAATGGGGGGAATCGGAGGGGCGATGAACCATAAGAGGCTGTGGATTCTGAGCAACAAACTGAGGGTTTTGGAGGGGTGGGAGTGGGGGGTTGGGCGAGCCTGGTGGTGGGTATTGAGGAGGGCACTACTGTGTGGAGCACTGGGTGTGGTGCATGAACAATTAATCTTGTAACAAAGAAAAAATAAATGTATTTGGGAAAAAAAGAAAAGAAAATGACCGAAATCAATGCCTGTTTCTCGTCTAAGGTTTCTAGTAGGTAGGCTCGCCTGCTGAAGAGTTACTTTTTTTTTTTTAAGGCTTTATTTATTTATTTGTTTGTTTGTTTGTTTATTAATTAATTAAGAGAGAACATGAGAGGGGAGACATTCAGAGGGAGAAGCATACTCCCTGCAGAGCTGGGAGCCCAGTATGGGACTATATCCCAGGACTCCGAGATCATGACCCGAGCCAAAGGCAGTTGCTTAACCAACTGAGCCACCCATGCACCCCTGAAGAGTTACTTCTTACTGCTGGTTAGAGTTGGCAGTGTTCTCCCATTTTGCCATTTCTTGTAACACTGAGGCAGCATCACTCTGTCTTGTACAAGAGGTGCCTGAGAGTGCCTTCATTTGTCCCCTAATGAGTCTAGAAGATCAGCCGGGGCTTTTCACCACCACCGCCCTGCCTCCCGCCATGGGCCCAGGGTATAACATAGAAGAGGGTGTGTGGTAGTGAGCATGGTCTGCCAGCCTCAAAGAGCTCACCGACTTGCTATCAGTAGGGCACTTGCTTTGTGGAGCAAACATACTGTCCTGTGGGTCATCCTTTGATCAGTGGCATGCTTTTGGTTGATGGTTGGCCAGAGTGAGGAAGTAACTGAAGTGGGACACAGCAGAGGTGGTTGACCTATGTGATGTTTGAACTTGTTGACTTTCTTATGAAAGACTACCCAGAAGTTCTGTTCTTTTTCAACAATGTGGAATCATGTTATTGAACATAAATAAATTTCAGATATTTTTTTATCTTACTCTGTAGTGTGTGAGTTTTCCAATTTTTAAAATACTAAACCTTTAAAACACATGGTTATTTTTCTAATAACCGAGGTTAATTTCATGTGAACAGAAATGAGTTAGTTTTTACCTTTTTTTAAAAAATATTTTATTTATTTGACAGAGAGAGAGAGATCACAAGTAGGCAGAGAGGCAGGCAGAGGGGGGAGGAAGCAGGCTCCCTGCTGAGCAGAGAGCCCGATGCGGGGCTGGATTCCAGGACTCTGAGATTATGACCTGAGCTGAAGGCAGAGGCTTCAACCCACTGAGCCACCCAGGTGCCCTTTCACCTTTTTTTTTTTTTTTAACACTCCCCACTATATCCCATTTTCTTTAGACATATTCTAGTCCTTATTAGCAAATTATACAGACCACTATTCAGTTTAGGCTCACAAATTTTCCTTGGTGCAGAATACAGAGATTGATTGATTGATTGATTTAGATTTATTTGAGAGAGAGAGCAAGAGTGTGCATGAGCCAGGAAGAGGCAGAAGGAGAGGGAGAAGCAGACTCCCCGTTGAGCAGGGAGCCTCACTCGGCTTGATCCCAGGACCTCAGGATCATGACCTGAACGCAAGGCAGACACTTAACTGACTGAGCCACCCAACTGCCCTAAACACAGAATTTTAAAGGCCTTATCGTTAAATCAGCTATTTGCCAAATAGATGTGAATGTGAATAGTCTAAATTAGCTAATGAGACTGTCTTTCCATCATCCTTCCCAAGAGTATAGTGGGAAGAACATTGAATTTGGATATCAGTTTAACCACTTAGTCACTTTGTGACTCTGAGAAAGTGTATGGCCTCCTTGAAACCAGGGTTCCCCATCTAAAAAGTAAGGACAGTACCAGTGGCAAAGTCCCTGATCAAGGGTTGAATGGTGGTTGTCTGATCTACATCAAGTCCTTCCTGCCATTCTCCCTTCCATTCTGTTTATGAGCCCCTAAATTGCTTTTGTGGTTGATGGGCTTTGACCCACAGTTCAAGAAGCACTGTGGTATGTAAACAGTTCAGTTTACCACGTCTTATCATCATGATTTTAAAGTAGGTTTGCCTAAATAGTCAAAAATTGTTTTTTTCCTCTCCACCCTTACCCAGTCTATACATTCCATTCTCTTTTTCTGACATTCATACTCCTCGTGGTAAATTGGGGGTAAAACGATAGCTCCCACCTCATAGGATTGTTGGAGGATTGATTGTCATAAAAAAGTCACTGGCAGTAATGCTGTTATTTAAACTAATGGCTTCCAGCTCTTAGTTATCATTATTTTACTTGCTCGTGGAACTTCAGGCTCCTGATTCTAAGATACTGCGTGGAGTTTTACTTCATTCCTTACGTTAGGGCCTGTGCTGGGTGCTAGATTCACGTCCACATTTCCAACATTTACGTCTGGTGGCATGGGGAAGCTGACTTGAGTGCTGTCTGCCTGCCGGCGCCTGTCCTTTCCTGTTCCTCTTTCCCAGTTACAGGTGCTGGTGCGCATCATTTTTACTGAGCCCCCCATTTGCCAGGTGCTGTCCTCTAAGTGAGGGTATGTGAGCACACCGCCCCTCCCTATGTGGAGCTCTGGCGCGATGGAGCCTGTGACACAAGGTAGAGAGTATGTGCGACTTTCTTTTCTTTTCTATTTTTTAAGATTGTATTTATTCATTTGACAGCACAAGGGGGTGGGGAGCAGCAGAGGGAGAAGCAGACAGGGCTCCATCCCAGGACCCCGGGATCGTGACCTGAGCCCAAGGCAGACGCTTAACGACTGGGCCACCCAGGCGCCCCAAGAGTATATGCTATTTTCAAACATTTAGATCCCTTGAAAGACATTGCCCTTGAAATCTCCATTTAATAATTCTTCGCTTAGCAAATACTGTTCACACTTGGAAGTCCTGATGTCAGGGGATCAAACATTTATTGCTGGTGATGGGATGGTTTTAGACGGTACCTGACGTTGTTAATTATAACTAGCCCATCAACGATACATTTTATGGATATTATTTTTAAGAAAAGATGTGGAGCACCTGGGTGGCTCAGTCAGTTGAGCATCCGATCTTGGTCTCAGCTCAGGTCTTTTTTTTTTTAAGTTTTATTTATTTGTGAGAGAGAGAATGCATGTGTGAGAGCCCCTGGGTGGAGGAAAGGGGCTAGAGAACTGGACGTGGGGCTCGATCTCACGACCCAAGCCGAAACCGAGAGTTGGATACTTAACCAATTATGCCACCAGGCGCCCCTCAACTCAGGTTTTGATCTCAGGGTCATGAGTTCAAGACACCCGTTGGGCTCTGTGCTGGGCTTGGAGCCTACTTAAAAAAACTAAAAAAGGGGGGGCGCCTGAGTGGCTCAGTGGGTTAAGCCTCTGCTTTCGGCTCAGGTCATGATCTCAGGGTCCTGGGATCGATCCCCACATCGGGCTCCCCACATCGGGCTCTTTTCTCAGCAGGGAGCCTGCTTCCCCCTCTCCCTCTGCCTGCCTCTCTGCCTACTTGTGATCTCTGTCTGTGAAATAAATAAAAATCTTAAAAAAATAAAAATAAAAGGAGCTTTAGTTTTATTTTCAGTGGAGTCCAAATTAATCATATTTTAATAGACGTCTGTGCTGTAGTGAATGTTAATTTCTCAAAATAGTAGCATTATCTGAATAACTTTTGGCTGTGCAAAGATACATATTCTAGAATATTCACGGCAGGGGGCGCCTGGGTGGCTCAGTTAAGCAGCTGCCTTCAGTTCGGATCACTATCCCAAGGTCCTGGGATGAGTCCCACATCAGACTTCCTGCTCAGCAGGGAGCCTGCTTCTCCCTCTGCCTCTCTCGCTTTGACAAATAAAAATCTTTAAAAAAAAGGAGAGAGAGAACATTCACTGCAGCATGGCAGCAGCAAAGTTAGAAATGGCTAACAGTACTAGTGGGTTAAAATGGTAGACCGCGGCACAGTACTAGTGTGTAGCCATCACAGCTGGTACAGTAGGTGTAGATGTGACCCCAGAGAGACGCCCACAGCAGCCAGGTGAGCAGGGGAGGGGAGGTTGAAAGCCCTTGATAAAAACCCTAAACGGTGTACCATCATGTTAACAGTGGTTCTCTCTTTAGCTGCTGAGACTTCAACAGATTCTTTTTACCTCCCAGTATGTTCTACTATGAAATAAACAGGTGCATTTTTTCTTAGTAGAGAAAAATGAAATTTCATACTTTATCAGGATACGGAATAGTATAGCTTTCCTAATCCTGTTGTGATTTCTTCTCTTACAGGTGTGGGGGCACGGTTGGTGCTATTTTCACTTGTCCACTAGAAGTCATTAAGACACGGTTGCAGTCTTCAAGATTAGCTCTTCGGACAGTCTATTATCCTCAGGTTCATCTGGGGACCATCAGTGGGGCTGGGATGGTGAGACCAACATCCGTGACACCTGGACTCTTCCAGGTTCTGAAGTAAGTTCAGTCTCCATGCGGGACGCCGACCCCCACTATGAGAACAGAAGGTCTGTCAAGCCCAGCAGATGGGTGTACTGCTTGCAGTCTCTGTCCAAACTTGAGAATTAGGTTTCGTACTGATACCTTTGAGCTCTGACCTCCCTTGGCAGCAGGACTGTGTGTGATCATCATCCAGTGACAGTCAGAGTAAACCTAACAAAGCAAACCAAAAATCCATGTTTAAATTGTTGCATCAAAGTGTTGCTCTTGCCCACAGTCTTCTGGCAAGGTCAGGGTCGGTAGAATGATGTTAAACTAAATTTAAAGACTGGGCATTATGTAGAGACAAAATATTCTGATGTTTTTAACTTGCTGTTTGGAAATAATTTTACATTTATAGAAAAGTTGCAACATGTTTTTAATGAAATAGTTTTTTAAATGTTTGTTTCATACTGAGGCTACCTGCTTAGTGTGTTAGTTTTACTGCATTAAAAATGTCTTATTTGCTTACGAAGTGGCTGAAGATACACAGGCTGAATATTGGCTTATCAGTCTCTATGCTTCAGGCAGAATCAGAAATACAGAAGAGCACTAAGTAATGCCTGAGTTTTAGCTTGGGGCCGTGTACTTTCATAGAGGTGTTTAACGGGGGTGCTTGGCTGGCTCAGTCGGAGCGCACGACTCTTCATCTCAAGGTTGTGAGTTCAAGTTCCACGTCCGGTGTAGAAATTACTTAAAAATAAAAAGTCTTGGGACACCTGGGTGGCTCATTTGGTCTGCCTTCAGCTCAGGTCATGATCCTAGCGTCCTGGGATCAAGTCCCGCATCAGGCTTCCTGCTCAGCAGGAGCCGGCTTCTCCCTCTGCCTCTGCACCTCCCCCCCAACCCCCCACCCCGATCCTGCTCATGCTCTCTCTATCGATGACAAATAAATAAAAGTCTTTAAAAAAAAAACTAAAAAATTTTTTAAATCTTTAGAAAATGAATATAAAAGGGCTGTTCAATAAATAGTAATTGAATTTAGCTAAACATGACACTCTGGTCTCTGAAACTTATCAGCAGAAAAGGGTGTGTTAAAGAAAGACATTGCTATTTTGTCAATGTAGATGTTGAGTTGGAAAGGTTAGAAAAAGGTGAAATAGAATGGAAATGTTCTGTCTTAGTAACCATTCACTTAGCACTTTGGACAGAATTCAGTCACATTTTAGATAAGATGGAATGAATTGGAGAGTCCTAAATTTATTTTTAGTCACGTTTTGTTTGTAAAGTCTACCAATGAGTCACTCAGGCCTCCATGCCAGATGCGTGTATAAGAGTGCATCTGAGTTTATTGAGCAAAATTGGATAGCAGATCAGCCACTGAGGGCAAGGTCCCAAGTGAGAGAATCTGAAACCCCGCTAGGGAAAAAGAGGCTGGTACCCAGGACTCCAGGGCAATCAGCCAATTTAGTGAAATACCGAGAAGGGGCTTGGAGACACAAAGGGCAGAAAACCTACCTAGAGATATGCCCGGAAAAGAGAAACAGAGATGTGGAGGGACACTTTGATCCGAATAGGGAGAGAAACAACAAGTCCATGTCGTTAAAAAGCGATGACTAGAAACATCCCCATCCTGGTTTGCCTTTTTACATGTTTAGGCAGTGACAGTGTCTCAGATGACACCCTTCTTCTGAGGAACACAAAGTGCTTTGGACATAATGAAACAGACAGGTAATTTGCCAACTTTACTGACATCCAAAAAGAACTTCCTCTAACGTGCTTGCCAAATAACTCATGACTAGTGGATTTATCTATTTACTGTAACTGGAAACTATTACCCAGAAATTGTGGGTGTCAGCAGGGCCAAGCTTATAAAGTAAACAAAGGTAAATGGGGATGTTTCTCTAGATGGAAGTTTTTAGGGTGCATGTTCTACATCCCTAGTATCTCTGTCTCTCTCTCCTGTAAATCTCTCTTTCTTTCTCGCTCTCTATTTACATATTTTCCCTGAATGAGGACAGTTGTTGATTAAGATGTAAGTCAAAGAAAAAAAAGCCTTTCCATCTTGTAAAATACAGGAACTGTGCCCACACCACAGCACACATAGGCCAACTCCTTTTCCCTGGGGACCCCCGGCAGTCATCAGATCATGCAGCCACAGCTACACAGTTTGGAGACATTACTGACATGAATACTTTAAAACCACCTATTCTGTATTCACATCAAAATATGCACTATAGTCACATCAAAATATGCATAATGGAAGTATTAAGTAAAATTTTTGTCATAATATTTTGTTAGAAGAGTGTTCGTAAAGTGACATTTTTCACCCAAGAGCTGTTTCATTAAGCTTTATTTCCTCAGTTTGATGTATATATACATTTTTAAGATTGTCAACTGATCTTCATTAGCTTTTGGGTTAAAAAAATGATCACATTTCTATAGTATTATTTCACTGATTTTTCACAAGAACCTTGAGATTAGCACTCAGGTATGAAATTATTTTATAGACCCTTATTTTATAGATGAGGAAGTGCAAATTAGAGGTTAAGTGACTTGCTCAATGTCATTTCAGTGTATATTCACCTTAAAATAGATTTCTTTTTTTTTTAAGATTTTATTTTATTTATTTATTTGACAGATCACAAGTAGGCAGAGGCAGGCAGAGAGAGTGGGGGAAGCGGGCTTCCCGCTGAGCAGAGAGCCTGATGCGGGGCTCGATCCCAGGACCCTGAGATTATGACCTGAGCCGAAGGCAGAGGCTTTAACCCACTGAGCCACCCAGGCACCCCCCTGTTCTGTTTTTACCTCCAGCACTTAACCTCCATCCAACGTACAGTGTAGTTTACATATTTATATTGCTTATTTTCTCTCTGCCCTGACTAGAATGGAAGTTCCGTGAACACAGGGACTTTGATTTGTCTTGGTCCCTGAGGTGTCCCCATGCACATAGAATGCTGCCTGTCACATAGTAAACATTCAGTACCAGTAGAATGAGTGAATTAATTTGGGCATGTCATAAGATACTGAATATAAAGAGTTCAGTACACACACCGCACCACGTAAATAATACGTATTAGCTGTTGTCATAATACGTACTTTCTGTACTTTTTTTTTAATAAAGATTTTATTTATTTATTTGACAGAGAGACGGTGCAAGAGGGAACACAAGCAGCGGGAGTGGGAGAGGGAGAAGCAGGCTTCCAGTGGAGCAGGTAGCCCAATGTTGGGCTCGATCCTAGGACTCTGGGATCATGACCCGAGCTGAAGGCAGACACTTAACGACTGAGCCACCCAGGCACCCCCTTTCTGTGCTTTTTATTTATTTATTTTTTATTTTTTTAAGATTTTTTTTTATTTATTTGACAGAGAGAAATACAACGAGAGAGGGAACACAAGCAGAGGGAATGGTAGCAGGAGAAGCAGGCTTCCTGCCGAGCAAGGAGCCCGATGCGGGGCTCGATCCCAGGACCCTGGGATCATGACCTGAGCTGAAGGCAGACGCTTAACGATTGAGCCACCCAGGCGCCCCCTTTCTGCACTTTTTAAACATAAGATTTATAACTCAGTTTCTTGGTGGCCAAGGCAAAAAAGAGGAATATCCCATTACATAATTCTCATCTGAAGAGCGTGTACTTGCTCTGCAGGGGAAATCTGTGAGTTTCCCTGTTACATGTTCTAAGAGCAGCGTGTTGCTCAGCACTTACGGGGAGAGAGTGCCCGGCTTGGGACAGGGCGAGGTGACAGACAGCGACTGCTCTCTACCAACATCTCTCTCTGGTCGGAGGAGCCCTCCCCTTGCATCTAGGTTGTTCAGTAGCTTTCTCCTTCTCCCATTAATATGGCTGAGCTCAGGGCGGTGACGGGCATCTACAGAGAGGGCTTTTAATCTGGTAAATGACAAGAGGAGGACAAGAGCCTTTTCTCTCTACCACAAAGCACATCAGGGTTGTCTGTTGACAGTTTTAGAAGACATTGGGTTACCAAACACCCAAGTGAGTAAAATGCTTATTCACTTAAAACTAAGCAGCCAATTTCAGGCAGTACTCCTTTAAAAGGCTTACTAGGCAACAGAATTTCTTCACAGGAAATAGTTTTTCAAAATGCAAATCAGTGTTTGCATGTGTCTCATGTTAGGGTAAGCTATTAGGAAAAAAAAATACCCTCCACCGGAGCACCGTAACCTTTACATTTTGAATATAGTTACTTAAAAAGAAAAAAAGGCAAGATGCTAGCATATTTAGGCTCTCGCTGTTAGATTTGCCGTAGGGATTATTAATATAACAGTTTATCTCTGGTGTCTGCTTTAAAAAAATCTTCGAAGTTAATCTTTTTCTGTCAGAGCTCCTATTCCGTAAACTACTCATGTACCTCATTTTTGTTTTTTCAAGTACTTTTTAAATCTGAAAAGTAAAATATTAGTGAGCTAGTCTCTATCTTGTAAAAACTTTGTCTTGGATTAGTCTGCAGTATGTGTATTGTGATTAAAACTAGCAAAGAGAATGAAATGCTCCAAACAAGACCCTAATTTCCTTTTGCATTTCTTTTCTAAATCAAAGTTGAAATGACTGTGGGAAAATTAGTCTGGATCCTACCATGCTTTATTATGAAGCCAAAGCGTTACCATTTATAGCGGGGAACTTGATTGTTCCAGAAGAGTTTTGTAAACATCCCGATAGGTTAGAAGTTGGAATTATGTAACAGATTTGACTTTTTGCCCACTGTTAGTATGCGTGGCTATGGAGACCGTCCTTCTGCAGTTCTTAAAAGGCCTGAGTCACTTGAGGACACGAGTTCCCTCCTGCATTATAGATGAGAGGCTTCGGGCTTCCTGGAGCCAGAGTCCCTTCATTGTGCTGACCTGCCTCGGGGGCCTGGCTCTGCGCCCCGTGTGTTTACGGGACCACAGACAATCCGAACTTGAAAAATGTTTGAATATCCTGGCCGTTGGATATCTACATCTCTTATAAGTTGCAGGTCACTTCGAGGTGTTACTTGAGAGAGGTTTTTGTTCAGAGAGCTTGGCTTTTTTTTGAAAGCACAGTCCTGTTTTGAGAAAGAGTAAAAGTAAAGTATTTACAGTTGAAAACACTAATTCTCATGCCTGGGCAGAGCCGAGTGGCTTGTTTGAGCCAGTAGGAAAGTTCACTCAAAGTGCAGGAACTTGCGCTGGCGCGTTCGGGTTACAGAAAACCCAAGAATTGTCTTTGCCCCACCGCTTGCTTCTGTGACTTCGTGGGCTGTCGTCATGAGTTTATTATTTTTATAACCCTTGACCTATAACTTTTTTTTTTAAAGAACTTTTTACTTTGAAATAATTTCAAACAGAAGAATTATAGAATGGTACAGGTTACTTGGTTATATTCTTTATCTCAGATCACCATTTTATATTTGCCACTTTTTGTTTTGTTTTGTTTTGCTATGTATACATACATATTTTTTTCTGAACCACTGGAAAATAGATTGCACGCATTATGCCCCTTTACCCTCAGTTCTTCAGCATTTATTTCCTGATAACAAGGGTATTCTCTTCAAGCCACGGTACAGTTTTCAAATTCTAGAAATTCAGTATTCGTATACTACTTTCTTACTAATCTACAGTCCATATTCATTCCTTTTATTTATTTGATAGAGAGAGAGAGCATGGGGAGGAGGGTGCAGAGGGAGAAGCCTACTTCCCCTGAGCAGGGAGCTCCATATGGGGCTCCATCCCAGGACTCTGGGATCACGAACTGAGCCAAAGGCAGGTGCTCAACCAACTGAGCCACCCAGGCGCCCCCACTCTGGTAGTAGATCATTTTCAAGGAGCCTTTCTTTTCTCCTTGCAATGTTGTTTTTTTGATTTGTTTAACATTAAGATGTAATCCACATACCATACAATTTACCCATTTAAAGAGTACCATTCAACTTTTTTAGTATGCACCCAGTTTTGTGCAGCCAGCACTACCAATTTGATTTTAGAACATTTTCATCTCTATTAAAAGAAACCTCACCCATTTGCAGTCACTCTCCCATCACCCACCCCAAGCCTAGGCAACCATCCACTAATCTACTTTCTGTCTCTAGATTTGTCTCCTCTGGACATTTCATAGAAATAACATGAAACAACATACACCTCTTGTGTCTGGCTTCTTTCACTTAACCTAATGTTTCTTGAAGGTCATCCTTGTTTTTGTGTGTATCAGTACTTCCTTCCTTTTTATTGCCAAGTAATGTTACAGTGTAGGGCTAGGTCTCATTTTAAACGCTTTGCTTTTACATTCCCAGATGCCATGGGGGAAAAAAAAAGAAAGGTACACTCTACTTATAGTAGATGTACTCTGTAATTGTGTAGTATCTCAGACAGAGGCCCTTCATGTGATGCTGAGGGGTGGCCAGAGAGTTTAGGCTGGGCTACACAAACAACAGTGCGTCATGGGATCACTTAAAAGGGCCTGGATTGATAATTGCCAGTAAGGAAAACACTATGATTAGAAAATAAGACTATTGTTTTGTTTTGTTTTGTTTTTTAAAAAGAGAGAGAGAGAGGGCGCCTGGGTGGCTCAGTCATTAAGTGGCTGCCTTCAGCTTGGGTCATGATCCCAGGGTCCTGGGTTCAAGCTCCTCATCGGTCTCCCTGCTCAGTGGAAAGCCTGCTTCTCCCTCTCTCGCTTGTGTTCCCTCTCTCGCTGTGTCTCTTTCTTTCACATAAATAAAATCTGAAAAAAAGAGAGAGAGAAGACAATTGTCTCCCTAGTATTTTGGAATAGTTATTTAGATGGAACTAGGGTCCAGTTCATTGCTTTTTAAAAGATTAGCTTTATTGTGTTATTATTCACATACCATAAAATTTATCCTTTTAAAGTGCACAATTCAGTGGGTTTTAGTATAGTCTCAGAATTATGTAACCACAACCACTATCTAATCCTAGAACATTTTCAGCCGCCAAAGGAAACGTACCCATCAGTAGTCATTCCCTGTCCCCCCTCTTCCCCCTCCCCCACCCTGGCAACCACTGAACTACTCCATCTCTCTATGGTTAGGAATGTTCTTCTTGATGCTATTGTAAATGAAATCAGTTTTTATTCTTGTATTCAGATTGTTCATTGCTATTGTGTAGAGATACAATTGATGTTTGTATATCGATCTTTATCGTGCAACCTTGCTGAACTTGTATATTAGTTACAGTAATTGTTCAGTATATTCCTTAGTATTTCTATGTATAAGATTGTGTTGTCTGTGAACAAAGATAGTTTTGTGGGGCACCTGGGTAGCTCAGTCAGTCAAGCCTCCCACTCTTTATCTCAGTTCCAGTCTTGATCTCAGGGTCATGAGTTCAAATACCTTTTATTTCTTTTTTCTTATCTAGTTGCTAGCCTGCCATTTTTGAGCATAGCTCTTATAGGTACAAATACTCTTTCATTTTCAGGCAATTCAATATTTTATAAACATTCAAAAATTTGAAAAAGAGAAGTTAAGATCCACATTTTTTAGTTTGTACATCCAGGGACTCTAGACCATAAAAAGTTACATTGACTTGGGGCGCCTGGGTGACTCAATGGGTTAAAGCTTCTGCCTTCAGCTCAGGTCATGATCTCAGGGCTCTCTGCACAGCAGGGAGCCTCTTTCTCCTCTCTCTCTGCCTGCTTCTGATCTCTCTCTGTCAAATAAATAAATAAAATCTTTTAAAAAAAAAGTTACATTGACTTGAAAAAAGGAAAGAACAGGAAAGAAAACTGAATGAATAAAAGTTGAGCATTATCCAGCATGCCAGGAACCAAAACATCACCTTAACCTCTTCACCGGAAATTTCAGCTTTGTTTCTAGAAACTTTTCTCTGTGGGAAAAGTGGAAGGTGGTAGAAATAAAATTGGCAGGTTTCACTTTACCAGTAGCTTTTCCATAAAGTGGAAGACAACGTTTTATTTTATCTTCAGTGTCATAATAAAGGTAAAGCATTATATAAATAAATTCATCTGACAACAATATAATTATTAGTGAGCTAGGTAAATGCTGTCGGGTTGGAGGTACTAATGACCAAGTACAGACAAATCTGCAGTAGGAGAAGGAAATGAAATTAGGGGGACCTCAGTGTAATGTAAATTCTCTTAGATACCGTGAAAATCGAGCCATTGAAAAGAACAGATTTGGGGCGCCTGGGTGGCTCAGTCGTTAAGTGTCTGCCTTCGGCTCGGGTCATGATCCCAAGGTCCTGGGATTGAGCCCTGCATCGGGCTCCCTGCTCGGCAGGAAGCCTGCTTCTCCCGCTACCATTCCCTCTGCTTGTGTTCCCTCTCTCGCTGTGTTTCTCTCTGTCAAATAAATAAAATCTTAAAAAAAAAAAAAAAAATTAAAAAAATTGAAAAGAATAGATTTAACCAACTTGAAGAGTCATTACGTTGGAGCGGGAAAATGCCTCTAAAGAATGTTCTACACAGTCGTTTCCTTAGTCACCTTTTTTTTTTTTAAAGATTGTACTTATTTATTTGACAGAGAGCGAGCAAGCACGCACACATACACACAAGTAGGGGGAGCAGAGCAGGCAGAGGCAAAAGGAGAGAGAAGTAAGATCTCCACTGAGCAGGGAGCCTGATGTGGGGCTCGATCCCAGGACTCTGGGATCATGACCTGAGCCGAAGGCAGACACTTAACTGACTGAGCCACCCAGGTGTCTCCCCCTGCCCCCAGTCACTTTCAATGAGAAAACATACTAACACTTTTTTTTTAAAGCACATTGACAGGGTGTGGAAAAATTGGAACCCTTGTGCATTGTTGGTAGAAATGTAAAATGGTATAGCTGCTATGATATGTAGCCTGGCAGAGTCTCAAAAAATTAAACATGAAAATTACCATGTGACCCAGCAATTCCCCTTCTGAGCATGTACACCTCAGAATTTAAACCAGGGACCTGAACAGATACTTGGACACTCGTGTCCACAGCAGCATTAATCACAGTAGCCAAAAGGGGAAGCAACTCGAGTATCTATCAACAGATGAATGGATAAACAATATGTGGCCCATATACAATGGAGTATTATTCAGTCTTAAAGAAAGAAGGAAATTCTGGCACATTCTGCAACACAGATGAACGTTAATGGCACTGTGCTGAGTAAAAAAGCCAGCCACGAAAGGACAAGTACTGAACTTCCACTCCTACGAGGCCTCTAAAGTAGTCTGATTCATAGAGACAGAAAGCAGAATGGTGGTTGCCAAGGGTTGGGGGGGGATGCGGAGGGTAATAGGGAGTCAATATTTAACAGCTATGGATTGCAATTCAAGAAGATGGAGTTTTGGAGAGGGATGGTGATGTTGCACAACATTGTGGAAATAATAATGCCACTGAACTGTACGCTTTAAAATGGTAAATTTTTATGTGTATGTTACCATAACTTTTTTTTTTTTTTTAAGATTTTATTTATTTATTTATTTATTTATTTATTTATTTATTTGTCAGAAAGCGCACAAGCAGGGAGAGTGGTAGGGGGAGGGAAAAGCAGGCTTCCTGCTGAGCAAGGAGCCCGATGCCACGATCTGAGCCAAAGGCAGATACTTAACCAACTGAGCCACCCAGGCGTCCCTGTTACCGTGATTTTTAGAAATTTAAAAAAAAGCATCCTTTTCTTTGAGATACTGTGATTTGGCTTTTAAAAACATTCACCAGCTCTTGAAAATCATTCGGTCTTTCTATTCTATAGATTCCCTGATCGAGGCCCTTCTCCAATAAGTAAAGATCTGGAGGATAGGATTATTAGAAATAATGAGTCAATCCAAAAGAAATAAGATCCAGATAAATCTCAGAACCTGTTTCTCGGTGAATTTTGTTATCATGAGGACATGATTCCCTGGATCAGCTGCTTTGCCAGATGCTCATCCTGCCTCGCTGAGGTTTCAGCATGCAGTGCAAACCTTGAACATCTCCATCCTTTGTAAACCAGGGAAAAGGCTTCTTGGAAACAGGTCAAACTGATGCCTTTGAAGCCTGCTTTTTCACCGTAGTAATGAAAGCAGTGTTCTTCAGCCTTCTGACGCTGTATTGTTATACAGTCGGATGAGAGTCTGGGGTCTTGTAAGCATTCTGTTCTGTATTTACAGAGCTGATGTGAAGGCTGATGCCTCACTGTTTTGCATGGACCCTGCCTAAGGATTCTAAAGATCTTCTCTTATTATTCAGGTCGATCTTGGAGAAGGAGGGACCAAAGTCACTTTTTAGAGGCTTGGGTCCAAATTTGGTTGGAGTTGCGCCATCAAGGTAAGCATTAAACATTCAGCTGGCTCACGACATAGGATATACGATACTCCTTCCATACTGAAGTGCAGTACTGCTAGATGGCCAGTTTCTTTTCTCTATGGGATTTGCCTAGATGCATTTGACATACAGAAGAGTGACAACTGCTGGTGTGTCTGTTGGTGTGTGTGAGAGAGATTCTAGTTATTTTATTCTTTTCGTGAAAATTCGTCTACTCTCATCACCTGGAATCTTTTCTAAACAGGCATCTGCTATTTCAAATATGGTAGGTGGCCAGCAGTATGGCATCACCTGGGGCTTGTTGTTAGCCTTGCACCCTCTCGGAGCATACCCCAGACCTACACCAGACTCTGCATTCCAGCAAGATCCCCAGGTGATTCACATGTACTCCATAGCACTGATCTGAAGCTATTTTAAAGGCTTCTAGGCTTTATTTAATAAACATCCTTATTTCTGTATCTCTTTAAAGCCTGTTTGATAAAAGTGAACAGGTGAGTGTGTGTGTAGCACATCTCAGAAAAGTAGATAAGAAGCTGCTTCTCGAAATTTGTGTCCTGGGAGGGGAGCTGGGTGGTAGGAGTAGGATACTTACGTTACTTTATGTAATACACAGATAGACTTTAAAGAGAATTAATCTTTGCAACATAAATGAAAATGTTGTTTTCTATAAGGTTAAGACTAAAAGCTTCCGGGAATTCTTGCAGATTTGTGCTCCAGTTTATACACAAATCACCTGAGGATGCTGTAAAAATTCAGATTCTTAATAAATCCTTTTGTTCCTTTAAAATTTTGTAGCAAAAAAAAAAAATTGTAGCATACGTGTATCCTCCATTTAAAAATAAAAGCGCTAGTCTGTGAGATTGTATAGGGTATGCATTGTGATAGGTAGTAGACATACCGCATATGTATAGTAAATAAAATTGAGTTGTATCTCCTCGTGGACACTGCTCATTTGGTAACACCTGTAAATCTGATGTAGCTTCCTGGCTGCCAGCCACACTCATTTAGGACAGTTGGGACCTGGAGTAAACAGAATACTGTTACGTGAGGCAATAATGAGAAGTAGTCCAGAGCCTAAGTTGAAAAATACATCCTACAATCCGTGCATTGGCCCGCCAAAATAGAGGCATTTCCCCTGGCATTGCTGGTGAAGGAACCCAGAAAGTATGAAGCAGCCCTGCTCCCCAGCCCCAGTAAGAAAGGAGTCAGAAGAGGAAAAGCAGACAAAGAGCAGACTGGAGCCAGGGGGTGGGGGGAGGGGGGTGCCTAGACTCCACCTACAGGAGCTGCAGGGTGGGGGGAGGCGGGGTCGTATTCAGTGGTGGAAGCTCGATGTGAAAATGTGCGTGTGATGGTTGTTCCCTTCGTGATCCTGAGTCATCAAAAAAAAGCCAAATTATATCTGATTTACTCATTGTGGGTGGAAAGCAGGACAGGTGTGGTATGTTTCAGAAGTATTACAAATTTTAAAAGTTTTCGTATAGATTTTGGTGCTTAAAGAATTGACATCCAGAGCGAAGAATATAAATGGATTTTGTGTATTACCAAAATCTCCTCTTCCTCAATTATTTGGGCCACTTCTACCATCACTGAATACTTTCCGGAACGACAGGCAGGAGCTCTCTGCAGGGGCCTGAGGCCGCTTTTGGTTTTACAGACAAGGTCAAGCTTTGGGTTACATGTTAACCTTCTTTCTCATATTTTCCTCAGTTTTTCAGAGGTTGTGGAGGGACCTATAGAGTGCCATGCAATGTCTGTAGCATTCTCTCTTTCTTCAAACAGGGCTGTGTACTTTGCGTGTTACTCCAAAGCCAAAGAGCAGTTCAATGGCATTTTTGTGCCTAACAGTAATATTGTGCATATTTTCTCAGCTGGCTCTGCAGGTATGTTACCCTAGTGAGTGGAGATAAGTTTCTCACTTTCCTAAAATATGTGTTGTGCCAAACAGCTTTTTCCAGGAATTAGAAATTAGCTCTCTGCTTCTTTTGCGTCTAAAAGCATTTTTCTAACGCTTTTTGTTGGAACTAATAAAACATGAATGTTTGAGAATAGTTTGTAATTTGGTTCCATATTCTTTGACAATTAAAACTGTAATTCTCCCTCAAAATTTACCTGTGCTCATGCATGCTACTGGTGTTACATTTCTTTTAAAGGAATATTAATGCGTTTTCATGTCTTTCTGTTTCATTAAGTTATTTTAAAGATGGAGCTTTTTGTGTGTGACTCCCCATGTGTCCAGCGTACCCTGTGGACAGCTGGCATGTGTGTCCCCAGCCGGGTTCTGTGATGAGGGCTCGGGGCTGTGCAGGAGATCTTAGGGGGGCTGGTACCAGATCAGGTAGTGTGGGTGTCTTCCCGCTTACTGTAGAAAATTCTTAACAGGATTTGTCCCCCAGGAAATACTTAGCAAAGAACCGTGGACTTGTAGATTGTTGAGAGAAGGCTCTGTCTTTCTAGGTATCGTTTTATGTCTTGTGTAAATAGAAGAGGATTCTAGAGAACTTAACCAGGCATTCTGTGAAACTTTGCTGCCTCCTGCCAGCCTGTAAGGCTTTGTCTCCCTCCGTCCCTCCAAACAAGAGTTCTGGTAACCTATCTGAGTAGTTAGAAGTCATAATCACTAGGCATCAGGTAGAAGACAGCATATATAGGCACAGCACTTCCCACAGGAAAGGAGTCTTTACCGAACACGGGGCTCCGAGGAGGAGCTGCAGAGGGGCTGAACTAACAGGCCGGTCCTCACTTGGGGGGCGCTAGGGAGTGAGCCGTAAGCTCTGAGCTCTTCATCGGTTTTGTGGCTTTAGCAAAAGCAACGTAGAGGAAACATTGGCAAATAAAGCGGACCTGGAGGGAGTTCTCTGAGCCACTCTCTGGGGTCCCAGGTAGTCTGTTTAGGACTGTGCAGGGGACGAGGTGTTCAGAGCTCATCGTGTGTCAGGCTGATGCCACGGTGCTGCTCTTTCTGGTTGGTCTGGAACAGTGGGCGGTGTTAAGGTGAGGAGAACTTGAATGGTTCCCGTAAGCAGATCAGTCTTAAAAACTTGGAGTTTCCTGATGTGATTAGTGAGCTACTAAAATGTGTGTGTTCAAATTCAGGTAAATTCAGAGATTTAGTGGCTTCTGTTTTAAGTTTGACATAAGGTGACCTTTTGGATTAGATCACCAACCTTTAAAAATAAATTATTTGTTTTTAATAAGGTCCTTTTGTTTGTTTGTTTTGTTTTTTTGTTTGTTTTTAATAAAGACCTTTTAATAAGGTCTTTAATAAGACCTGTAGCTTATAAATTGAGTTTTAGAATAGTTTTCCTATTTGTCGTAGGAATTGCATTTACAGAAATACCAACAGCACCATCTACAGGTTGGAAAGACTAGACCGGGCTCTAGAAAATTGAGAGATTTCTTTTCGGTCCAGCATATCGTTAGATGTTACATTTTAGGGGACTATACCTTCCTTCTGCAGTCTGGAAATGTAACTGCTTCCTACTATCCATTTTTACTGGTAAACCATTTAAATCCTGATCTCAAATCTTATCACATGAAATAGCTTTAATAAGCATGGACTATGTTCAGTGATGACGTTTTCTGTTTCTTTTCTTCTTCCAGCTTTTGTCACAAATACCTTAATGAATCCTATATGGATGGTAAAAACCCGGATGCAGCTAGAACGAAAGTAAGTCCTTAACTGTTCCTTCCTTAATATTTGTGGAGATTCTCTTCCTCCCGACTCCAGTTGTGAAATGAGGTGTACAGGTGCATCCCCACGATTGTTTTTTCCTGAATATAAGCTATATGTAGAAACGCCTTTTGAGACGCGTGCTGCCAGCCACTGTGGGGAGATGAGGGCCAATAGAAGGAACACCCAGGGGGAGGTTGGGGGTTTGCCCGCCTCCTGACTGCTCCTGATCTGCTCCTGACTTCTCGCAGATAGTTGGTAGGTCTCCCCTCCTGGCGACCCCACCCTCGGTTGGAGCACTGTGGGCTCCTCCAGATGGCCTCTCTTCTAAGTGGGGAGAGGCCAATTAGGGTAGAATGGCAAAAGGTCATTTTACTCTCCAGGGCCCTCAGATACACGGGATTTCTGCCCTGAAACTCTGGCCCTTGGTTCTTAACATTTTCATGCTGTGGATCCTTTTGGCAATATGGGGAAGCCTCTGCAGTTGCTTTTCAGAGTAGTATTTTTGAAAGCAATGGAAACTGATTGTTGAAGTACAATTATCAGTGTTGTTTTAAAATGCAATATAGTCATAGACTTGTTTAACATGGTGAATAACAAGATCGAGCAGTGGCCCAATAACCCCCATTAATTAATTCAAACATGTGACAGTGATAAGGGACACTGTCATCGAGTTCTAAGAACCCTTGTGTAA
>CM053606.1:5482878-5521394 GCA_028646535.1 Procyon lotor
AGAGAGAGAGAGAGAGAATCCTCAGGCAGGCTCCCTGCCAAGAGATCGTGACCTGAGCCCCGATCAAGAGTCAGACGCTTAACTGACTGAGCCACCCAGGTGCCCCCGTGCTCAGGACATTTTAAAGCTTTGTTTGGGGGACTCTGTTAACCAGTCCTGCAACAGTGTGTATTTGTTGCACGCTTACTGTGTACTAGTCACTGGGGAAACAGCAGGGAATCAGCCATGGGTCCTGCCTTCCAGAAGCTCACAGCTTTACAGAAAATAAAAAGAATTATAGGCGGATGAAATAGAGGCCAGAAATGCTGAGGACCCCCGAGGGTCTCTGATGCCATCCAAGCAGGGTGGGCACAGAGGGCCTCCTGCGGCAGTGACGTCCGCCCTACTGTCTGAAATATAAGGGGGGGCAGGAGGGCTGTGGCACTGCACGGGCTTCAGGCCGACAATGGAATATGCGGAAAATCTAGACACAAAAAGCATTCGTTTCTGGGGACCTGAAGGAAGGGAAGTGTGGTTGGAGTGTGCTGTGTGTGTGTGTGTGTGTGTGTGTGTGTGCTGGAGGAGAGGGGATCATAGAAAGCCAAGGCTGCAGAAATGCACTGGGGGGGGTGGTGTACATCCTTCAAAGCCCCGGGAGGGTCTTGGTATTTGGCTTTGGGCTCTGATTTGAGGGTTGAGGGCTATGGAGGGCCATTAGAGCTGTGGTTTGGGGTGAGAATGAGGAACACTCTCCCTCCCCCCGGGCGACATTTGACAGTATCTGGAGACTTTTCCACTTGTCACAACTTAGGTGGGATGCTTCTGGCCTCTGGCGGATAAGGCCAGGGTATTGCTAAAGCTCCGACGCTGCAGGGACAACTTTCACAGCACACACTCATCGGGGGAAAGTGTCAGTAGTGCCCCAACTGCGAAGCTCTACATCAGAAGCTTTCAAGCAGGGCAGTGGTGTGGCTGGGTCTGTATAAAGGGGCTCGGGCTGGGGTGTGGAGAAGCGGCCTTGGAAGGACACCGTGAAGAAGGGAGAGCCTCTTGTGACTGGTTGCAGGTGGGGGCGCGCAGGGCCTCAGCCCCGAGGGAGGGCTCTGTGACGGGACCAGTGGGGGTGCTGTCAGGGCCTGGGGTCCCCTCTGCATCGGGCAGTTCGGGATCCTTCCATCACGAGCCAGGAGCAGCGAGCCCCAAGCCTTTTATTAGTTATTGTGTAGTTTATTCAGTGTTTATCATTCCATAAATTTAGAAATCATAGAATCAAAACACACCATCTGGAGACGAGAGTTAAGAAAGCTTACTAGTGTAAGCAGCCTTGCGCTCACTGCCCTGCGGAATGTTGGTGAGGCTTTTCCTTCGGCGTTTTCTGAAAGCATATTTGTGCCGTGATTGTAATTATACTCTACGTACAGTCGCGTCCTGCTTTCCACGCGAGCGCTTCCACGTAGCTTTCTGCCTTCACAACCACGTTCTCTAGTGTGTGTATCATGGTTTACTTGTCTGTTCCTATTTTTAGATATAGGATTGTTTTGATCATATCGCAGTTACATTTTTCTCTGTGGTGCATGTCTTCCTGCGTCAGCTCTTTCCAAAATTAGGTCAGAGGCTACGGACATGTTTCTCTGACTCTTGGCGCAGATGCACACACTGTTCTGTGGCTTATCGGGTGTCCCATCCGGTGGGCCTGGGCTCAGCTGAACGCAGGACATGGAAGACGCATTGCACCTGCCGAATAATTTCTCTTTATACTTAGCGCCCATTTTTGCAGCCTGATATAGGAGCCAGGCTCCTCCCGAGTGTGCATTTTAACGGTTTTTCATTGATCTTCACACAGAGTGAGAGGCTCCAAGCAGATGAACACACTCCAGTGCGCTCGCTATGTTTACCAGACGGAAGGCATCCGTGGCTTCTACAGGGGATTAACGGCCTCGTATGCTGGAATTTCAGAAACTATCATCTGTTTTGCTATTTATGAAAGTTTGAAGAAGTATCTGAAAGAAGCTCCGTTAGCCTCCTCCCCAAATGGGACTGAGAAAAATTCCACAAGTTTTTTTGGACTTATGGCAGCTGCTGCGATTTCTAAGGGATGTGCTTCCTGCATCGCTTATCCACATGGTATGTTTTGCTTTTTCTTCCAGAACAGTAAAACAGCTGTGAGGTTCGTGTCGTTGTCTGTATATCTTGACCTCTGCCGCTCGCGCTGACACGCAGGTACCTGCAGGTCCTGAGGTCACTGGAGTGCAGGTGACACGGGCTCCTGCCGCCTGCAGGTTCTGTGAGCGGCAGGCACCCACCTCGGCTCGGCTCCGGCTACTTGGGGCCAAAACGTACTGTGCAGAGTGTGGGCCTTTGTTGCAGAACTTCGAATATTTTCAGAGACGCCAAAAATCTGGATTTTATTTAAAAAATGCCTCAATTAAAAAAATGGTGTGGGTGCCAAAAAAAAAAGTCTTGGCTGAGTGAGGCTACTTTGCTAAGTCTATTTTTTAAGTAATTAGAGGCCTGACGTTCCACTGACCTACCTAAAAAAAGAATAGCTTAGTTTATTGTACCAGGAAAAACAGGTTTTGTTTTCAAAAGCCTGCTGCGCTATCAGCTATGACGAATGTAGACGGTCAACTCCCAAGCAGGTAATGGAGCCCCTGTTACGTGCTGGGGCACGAAGCGGCCCCCCAGGGCTCAGGGACCAGAGGTTGCGCTGCCTCCCGTGGGCTGGGGAGACGGGAGCGTGTTGAGCAGTGACAGGTGTCGGCGGGGGGCAGGTTTGCAAAGGTTGAAAAAGGCAGGAGGCTGCTTTCGAGGTGGAGAGAGTGGTGGTGAAGAATTTTTAGTAGGAGAGGAAGTTGGCAAGTACATGAAAAGAAAATCTTTTTGATGATTTGCCGTGCTTAATACAAATTACACTCTCAGTGAAATTACAGCGTTCGCTTAATTGGGAGTACAAAACCACAAACTATCCTTAAATGAATTCCCATTCAAAGTAAGCTTTTACAGTCCCTTAAAAGTTATTTTGTACTTGTCTGTCTCTAATTGACCATTTTCCCCCGAGTTAGAAAACGATCTAAAAGGATCGCAACTTTTTATTGTGTCTAAGGGACTCTGCTCTGCAAGGCGAGCTGCGATGGCAAAGAGCCAGAGATGTCCGCAGACGCTTACGGAGCTGTGTGCTCGGAGTTCTCTCTTGGTACCGCTCGGGGACGCAGTTCGTTTGTGGCATAAAGTATGTGTTTCTCTCTGCAGAAGTCATAAGGACACGGCTCCGGGAGGAAGGCACCAAGTACAAGTCTTTTGTGCAGACCGCTCGGCTCGTCTTCCGGGAAGAAGGTTACCTGGCCTTTTACAGAGGGCTCTTTGCCCAGCTCATCCGGCAGATACCCAACACTGCCATTGTGCTGTCCACCTACGAGTTAATTGTGTACCTGTTAGAAGACCGTGCCCCGTAATGGGCCAGAAAATTGTGCTCTAGAAGAATAAAATTGAAAAACTCCAGAGAAATTTTTTTTTCCGTTGATGTTTAGAATGTTTGAGACTGAAACAGGAAAAGGCCATGAAATATGTGGCCCGTATCACCCGTTGGACATTTCCTTTTGGACTCATGTTTTCTGGAAGGTTTAAATTCGTTAACTTTAATAGTTAATTATAACTTTTGTTTTTTTTAACTTAAGAGGATTCAGGATTAAGCAGCAGCTAAATTAAATCATGCTACTTAAGTATAAATTTGGTTTGTGTCCTCTTTTATGCTCACTGTGCTGTGAACTTACAGCTAAGTACTTAGTGAAACATGACACTAGAAATGCAGAGAAAACCTGCAGAATCAAAATACAACTTGTTGTCTCCTCTGACACTACACCACTGAGCAGGTAAGATGTGTCACATTTTGGTGGCACTAGATGGACCAGGACAGACTTCCCAGCCATTTTTCTCATCTGTACATTTCCAAGTCTCACGCATATTGAAAATTTAAGACTTAAGGCTGCTGAGTTTAAAAAGTACAACTTTCTGATACTAAATATTTTAAACTGTAAACATTTTTCTAAAGTTATCCTATCCCAGGTTTGAACCAAAGGCAGGAGTTTTAATGAACTGTTTACTGATCGTCTTACTCCTGAACCTATTTCCAAAAGATAAGCCTGGTTAAGCCCGGGTACCTTGTAAGTGTCGGCTGTGAATGTGGAGTAGGGTGAATAATAGACCTTTCCTTTCAGGTCTTTAACTCTGTCCTTGAGTCCCTAGCACTGGAGGAGAGGGTCGTGACACAGAGTTAATTGCACACCTCTCAGTTCACTTTTATTCTCACAGGAAGTGTTTTTAAATACCCTAGGTTCGATGTTTTTTTTTAAAAAAAAAAAAAAAAAAAAAACAACCAAAAAACCCAGAAACGACAAATGACCAGAATTTTAGCCACCCCCTTCAAAGGAAATTTAACAAGGGACAAAGGTAACACAGAAGGCAGGGAAGACGGATGGCCTTTCATTAGCTGTCCCACTGGAATTTACTTATTGTCCATTGAGGTTAGTTTCCAGTCTGAACATCAAGAATGATACTGGATTCTAGTAACTGATGCATTGTAGTGTCAGGTTCAGAGGCGCTGGATGAAAGTAGGATATTTTCAAATTGCATTTTTTTTTTTTTTTTTAAGATTTTATTATTTGAGAGAGAGAGAGAGAGAGAGCCAGACACAGAATGACAGGGGAGAAGGTCAGAGGAAGAAGCAGACTCCCCATGGAGCTGGGAGCCCGATGTGGGACTGAATCCCAGGACTCCGGGATCATGACCTGAGCTGACAGCAGTCGCTTAACCAACTGAGCCACCCAGGCGCCCTCAAGTTGTATTTAAATAGAGTTTTAATTTTGCTCACCTTCAGGCATGAAGGAGGTTAGTTGGTGTACTTGAGTTTACTGGCAGAATTTGCTTCAACTGTCAACAACTGTGTAGAAGTCTAAATAAATCACTTCAGTCAAGCATCAGTGCTTGTAAACTGCATGGCAGTCAAGAGATTTCTTTTCCAGGAGCTCGGTTTAACTGATAGAATGACTATTAGCAATATCTTCCTACTTTAGCATTCATATTAAAACCTGAATTTTTCCTCAAGATCTGAAGGCTTAAAAAGTAGGTTGCTTAATATTTGCTAATTGGCAGTGAGAATTATTTGAAAATAATTTTCATTTCTACACTCTTGAATTAATAAATTTGATGTTTGACCTAGGATCATTTTGCTCTCGGATTGCTTCTCCTGTACCAGGACATTGAAATGAGAAAGGTGAACACCAGAAGTAGGAAGAAAAGCAGGAAACCATAAAGGGGCTTGTCACATTTAAAATGGGAATTGTCACTGTTTGAGCTATCCATGGAGAGGTCCCATTTTTTTTTTTAGTTACTATTAACATAAAATGAATTATTTGTTTCAGGGGTACAGGTCTGTGATTTATGTCTTATAGTTCACAGCACTCACGATAGCACATACCCTCCCCAATGTCTACCACCCAGCCACCCTGTTTCTCTGTTGTGCATAAGCTCAGTCATTGGGATTTCATTATTTTTAAGTAACCATATATGTAAGACTTGGAAAACCCTCATTGCTTACCCACTGCGTACCAAACACTGTAAGATGTTCTGTATTTTCTTACGTAAATGATTTCTGACACAACCTCGTGAGGCAGGGGTTACCATGATCCACATTCTACAAATAAGAGAGGCTCAGAGGTCTAATGACTTGCTTGAGGTCTGAGAGATGGAAAGTTGTAAAATGGCCAGTGTGAGCTTGCAGTGCTTGTTGGGTAGATGAATATAAGGGGGGGCATCTGAGCCCGTGGAATGGTCTGACCGAAGCCAAGGTCCAGCAAACGGTTCCATTCACTCAAGGGTCACGAGCCCACAGGCACTACCACCCATGAAGATGAGATTATACTAGTAACACCCAGGACACGATTGTTGGGTGCGTCCTTTGTCCACCCTGTGAGTGGGACATCGAGCAGTCTCTGAATCTTCCTTGGAAAGAAAATGGTACTTAAATAACTGCCACACATTTTAAAGGACGTTTCACTGCTTTTTGTTCATTTGTGGTGAGAGCAGCAACACGGCCAAAGCAAGGCCTTGGCTCTGACCACATGGAAGAAAGTGGAGTGGCCTCCCTTGCCAGCCCCTGGGTCCTGTGCCCTGCTCCCTGCCCTCTCTGCAGCTCCTAGGAATGCTGGTGACTATGAATTGGCAACAGGAAACAACGGTAACATTTGCTGCTAAACAACCTCACAGCGACACTGTCCACCACAGGAAGAACTCCAATGCTGACCTCAGAAACACCGGAATGTGGACACTGAGACTGTATCGTGTTCGAATACGAATATTTACAACCGGCTGCGTTTTTTTTTTTTTTTTGTTTTGTTTTTTTAAAGATTTTTTATTTATTTGACAGAGAGAAACACAGCGAGAGAGGGAACACAAGCAGAGGGAATGGTAGCGGGAGAAGCAGGCCTCCTGCAGAGCAGAGAGCCCGATGCGGGGCTCGATCCCAGGACCCTGGGATCTGACCTGGGCCGAAGGCAGACGCCCAACGACTGAGCCACCCAGGCGCCCCTTGTTTTTTGTTTTTAGTTATGAAAGTAATTTAGCTCAAGCCAATAATGAAACTGGCATAAAGTGAATCTTCCTTAAATCCACGCCCCTGGGTAACTGCAGATCAGCATTACCAGTCCTCGACTTCCCACAAGCATACACATTCTAGGAGTGTCTTTATTCAAACTTTGTTATTGCCAAAATCCATGTGCACGTTCCCTTTATTTGAACAGGCCAATACCTGTAACTCACACCTTACATCCCGACGTTTCGGGGTAGGGCTGTCCTGTGATTCGTTGAAGCTCGCCCCTATGTTTGGACGTTCATGTTTCCATTAACTTTTTATTGAATGGAGTAGCTTAGAAGAGCTGTAACTTGCAGCAAAACAGCTGTTCGAGCACAAGCCAGGAGAGGCCCGCGATGGGCAGAGCGGACTAGCGGGATAATGCTTAACAGTCCGTCTCCCCCAGGCGCTAAGGTTGGCGGACCTCGCAGGAGGCGGCAGGCGCGGAGGAGGGCGGGGGACCCGGCGCCGCGCCGCCTCCCACCTCCCGCCGCGCGGGGGCGCGCGCGGCCCGGTGTCGCCGCTTCCGCCGGCGCCCCGCCCCCCGGGCTCGTCCCGAGCCCCGATTGGCTGCGCGGCGGGAGCGCGCCGAGTCAGGGGGCGGGCCCGCGCCGGCTACAAAGCGGCGAAGGTCACGGCGCGAGGAGGCGCGCGCCGCCGCCCCGCGTCCCGCCTGTGGCCCTGGGCCCCCAGCCCCGCGGCCCGCCGCCCACCGCCCGCCGCCCGCGGCCCGCGCGGAGAACCATGGAGGGAGTGAGCGCGCTGCTGGCCCGCTGCCCCACGGCCGGCCTGGCCGGCGGCCTGGGGGTCACGGCGTGCGCCGCGGCCGGCGTGCTGCTCTATCGGATCGCTCGGAGGTGAGTGCGCGCGGCCCACGCGGCCTCGGCCCGCCGCCCTCCGCCCTCCCGGGCCCGCTCCGGGGCCGCACGGCGCCTCTCTGCCCGCGAGGCCGCGGCGTGGCGGTGGGGGCCCGGCCTGTGCGCCCACGCGCCGGGACCCGGTCTGCGCGCCCGCGTCCCCCTGGGGGCCGGGTTGGGAATCTTCGTGGTGGGGAAGCGGCCGGGGAGTGGGTTCGGGGATCCCAGGAATGCAGGGCGGGCGAGGACGGCCAGCGCGTGGGTTACAAACTTCCTCCCCCACGGAGACGCGTGCCTGCCGAGCCGCGGGATCTGCAGGGCCACCCCACGCCCACCCCGGCCCCCGACACCCTGCGGGAGAGTACCGCGGAGACGGGACTGCGCTCCTGTCCGCCTTCAGCCCAGCTCTGCCCGCACATGTTGGGATGGACAGATACTAGCCGGCACTTTCTGGTCGTGCGTCTGGGGCGTTGTTCTAATTTCATAGGGGCCCAATCAGTCACGACCCCAGCAGCCCCTAGGGAAGGAATCCCAGGGACAAAAGAGCTGAGTAAATTGTCATTAATTAGAAGAGCCACCGTGTGAACTGAAGCTGCCTGGTCCTGGAGCCTGCGTTGCTTGCTAACCCCTGGACTACACTACATCCAAGAGCGGCAAAGCCTAATATTCTTAAATGGGCCGGGGCTCCTGCTGCTGCTGCCCCTCCCCCCCGCCTTCAGAGTGGGCCTCTCTGGGGGGCCTCCTGCTCAGGGAGAAAAACAGAGTGGCCTCTTGTTCAGCAGGGCCTCCGGGGCAGCCCAGCGGTTTCCACATCTGATCTGGCCTCTCAGAAGACAGGGGGAAAAGATAGGGTCATGAGCACATCCTAGGGACAGAGTGGGTGGGTCTGTAGTTTCAGCAAGGGACCGGCAAAGCTCAGATAAGAGGTAGAAGTAGAGAAGGAACTTGGCCTGCGGTCACTCAGCAGCAAGTGGCAGAGCTGGGATTTGAACCTGGGCAGTCTGGTGGTTCTTCCTTAACTGCCACCATGTGCTGCTTCTCACCCAAGGGAGAAAGATGTGAGGGCGACTGAGTCACAGGTTTCCTGGAGGAGGAAGGGTAGGAGGGACATCAGCTGTGTCTGCAGGGTGAGCCAGACGAGCAGGCTGAGGAGGGGGTGGCTCCCCAGGGGAGGATAGCAGGGGATTGAAGGAGCTCCCCATCCAAGGGCTCCCTGACACGGCACGTCTGCAGTGTTCCGGTTCCCACCCAGTTTCTGGAAGCTGGAGGGGCTTCCAGGACCAGCTGGTTCATGGTGGTCATTTTATACATGAGGGAACCAAGGTGCAGGGGCACGTGGCAGTTTGCTCTGATTGCCAGAGCATGTGGGCAGCAGGAGGGAGCCCAGGGCCCGCTTGTCTCCTGGGCACTGCTGCCGGTGCCCCGGCGTGGGGAGCGGTACACCAAGGTTCCGAGCCTGGCTCAGGCCTCAGTTGTGTTTAGTGTGGCTGAATTTGGACTAGCTTTGCTCACTGTGCCTCCCGCTCCTGTGTCTTTAGCTGTGGCTGTGCTCAGGGGTCCCCTTCTCTCCTCCTGAGCCGCTGGCCACAACTTCTCCTCTCCTGGAGATAGGAGTCTGGCGACTCAGGGCTGTGTTGGGCAAGCTGGATCGAGGGCAGACCAGAGGGTACCTGGAAGGCCTTTTCACTCCCAGCGGCATGACACCAGAGTCAGGGTGTGGCGTGGGGACCTCTTTCTTGGTTGGCCTGAGAAGGACCAGGCCTCTCCCAGGATGCTCTGAGATTGTCAGATAGCACTGCCTTTTGTCTGGACACCTTAAATTGGCCACTGTCTCCCGCTCCAGAAGCAAAAGCAGCCCTGCAGAGGCTGAGCCCTCCTTCCCCCGCAGGGAGATCGCTGGGACAGTGAGGAATGATGGCTTTGGCTACAACATGGGTTTTGAGTGAGGACAGTTGTTTCTGGAAAGCGGCTTGGGAGGGTCGGGTGTCCCTCCCAAGGGGCTCAGCACAGAGGTGGCGGAGACTGGCCTGGGGGCCTGGGGAAGAGGCCACTTCTCGGAAGGGCTGCAGCCCTCCCCAGAGCCTCAGTCCTGGCCGGATGGTTGGTAATTCGGTGCTGACGACATGCGGAAGCACGCGCACACCGCCTCCAGAAACCCATTCTCCAGATGAGGGAACCGGGGCTTGGAGGGCTTGGGCTCGTGCCCTCCAATGGCCTCTGTTGAACAGCAGAGCCACTCTTGCCCTTCAGCTCCTACCCAGCCGCACCCCCCCCACTCTGGGTCCTCGCAGAGCAGGTGCAGGCCACCGCCACTGTCCACATGAGTTGGGAGCCGGAATAGCACTTCGCGGGGCTAGCTTGCCCTGCCTCCCGGCTCCTGATGGCAGCCTGTTCCTGCTCCTACCCCAGACTCCCATCTCCGGACTTGGCTGCTCCCTCTTGTGTCCCGGATCTTATCTTCTGCCCGCATATCCCTGCTCAGGGCCTCCCATGGCACCCCTGTGTGTTTATCGGATTGTGTACTTTCTGGGGTTTGGAGACGGAGAGGAGCAGCCTCCCGGGTTGGGCAGCAGAACCTCATCCTGGCATCTGGAGTCCCCGGTCTCCCGCCCGCCTCCGGCCACACTCCTGCTACTGCACACCAGCCCAGGGGCCAGCCCTCCCTGGATGCCCGCCGGGTGTCCCCTCCCCGCTGGGCCCCACAGCCCCGCCTGTCTGAATGCCATCTGCTCGCTGTGCCCTGCTGACCAGCAGACCCATTCTTCAGGGCCACGGCAAATGCTCTGCCGGTTGGCCTCTCCTGGGACATCTGTCACCAGCTGCCCTGTGGACTTGTGCCGTTTTCCTCCTTGTGACCGGGTCAGAGGTGGAGAGCCTGGCTCGTTTCTGTCGAGAAACGACGAGCCTTGCGTGCGCTCCATAAACACGGGTGGCACGAGGGTGCAGGAGGGTGGTCCGCCATCCCCGGGCCAGCTCTGCCCCAGGAGAGGAGGGCTTGGTGTTGGTGGGATGGCCTGGAGGCCACACCGAGCTGCTTCTCGGCGTTGCTGGCACCGCGGCCCCAGGGGCACCTGCTCGGGGTCTCCTGGCCAGGACGGCACCTGTTGTCTGCTCGGGGCACAGAAGAGCAAGTGAGGAGCCACCTGGGGGGCCAGCGGGGCCCCCTCCCCATGAGGCGGTCCCGCGCTGTCCTTTGCGGCCCGGCCAGAGGCTAACCTCCTGGTTTCTAAGGGAACCAGCCTGCCTCTCCTGGAGACCGGCTCCCCGACTTCCCGCAGCCCCCACGCAGTGCTCGGAGCCAGAAGCTGTCTGCCAGGCGCCTCGGGGGGCTGGGCACTTCTTGGGGCCCAGCGGAAACACGGACGCAGGCCTTCCCCAGACGCTAAGCCTGCGTGGATAGGGATGAAGCCCCCTCCTTGTGTCTTCTCTGTGTGACACGGTGCTGGGCTCCCGGCAGGTGTCGAGGACCTATGCACCCCCCAGTATGGTGGGTCCCCTCCTGGAGCAGATGCCCCTTGCCCCGATCTGTAGGAAATGTCAGGACATGAGCTGTGTTTTCACTAAATGTCCATCAGAGCTGCTGGGGTGATAGCATGGTTGAGGGCATGTGCCCGTCCTTGTCCCCCCAGTTGGTGGGTTCGGGGCTTGTGGAGGGCTGGGTCTGGAGAATGTAGCTGCCTCTTATTTCTCCCGAGAGCCCTCCCCTGCTCCTCGGGCCTCCTCTGGCTCCAGCAGAGCCCACGAGCTTCCAGCCCCTCCCGTCTGCCCACCAGCTGGGGCCCAACCTTCCTTCCTCAGGCCGCCTGGCCAGGGCCCATCTCACTCTTGCCCGGGGTACGGGACGCGCTCTCTCTACCTCAGACCTCGTCCGCTACTCAGAGTGGTTTACCCTAGAGCCTTCCTGGGATGGAGGTTGTTGGTTTGGGGGTTTCATAAGGGGACCTGGGGAGCGTTTCCCTGAGCTGGACCGGGATCAGCACTAAGCTGTCTCAGAACAGACAGACCCTCACACTCCTCTGTCGGGCCTGGTGCAGGTGGAGGAGGGTGCGGCCCAGGGAGGAGCTGCTGGCCGGGGAGCTGACACTCTCGTGCCCCCGGCACCCCAGCGCTCGCGGGCCATCCCGCCACTCCCGGGCCCTGGACCCTTTCTGGACTGGTCGCAGGGGAGCTGTGGGGGAGGACTCGGCGCCCCATGGACCCCTACCGTCACCCCCACCTCCCCTTCTTGCCACCCGCCTCCAAGCCAGGCTCCTTTCCTGAGCAGTGGAGCTGGAGGCTCAGAGTGCAAATAACGGCTTCCTGGGGCAGGAGGGGCTCCAGAGCTCCCTGGGACCAAAGCCGCAGGCCCTGCTCACCCACATGGGGTCTCCGGGGCCGGTGCCTTTACCTCCTGCCCCGCTTGCCCTTTATGCCGCCGAGGCTGCCGGCTCCTCTGCTTGGCGTCTCCCTGGAGGCCAGGTGGGGCCTGGTGGGGGGCCAGGGAGGCCCCAGGGGCAGGTGAGAGAGATCTCCTAGGCACGTGGCCCCCGCACCATCACCTGTAAAGCAGGTGTAAATGAGCAGAGGGCAAGTGGCAGCATCTCGGCGAGGTGGATTTCCACTCCTCCTGCCCTGCCCGGCACTGCTGTCCACCGCTCCCTGCATGGAGCCCAGGAGGCTGTCCGAGGGCCTTGTGCCAGCCACCTGCCAGGCTCAGCACTTTCCTAAATGCCCTGGTTTGATCCTCTCAGCGGCTCCGTTTAGGACAAGGATTATCATTAGCTCCCTTGTCCCCAAGACAGTGGCGGTTCCAGGAAGTAGGTGACTTTCCCCAGAGGCCACACCACACAGGACTGAGGTGCTGCGCTGCATGGCCATTTCTAGGCCTTGCTCTTGCCATTGACGAGACGTGGCGGTCCTTTGCCCATCTCGAGGGCCTTGGCCTAAACAGAGAGTGTGCTGCTGTGATTGCTGGGGGCGACGCAGGGGGCCCTCTGGACCCTGGGGCCCTTCTTTGCATATCATCCTCTCCCCAACCCCTTCCCAGCCTGACCACCATTTCTTAGGCACTTAGGCTGGCATTTTGCTGTACTTTCCACCCTTGACATGCTCTTGACCCCAGGCGACAGGTCATAAGGCTGCCTACACGACCCTCATAACCTGCCAGTGGCAGGGGTGGGGGGCCAGGCCAGGAGGCGGCTGCGGTTCCAGAAACTTCCTCCGAGGCCCCTGGCAGGCCTAGGGACAGGAGCTTGACGCGACTGGCCCTTTGCACTGCAGACAGAGCACCTTTGTGTTTCTCCTGTCATGGGATCATGGTAACACACGGATGCTCGGGTTCCATGATCGCTCGCACTGGGCGGGTGCAGGCCAGGCTGGGCGAGGACGAGCTTCCTGGGGCTCACATCTAGAATTGGCAGAGCCAGAGCCCCTGGCTTGGGGAAGGGCGAGGGCGTGGCTGCCCTGTGGACAGCACTTGTGTGTGATGTGAGTGCCCACAGGGGCCCACGCAGTACCCTAGAGCTGGGGGTGGCCTCTGGGGGAGAACAGAAGGGACGGGGACCATGAGGCCAGGACCCCAGGGCTCAGGCAGCTGCCACCCATTACCTACATGGCTTCTAGGTTCCCTGGGACTGGAGGGGTTTGTTGGGCAGCCACTGTACTCTCCCTCACTCCCCCCCACCCCAGCCAGTGAGCTGGGCGACGGGGCCAGAGCACAGACCCCCCAGCGTCTCTGCTGGGATTATCCTGCAGGCCCCGCCTGTCACCGCATGTGTGGCTGACCAGGGCCCCCAGTGGATTGCCTGCCTTGTCCCCTCCATCAGGGACGCTTGGCTCCAGTCTGAGCAGCTGTCTCTAGTCCCCGCCCCTCAGTCTTCTTGGCCTCCATCTCTTGGGGTTTTCATCTGTGGAGCACAGGAGGCTTCTGCCGTCTGGAAACTCCCAGAGGAGCATCGTTTCCACAGCGCAGGGGCAGTCCCGGGGTCTGCAGGCCTCGAGAGGGTGGTCCTAGAGCCTGGCCCCTGTTGCCCCCTGCCTGAGCCCCAGGACGTGGGGGATGGTGGCCGAGGTTCCCACGTAGACCAGCAGCAGCCAAGGGGTCCGGTGCATCTTCAGCTGTTCCAGGTTGGGGGGGAAGGAGCACAAGCAGGTGGGTTTTGCCTGGAGGCCCAAGGAGAAGCTCAACCCAGCCTCGGCCTCCTTGCTGGTCCTCTGGTGAGCCCTCAGCACGCAGCCAGGCCCCTTCCCGAGTCATTTCCTCCAGCCTGCTGCATCCCCAGCTCTGAGTCCCCTGTCCTGCTTCCCACAGTGAGGGTGGCAGAGCTCTTCTGGCTGACGCGACCCTGTCCTCATTCACAGGATGAAGCCGACGCATACCATCGTCAACTGCTGGTTCTGCAACCAGGACACAGTCGTGCCCTACGGGAACCGCAACTGCTGGGACTGTCCCCACTGCGAGCAGTACAACGGCTTCCAGGAGGTGCGGGTGCCCCTCTTCCCGGGAGGACGATGTGGGCAGTGTCACACCCCTACAGGTGGCAGGACAGGGTTCACACACCGATCTTTCTGCCTCTGAAGCCCCTTCCCTGCCTTGCGTCAGACCAGGAGTCGGCAGGCTCTCCGCAGAGGCCGGGTCGCGGTGGTGTGGGCCATGTTCTGCTGCCACCGCCCAGCTCTGCCCGGCCACCAGACGCCGCGTCAGCAAGCCCGCCTGGGCTGCAGTGCAGGGAAACTCGATGCACAAACCCAGGCGGCCAGCCCGCGGGTTACCGTCCAGCGGCAGGGTTCCGGCGGGTTCTGAGGGCTGCAGGTTTGGGGGGGAAGGGGCAGGCTGCACCCTTGGGGCTCCACGTGGAGTTCCAAAAAGCTTCTGCCCTTGCCTGCAAAGAAAGGAGAGGTCTGAGGTCCGCCCCGCCTCCCTGGGGTGGTGCCAGGTGGGGCTCCCCGCTGACTCCGCCCCCATCCCTCCAGAACGGCGACTACAACAAGCCCATCCCCGCCCAGTACATGGAGCACCTGAACCACGTGGTGAGTGGCGCGCCCCGCCCCCGTGCGCCTGCGCAGCCGCAGCAGTGGGTGAGCAGCCAGGTGCTGCTGTGCCGCAGGTGCAGCCACCACCAGACCACCAAGATCAAGCAACTGGCCGCCTTCGCGCCGCGGGATGAGGTGAGGGGGCCGCACGGTGGGGGGCGGGGTGCACAGAGGGCCTCCTCTTCCTCCTGCTCTGGTGGTCGCCGCCGTCGGTGCTCCGGGACCCTCGTGGAGACCCCAGCGCCTGCCAGAGGGTTTTGTCCCCAGGCAGGAGGAGGTGGCGTTCTGGGGAGGCGTCCCGCGCAGGCCCTGTCGGACCTGTCACGTCCGTGTTCCTGGATCTTGTCCGCCTCCCGGGCAGACAGGTGGTTGTGGGGTCGTGGAGGGCGCTCCCAGCTTCTGGGAGAGGAAACCAGGCAGAGCCCAGGGGCCGGCTGTTAGGGAGTCACCTGCCCTGGGCCCGCCGCGGGGCCCGGCAGCCCGGTTAGCTAGGGCAGCCCCGCCTGGGGGTTCCCGACCACTGGGGAAGAGCCCCCCCACTGGGAGACTGGCTTCCCCCACGGTTCTGCCAGCAGGAAGGAGTATAGCACAGAGGTGTGGCCGGGCAGGGGGAGACGGGGAACCTGTGAAAAGGGAAGGCAGGTGCAGTTTGGCAACCCGAGCCGCTGTTCTGGCATATTTGGTGCTAGTGAGAGACCAAACTGATAACTCTCCTGGGCGCTGCAGACTGGAGTTAGACTCCCCCAGGGAAGGAGAGGTGTGCCACTGCCTCTCTGGAGGGAGGAGCGCTGAGAGACTTGAGTCTTCCGGGCTCTTCCCGAAGCCCAAAGGACCCTTCAGCTCCCACGAAAGCCCTCGGCCCTCCAGTGTTTTCTGGATCCTTGGTCCCTCCCTGCCTCTGGGCCGGTTCTAAGTAGCATCAGCCCGGAACTTTCTCCTGGGACGACTCTGCCTTCCCAGGACCCAGGAGTGGAGCCTGAAGCGGGGACCACATCCGGAGCTCCTGGCCTCCGGGTGCCTCCCATACGGTCACAAAACCTGGCTGGAGAAGCCCCTGCCGCCCGTGGGCCCCTGCGGTGGCCCAGGCTCTGGGCTGGGCCTGCTGCTCAGGGGCCGGCATCGCCACCGAAAGCTATCGGTCAAGTCAGGCATCGCTGGAAGCGCGTTCTAGCGGGGATGGCTGGCTCGGGGTCACCCCCCGAGGACCCTGAGCCTCTGGTGTGCCCCCGCTCCCGCCACAGGGCAGGTACGACGAAGAGATCGAAGTGTACCGCCACCACCTGGAGCAGATGTACAAGCTGTGCCGGCCGTGCCAGGCGGCCGTCGAGTACTACATCAAGCACCAGAACCGCCAGCTGCGCGCCCTGCTGCTCAGCCACCAGTTCCGGCGCCGGGAGGCAGACCAGAGCCACACGCAGGTTGGAGCGAGAACCCACCCCCACCCCCTACCGGCAGTGTTCGAGGAGTCACAGCTTTGAGATGGGGCAGGAAAGCCCTGGTAGAGGGCGTGAGCAGAGGGCAGCTCTTCCGAGCTAAGGTCCTTTTCCTGGAGGCAGGAGCCTTCCTGGGGGCCCCATTCCCACCCCTGTCTCCTGTCTCTTCCTGTCCTCAGGCCAAGCAGGGGTCCCAGGAGGGGTGGCTCAGGATTGTGTTGTGTTTGTGTTTGTGCTCTTGAGGGTGCTGGGGGTGTCAGGACCCTGCTGAGCATGGATGCTTCCCCGACACCGGCACGGGTCCCCCACGGCACCCTTCATGGTGGGTCGGCCCTCTCGCCCCGTGACCCCTCGTTACAACTGGAAGCCAAGCTTGGGGAGTTAAATAACTTACAGAGGGCCACACACCAGAGTTTGAACCCAGGACTGTCTAGCGAAACTATTTTTAATTATTACCACTGTATTAGGTTAATGGAATGTTCTGGTTTAGAAACTCTGAGGTAATAGGTGGATTTAGAAACAAAAACCCCCACCCCAGGGACGCCTGGGTGGCTCAGTTGGTTAGGCGTCTGCCTTCAGCACAAGTCATGACCCCAGGGTCCTGGGATTGAGCCCCGCATCGGGCTCCCTGCTCAGCGGGGAGCCTGCTTCCCCCTCTGCCTGCTGCTCTCTGTGCTCTCTGACAAATAAATAAAATCTTGAAAAAGACAAACAACCGTGTACCCCAGCGACATTCTTGCCCACCCCTCGGGTGCCCACGTGGGTTGTGTGTCCAGCTGGTGAGGTTTCAGGCTGCACCCAGGCCCCTGACCACAAGGCCCCGGCCTGCACGCCCGCTTCTCCATGGCAGGAAGCCAGACACACTGACCTTTGGCTTTCCTCCTCACCACTGTGTTCCTAGACCAAACAACTTGGCTGCTGTGGTTTTTTAACCACATTTTGGCCTGAGTTATCTCTGTGTGTATTATAATTCCGCTTAAGATCACAGTAGGAACTTTTGATGCGAACTTGACAAGATGAAAAACTTACTAGAAAAAACAGGTCACCGTAATATCAAAAGGGTCTTTCTAAAGGACGTAGTAGAGCAGTGGCCTGCCCAGCGCAGTGACTGCTGCAGCGGGTGAGGGCCGAGAAAGGCAGGTCTGGAGCACAGCAGTGAACCTAGAAACAAACCTGGAGTCTGTAAGAATTTAAGACGCACTGAACACACAGTCTCTGACCATCAGGAACCAGGTGGATTTTTTGTTTTGTTTTGATTTGTTCAAGCGGGGCTTGAGCTTAGGACCCTGAGTCAGGACCTGAGCTGAGATCAGGAGTCGGACGCTTAACTGGCTGAGCCCCCAGGTATCTCTGGAGCCAAGTGGATGCTTCAGCAAGGGCTCTGGGGCCCCGGCCGGACCCCCCCACGCGGAGCGGGCCCTGGAATGACTCGGTGGCGCTGGCCATCTCACTAACTGTCTATTTCGCCCTCAGAGCTTCTCATCTGCGGTGAAGGCCCCGGTCCAGGTCATCGTGCTCCGCGCCCTCGCCTTCCTGGCTTGTACCTTCCTGCTGACCCTCGCGCTCTGTGGCACCAGCAATCCCTTTGCCCCCCAGGCCACCCTGCCCCCAGCCCTGCCCGGTGGCAACGGCTCAGCCGCCCCCGACAACAGCAGCGCCCCGGGGCCAGAGGGCTGGCAGCAGCTGCTGGGCCTGCTGCCCGAGCACGCGGCCGAGAAACTGCGCGAGGCCTGGGCCTTCGGGCAGAGCCACCAGATGGGCGTCGTGGCCCTGGGCCTGCTCACCTGCCTGCTGGCCATGCTGCTGGCCGGCCGCCTCAGGTGTGTGCGGAGCCCAGCAGGCGGGGCTCGGGGGGAGGAGGGGCGCCCAGATTCGGGGCCGGGGGGCCTGCTGGGCCGTGGGCGAAGCTCCGTGGCGTGGCTGGAATAAGACACGGATTCTCTTCTCCGGCAGCTGGGAGTCGGGGTGGGGGAGGGGGCGTCAAGAGGAAGTGCGTGTGGCCTGCCCCTCACTGCCGTGTGCTTCGGCCACCTAGCGTGCTTCCCCCTCTCAGGCTCCTCTTGCGCAGAGGCGGGGTGATGAGGCCCACCTCCCTCCCTTGGTTGTTGGGGGACCAGGTGGGGCCAAATCCCACCCCCCCACCCCCCGGGCACTTGGAGACTGTAGTGAACGGTGTCTGAGTCACCTCGGGGGCTCTGAGGGAGGATCTGTAGCCCAGGTTTCTAGCCTGGGATCCGGAGGCCCATGCAGAGTCGTCAGCGCGTGGGGTTGGAAGTAGGAGTCAGAGGCCCCCACTCTCCTCGTGGCCCCGGACTCTGAGCGGGACCAGGGATGGACACGGGGGGCTGGAAGTGGCCGGAGGGAGCAGATTCTTCCCCTGTCCGCCCGGGGCCCTCACCGCCATCCCTTCTCTGTCCCACAGGCTCCGGAGGATCGACGCCTTCTCCACCTGCCTCTGGGCCCTGCTGCTGGGGCTACACCTGACAGAGCAGTACCTGCAGACCGCCTCACCTGGCTGGCTGGACACGCTCAAGTTCAGCACCACATCCCTGTGCTGCCTGGTGGGCTTCACAGCAGCCGTGGCCACAAGGAAGGCGACAGGCCCGCGGAGGTTCCGGCCCCGAAGGTCAGAGAAGCAGCAGTGACTGCGGGGGGAGGACAGACGGACGGACAGGCCTGGAGCAGGGCCCCTCTGACTTGTGTCTTACCTGCCTCACTCCTGCCCTTGCCCAACCTAGAGGCCCCCGTCCTTTCTGGCACCACCAAGCCACCCTCCCAAGTGCCCTCTAGCTGCCCACCACTGCCACTGTCTTTCTGGCCAAAGACCCTCCCCCCCCCCCCCCCCCCGCCCCGAGACTGGATCCCGGGGGGCACCCACACAGCCTCCCTCTGACCCAGGGCCTCCTAATGGCAGCTCCAGGAGCCCCTGCCCTGGCCACGCCCTTTCCTGCTGCTCATACCAGGGGTGAGGGTCAGGTCCCTGCTGTCTGCTGCTCCTCTCACTTTGCTCCATCCCTGAGCCCCTGGCTCGGGCTGGTGACAGTGGCTGGGGGCTGGGCCCTTGCCGCATGGCCTCCTTAGGCTGCTTGGCGTGGGCAGGCGCTGCTGAGCCGGGGCCAGAGCAGGACACCCTCTCCCCCCCACCCCCACCCCCCCGGTCCCCACATCACTTCCCTAGCCTACCCTTTTGGTTGTGACCATGGTCCGGCCAACCCTCACAGAGCCGGGAACCAAGGACACAGGGCTGCACCCCCGGGCCTACAGTTCAGTTCTGGCTCCAAGACCTTCCTGAGACCCATGGTCCCTCAGCTTCCTTCTCCAGGAACGGAGAACTCAGGGTCCCGACCGGGCCTGACCTTGAGCGTGTGGGCCAAGGCTCTTGAGGTGGACAGTAGAGAATCCCATGGCTCCTGTGGTCAGTGAGTGTCTTCTCAAAAGCCAGACTGCTGGGGGCGTTCACCCAGGGGGCCGTCCGAACGTCTCTCCCTTAGTCATCGGTTTTTCAGACACCACTTCGGGCTGGACAGAAGCAGGGCACGCATGAGCTGGTTCCTCTCCCAAGACGAGGCTGGCTCTGCCTTTAAAAGCCAGGGCCCAATCCCGGTGGTCAAGCCCTCCGTGTCCCACCTCCCCCACGTCCCAGCCGCAACGCCTGGGGTGCAGGCCTCCTGAGTAGAGGCTGCCCCACCTGGCTGGCAGTGGAGACTTGAGTGCTCTCGGCCCAGTCCCCTACCCTGTGCCTGGGGTGTCCCGTTTCCTCCACTCGGCCCCTGTATGATGCCTGGGGAGAGTCCTCACTCCCTGCGGATGGCACGGGGCAGGGGCCCAGGACTGACGTACGTGACACTGGGTCATTTGTCACCTTGTCCCTTTCTGGCCTGTCGCTGAGCCTCCCGGTGCCACTGCCTGAGGCTGTGGAGGCTCCTGCTTTCCAGAAAGTTCCCTGGGGGCCAGGCGGGAGCGTAGGCCAGATCCTGCTAGTCACTAGCTGGTTCCAGCCTGGCCCCAGGCTCTTCCCAGCCTCAGTTTACCATCTGAAATGAGAGCTGGACCTTTCTCCAGGGCCCCTGAGTGCTGACCTTGGCGTGAGCACACTGTGGACACGGAAGTGCCACCCACGTCCAAAGGAAGCTGTTAGCCTAGGGTGCCGCCTCTGAGTCCCATCCCACCAAGCAGCCAGGCCCAAGGCTGCCCCCGTCCTGCACTCTGATGCCTCCCTCCAGGGCCGGTGTGCCCTACTACTCACCACTGAGCATCAGTTCCCCTCCAGATGGGCCCCAAAAGGTACCAGCTGCTCCCCTTTATGTATTGGAGCCGGGAGAAGGCAAAGCAGAGGACATGCTCAGCAAGGGGCCACCTACTAAGTGAGCCTGAGGGGCAGGTCACAGAGCACCCTAGCCAGGACCTTCATGGAGCCTGGGCCCCGCTGTCATGGTCCTTATATGCTCATGGGGCCCTAAGAAGCAACCCCCTGCGCCCCCCCCCACACACACACACGCACGTGTGCAGCAGCCCAGGCCCCACTCTGTCGCCCGGAAGGAGGGGGCAGTCCAGAGCTGCCGCCTGAGCTGTGTGGCCACAGTCATGGCCCCCGCCCAGCTGGGCTCGGCTTGTTCTCTGCAGAGGGTGAGGTGCGAGGTGACCGGCCAGGAAGGAGGAACGGGGAGCGAGCCCTGTGGGCCTGGCTTGGCTGTCGTGGGGGGAGGGGGAACGGCCCACAGCCCGTCCCTTCTCCCCGAGTCAGCCTGCTGGGAGGGGAGAGGAGGCGGCAGGTGCCAGGCTGGGCGCCCGTGGTCTATTGGCTGCCCGTGCCCTCGTGTGCAGAATGCCCTCGTGTGCGGAAGCGCCGTTCTCAAGGAAGCCGACTGTGATGCTAATGACTGCTTTTCTTGGCGCTGAGTAGAAGCAGGACATCTGTGTGTATGTGTGTATTTAAGTTAAATTATTTATAATAACCACAAGCAGCTCCCTCGCTGGCCAGGAGCCCCTGCTGAGCAGATGTCCCTCCTGCCCTCTAGCGGGGAGGGAGAGTCACCCTCAGGAGATGGGCCTCATCGGAGCGCGGCCTTGGGGGCTTTTTAGGGTTCTGTGTGATTTTTTTTAAAACTACCTGTCTGTCCTTCAAAGTTCATTACTTGGAGCGTATACCAGCACCTTCTGATGTTTGCTGGCAACAGCTAAGCAAGCGCAGGCAGCGCTGGGATCGTGGCTTATTAACTGGAAATGTGTTACTCTACCCGGGACCCGTCTCCTCTGCTGGGGACGACTATCAGACCACCTGGGGTCGGGGTGACCGTCTCCAAGACGTGAGGGGGGCCCACTTGGCTATCTTCTCGCTCCGAGTCTGGGGTCCCCACCGTGGGCTGAGCAACCACCTCGACGCACCCGCCTGGGGAAGAGCCCATGTCCCTTCTGTCCGTGAGTGTTGGCACGTGTGTTTGGCGCCCTCTCTGGTCGTGTAGGGGACCTGCGGAGGACCGGCTGGTGACTCTGGCTTTGCTGTAACCGTAACTCCTGGTCGTAGATGTCGTGTGTTTCATGCTGTATTTTCAATAAATGCCTCCGGGGCTCTGCTTTCACCGGCGGGCGTCAGGCACCATGTCTTTCTTGTTTGTTCTTTCACGTTCCTTCAGAGGCTTCTGGGCCGGGGCAGGGGACTTTGGGGCACAGGCGTGCCCACGGGAGTCAGGTTTGGGTGCTGGTGACACGGGCCCCGAACAGCTCAGGGCCCGGCTGTCCTCCGTGCCCTGCTGGGTCCTCTCTTCCCCCGTCTCAATAAACTGCTGCATAAAATGTAGTCCTTTTTCTCATTCTGTTCCCATCATGGACTGGGATTGGGTCCAAAAAGACCGGGCGGCCCCCTTAGCGTCCAGTGGGACATGGTGCAGCCACCCGCCCCGTCCCAGAACCCATTGATGCCCGTGGACGTGCAGACTTGGCCTCGGGGCTGAGTGCCTCTCTGAGATGGGGTTTGCGGGGGTGGGGGGTGGTTGGGGGGGTGCTTGTCAGAGGAAGCGTCGGTACCTTCGAGCTCCCTGGGGCCTGGCAGAGGTTCCTGGGGACCGTCTGCTGCAGAGCCATGACGGGAGCTCCCTTGGCACTTTACGAGGCTCTGCTAGGCGACTGATGTCACTGCGCATCCCAGCAGGAGGGGTCAGACCGGCTCCTCAGTGCCGTCGTCCTCGGTGCAGTCAGAGATGGGGAAGAGCCCCCGTGGTGGATGGCTGAGAGACTCGGGTCTTAAGCACTGGGGCGGCCCCGGGTGTGAGCAGGGAAGAGCTGGAAAGAGCCTGGAAGCTTCTCCTGGGCACAGCTGACCACCTCTGAGCCCCGCAGCCCACTGGAGCCGCTCCCCTCGCTCGCTGGGGTGTGGGGGGGGTGCACAGGAGGCCAGTCCTGCTGCCCTCTGCTGGACAGACCTAGGCCTGCCCTGCCCCCACTGGGTCCCCAAGGAGGCCCCGGCAGGGGACAGAACTTCACACGGGATCTGAGGTCCCAGTGAGGTCCCAGTGTGCCTGCCCCACCCCCGCAGTGAGGGGGGTGGCCCCCCCACCTCCACCTCTTCCCCCACGGTGGTGGCGCCATCCTGCTGCATGGTGTCACAGTTCTGCGGTGACAACACAAAACCCATCTATGTAGAGACAGAACCTTCCCCAGGTGTCTGGGTGGCAAGGGGTGGGGGTCCAACGGGCTTGGGCAGGACAAGTCAACGTGTGGAGCATGGGCGTGTCCAGCCCAGAGTTGGCCAGACCCTTCTGGCGACGGGCTTGATGAGTTCCTGCCACGATTTCCCCGTATCCCCCAAACCCCGCCTTTGCTTCTGACATCCAGGTAGTCTCCTGGCACTTTGGAAAGCATTAAAGTCCCATGATTGTCTCTAGGAGGGCAACAGTGGACCCCCACGCTTGCCTCCTAGAACTTGTTTAAAGCAAGGGCTGGGCGTGAAAAACAGCAGGGAGATCGCTGCAGTGGAGTGTAGCTCAGCTAACGGTGCCCCGAGCGTTTGGTCACGAGGGGTGCAGGGTGGGTCCCTTAGCCAGCCCCCGGCTCTGCTGCAGGGCCTGAGCCTGCCTGCCCATCCATCGACACCTTGTCCATGGCCCCAATTGTCCCTTGGGACTGAGGTAAGGCTGGACCTCCCCCAGCTCCGTCCGGACGGCGGACTAATGTATTAACTGCCTCTGTCCCTCCCCCTTCTCTATAATCGGTTGCCTTAATCAGACGCATGGTTGACAATCTGGCTTGGGGCCACCGGGTCCTGTTGTGTGATTTGTCCCATTCTCGAGTTAAAGAGACACTGTCACCTTCCGTCTTTTGGGCAGCCTTGCGATCGTTTTACTTTTCTAAGCTGGAGTTAGGTTTGTGTCCCCCAAGAGCCGCTTCCTGGGGGTCCCCGAGCCTGGCCACCTCCCTCTCCGCTCTGCAAGGGGCTTTAGATGAGCAAATGAGACCAGAGAGCAGCAGTGGGATTCCTGGAGCTGGGCCCTGGGGTGCATGGGGCTCCCCGAGCCTAGCCGCACTATCAGGAGGTTCTGGGCCCGGAGCACCAAGTGGCCAGGGGGCACCCAGGGCCTTTGGCCTTCACTGAGTGCCAGGCGTGGGCCTGGACATTTTCACTTCAAGGCGAAGGGTTGGCGTGAGGTTGGCAAGGGCGACAGTGTCACTTTAATCCCGAGACTAGTAGTGGAACTAGTTTGCTGTGAAGCTGAGGGGGATCGGAGGGGGCATGCAGGGAGGGCTGGGTCACGCTGGCACCTCCCAGCCACCCGCTCCTAATGGCGTGAATGTGGTCGGACTGCTTTTCCGCTTCAACTAACGCACGCCTCCCTGGGACCCCGACTCCGGCCCCATCTGGCACCAGGGGAGAGGGGCCGGGACCTGGGCGGAGGCCGCCTCCAGAGCCTCCCGGGGCTGACCCTCCTCTTCTCTCCCGTGCCCGACGGGCTCTTGCAGGTGTTTTCCACGCGACACGTCCGGCCTCTGCCCCGCGAGCCCCAGCCTGGCTGTGCCCTGCCCGAGCGCGGGCCCCTCGCCGTCTCTGTTCATCCCCACCCCACCCGGCTTCCTGCCGCTTGCCAACCAGCAGCTGTTCCGGGCTCCGCGACGGGCCTCGCCCTCCTCGCTGCCAGGCCGCCTCAGCCGGGCCCTCTCGCTGGGAACCATACCCTCCCTGACTCGGGCAGGTAAGGGGCGCGGCGCGGGGCAGGAGGCTGCTCAGAGCTCTCGCCGTAGAGACGGGCAGAACTGGGGTCAGATCCTGGTGCTGCATCTGCTCAGCCACTGCCTTCCTACTCTGAGCCTCAGTTTCCCTCCAAGAAAATGAGGCTGGTAGCAGAACCTGTCTGTGGGTGTTTGGGTCAAATGAGGTGACACTTTCAAAGCACCTTCTAGAAGGGCAGTGGGTGCTCAGTAGACGTCCACACACGCTGGCCGTGGGCTTTTATCACCATTCTTCCTGTCGTTAGGACTGCCATTGTTTTGAGAGATTGTGGGCTGGAACATGTGCCCACATTTATTGAGTGCTGGCTGCCCGCGGGTCCTGGCACGACCGAGACCTGATCCCTGTCCCGAGAGACTTTGTTTCGTCCTTGACCTTTTGCAGCAGAATCTTCCTGGGAAGTCAGTTAGAAATTAAATCTGGTGTTACCTCCTCGGAGCCCAGGGAGCGCTCTGGGAAGCTGCCTGGGCCGACTGGCCTTGCCGCCGCCTCGGGCTGCGTCCTGGGGGCCGGCCCCCCAGGTGGTGGGTTTGGGAGTGGAAAGCCAGGAGGCAAGATCCCAGCCTCCAAGGATGTGGGCGCCACCTTGAGCGGGTGGTGAGGGTGGGACTGGTTGGGGCCAGGGAGGGGACGGGGGCGCAAGCTCTCAGGCCTGGGTAGGACCAGCTCAGTTCCGGTCTTGCTAGAGCTTTTGGGTGGCTGTCTTGGGGACAGAGGCGCAGACGATGGGGGAAGGCTGCCTCTGGTTTTGCTCTTTAAAATATGAGGTGACCAAAAAAAAAAAAAAAAGAAGAAAAAGAAATGACAGGGGCGCCCGGCTGGCTCAGTAGAGCACAGGACTCTTGATCTCAGGATCATGAGTTCAAGCCCCCCAGAAAGAAGTGACTCTGGTTATTGTCCCACAGGGTGAAAGGCAGGGACTCGGCCTCCGAGGGGCACCTTCCTGCCCCTCCTGTTCCCCGTAGGGCGAACGCAGGGTTGAAAATCAGCCCCAGGCTCCCCACCACCGCTCCTTCCTCTGGAGAAAAGCCCACAGCTGCCAGTCTGATGGAGGCAAAATGAGGGCGCTCACACTTCCCCAGCTCCAGCCGGGCTAGAGATGATGCACGCGCCCTGGGGGTCTTGTGAGCCCCTGAACCGTCGGCTGGGAGCGGCCAAGTGGGCCCCCAGCCCGTGACCCTGGGAAGGTCTAGAACTGGAGGCTGTGCCTCAGGCCCGAGATAGGCACCACGTCAAGGAAGCTTCTAGAGCAGGGCTCTTAGCAGACGTGGCTGCTGCTGTTATTACGGTAAAGGCCATGACCGGAGGCTTAGTTCCTCCGAGGTAGTCAAAGGCCGTTTTGCTCATATCCCGAGTTCATACTCGGATGCTTTCCTTTTCCCCCTGAGCAGAGACGTCCGTCTGTTCCCTGCGGCCCTTGAAGAGAACTTGGGGAGGGAGCGGGCAGACTGCTGAGGGCGCCAGGAGCCCGGCACCTGCCCAGCCCGGAGCAGCCCATACTCGGGGACGAGACTCCGCGCAGGACTCTCCGTGCTCGCCAGCCCCAGGGCCCAGCTGGGGCTTCCATTGCAAGCTCCTCGGGAGCCGCGGGCAGCAGGCTCTCCCACCCACCGTGGAGGACCCGCAGCCTGCCGGTTGCCCCGTGGGGCTGGAGGCAAGGACGGCAGGCCACCTCTGTGGGACGCAGGCCGGTCTCGAACCGTCCCGGGACGGGCGGGATGCCGGGGCCTCCCTGCTGGGGGCGTCGAGGATGGGTTCTTGCAGCTGCTTGGCTCAGGTAACCAGGTTCCGTTTCCTGTGTGTGTCTCGCTGACTCTCCTCTGCTCCTCCCTGCTTCCGGCCTCACCCCCGCGTCCCCACAGCTCAGGCCCCACAGAGACACCGCTCTCCGAGCATCCGTAGCACAGGTTCCAGAAAGGCCACATGGCCACGCTGACCCAGACACAGGGCTTGGGTGTGTAGGGAAAGGTGCAGGCGACGCACTGTGACCGAGGGACGCTCAGGGCCCCGAGACCAGTGGAGCGGCGGCCGCTGGGTTGTCGCACACTCCGCTCTCTGCCGAGCGCTGGGGGAACACAGGATACGTGGGGTGGGGTCTCTGCCCTTGGGGGGCACTTGACTGAGGAAAAGCGGCATATTCAGTGCCCCCTGAGGTGCAGCACGGGCCGGCAGGTGCAGGTTAGCGGAGGTGGGACCCCAGAAGGCTAAAGGAGTGGCTGGCTGGGAGGGAGGGGGTGGGTTTCTTTCCCTGCACACGGAGAGCAGGCGAAGCGGACCTCAGACGGTAGCTCACGGAGTCACTTGAGAGCCCGCATTTGCCTAAAAGCCTGACGTGAGTGACAAAGGTTAAATGTCAACAGACCAGGGACTAGAGAATGGAGGGAGTGGGTGGCTGTCGTCACGACGGCTGCGACAGGTGTCACCCTTCTCTTTCCACTCCAGACTCGGGCTCTCTGTTCAGCGGGAGTCGCCCCCCATCTCAGGTGTCTCGGTCTGGAGAGATTCCTGTCTCAGGTAAGGAGGACGGGGAGGCTGCTTTCGATGGGGGGCAGCGAGGACCCGGGTTCTCCGGAGCACCCCGTGGGCAGAACAGCAGTGTGGCAAGTGTGAGCTTTAGGGTCTGACGGGGGCCTGTGTTCAAATCTCAGCCCCGTGCCTCCCTTTCCTCTTCTGTGAAATGGGCGTGGTAGTGCCCAGGATTTGATAGAATGCTGTTGCCTTCATCGGTGATGACGGCCGGAGACGCGCACTCAGGACCCCGCCAGGAGCCAGGCTGGGGCTCCCCGACCTTGGTTAAGTCAGGAGGGCCATCGGGGGCAGCAGGGATGTGACGAAGGGTCTGCGATCCTCTGCCCGCCCTCAGCCCCCGGCAGCCTTCCCTCTGTCCCCTTTCCTGGTACAGCCTTGCCTTTGTTCCCTGGTTATGAGAGGAGCCCCAAGCACAAGGCAGCTGCCGCAAGGATGGCTGGGATAGTGGGGGACACTCACGCCTTGCCGCCAGTCTCACCAGAAGTCGTCGTCTCTGTCTTCCTGCCCTCCAGATTACTTCTCTCTGCTGTCGGGATGCTGCCCCTCCTCCCCTCTCCCTTCCCCGGCACCGTCCGTGGCCGGCTCCGTGGCCTCCAGCTCTGGCTCTCTGCGCCACCGCAGGCCCCTCATCAGCCCGGCCCGGCTCAACCTGCAGGGGCAGAAGCTACTGCTGTTCCCGTCGCCCCCCGGGGAGGCCCCCAGCACACCCAGCAGCTCGGACGAGCCCTCGCCCCACAACGGCAGCCTCTTCCCCCTCGAGCCGCCCCAGGTCCCGCAGAGATCGCCGGCACAGGACACAAAGCTCACCGCGGGTACGGACCTCTGACCGCTCGCCTGGCTGGGCTGTGATGGTCACGTGCAGGCGTGAGACGACCCGGCAGGGGGCCACGCGGGCCTGTCCTTGCCCTTCCCCAGGCACATGCGGCCCCTCTCCTGAGCTCCAGACACCCCTGGCCTGGCTGCTGGTGCCCTTGAACCGTCAGAGACATTGCCCTCCGTGGCCTGATTGTATTTTCTTCTTTCACAATTGACCTTGAGGGGCCGCTGTTTCTTGGGTTGGATCGAAAAGGCAGCCTGTCCTGCGAGCTTGCACCTGTCTGGGTGCAGATACTTTGTTTTGCTCAGATGGCGGCATTCTGCCAAGCATTTTTAAACTTTTTGAAATTAGGCCTCAACCCTTACAGTGTAGAACTTTCCCCTGAATGTGTGAATTTGCTTTGCCTCTTACACTGTCAGAAGGTCTGGCCACAGTGGGTCTGGATACTGGCCGGACAGGCTGAGATCCCATGTCCCAGCCTCGGCCACGCCCCTGCCCCCCCATCTGCCCGCACCCGTTGGCCACGGAGCTTGCTGCTCTGGGTCTGAAATCAGCTCCCCTCGTGGCAGCTACGCAGCCGGGTTATGAACGAGGACCTGGCCTCCCACTGCCCAGGGTTGGGGCAAGCGGGCTGGGACGGGCAGGGCCAGCTGGCCACGTCCAGGGACGGTCCTGGGAAGAGAGGTGGAGCTACCCCACATCTGTCCCTGGGGGTGAGCTGTGAGCACCCGCTGAGACACCCCTTCTCTCTGCAGACATGAGGTCGGTGCCGGACAGAGGCAGTGCCTGCAGCAGCCGGTCCATCAAGAAGGAGGACGACTCATCGCAGTCGTCCGCCTGTGTGGTAGACACCACCACCCAAGGGTGCACAGAGGAGGCCGCCAGCTGGAGAGGTCTGTGCTCTGACCTGGGGGAGGAGTGCGGGGCTGTAGCCCCCCACACTGCTCCCGGTCCGTCGGGGAGCCTGAGAGGGACAGCCTTCTGGGCCCTCAAGGGGCAGAAGACCATGAGATAACTGCCCCCAGCACCTGCCCGGGGCAGCCCCGCGGGGCAGACAGCACACCCACCCTCGGATCAGGGTCTGGGTCTGCCTGGTACAGCCGCTCCCCCAGCCGCGGGGGGCTCTTAGGTGTAACCAAAGTAACATTTAGCACCAGCAGAAGGTGGTTCCTCGGCTGTGCCGGCCGTGTCTCGAGCACCCCGGTGCCGCGGGTGGGCTCCTGTTGCCAGCACAGACGCAGAGCGCTCCGGCCCCCGCACGGGGACCCTGGGGGGGACGCCGGCCACGAGCCCATGGAGCTGCGGGATTCCCGCCTGGCTCCCCTGCTTGCAGGTCGCGGGGCGGGGAGTGAGATCAGCTCCTGATCTGAAGCACCGGGCACGTGGTGGGCACGCGGCAGGCTCCCAGGAGTCAGCCCAGGGGAGCACGGGGGCCACGTGTGGAGAGGATGGACAGGTGTGCACAGGTGGTTCTGAGCTGACCGGAAAGAGGTGCTGCCCCCGCTTCTGGCTGATCTGGGGTGCAGCCCGGGACCCAGAGCGCAGACTTGGAACGGGAACCTCAGCCCGGAGCCTAGGCAGGGTACTCCTCACCCCCCTGGAGCCCCTGTTTCCTGTCTGTGCAGTGGGGGTCCCTCCCTCGACCCCCTCCCCGGGGTATAAGTGCAGGTCACCCTAGTCCAGTGCCTGCCTGGTAGCACTGGCTCAGGAAAGGAGGTGCCTCACTGACCAAGTGACCCCAGGGGGTGGGAGCTGGGCCGGTGGTCCTCTGCATGGTGACCCCACCACTCACCAGTCTCTCTCAGACCTTTGCTCTTCTGACGGTGTCTCTTTGCTCTCTCTCTCTCGAAGGTCGTTTTGGGCCCTCCCTGGTCCGCGGCCTCCTGGCTGTGAGCTTGGCCACCAACGTGCTCTTCACCTCGGCCTACCTGTACCAGGTCCTGCGCTGAGCTGCGGCCCGCACCCCCCGCGCCCAGAGGGGCTCAGGGGCACCCCGGTGCATGCTGCTCCCACCACTGCCGGCCTCGGAGCCCTCCCCGGGGGGCTGCCTCCGCCGTCCTCTCCAGGGCCTGGGACCCCGCCAGGCCCGTCCTGTCCTCGGGATCCCCCCTCCTCACGTAACAGACCACAGGGCTGAGCATGTTCCGTGAGGTCACTCTCCTCCCTGCCCATCTCCTCGGCTGACATCACTTGTGTTTGGTGCTGACCCTGATCCCAAAGCCGGGGATCCCCGAGGGGCTGTGGGACCCGGGGTCCCCTCCCGCATGGCCCAGCCCGCCTGGCGGGAGGGCCCCTACTACTGTAACTGCCGTAGGAGCCGGCCACCCCCACCCCTGCGACCCCGCGCTGCGGGCCAGGACCACCTCTCCGTACTGTGCTCCAGTCCCACACCTCAGGTTCCCTGGGGAAGGAGCAGGGGACAGGCCCTGTGTCACTCATCCTCAGTCCTGCTCCGGGAAGAACAGAACCCTTGGGCATCTTAAGGACGGGCATCCCCTGCCCCCGTCTCGCCCTGTCCCATCAGCTCCGGGCCCGGCCTGGCCTCTGGATCTCCTGGCTGGCAGGTGTGGGCCTGGGGTCCCCAGCCCAGGGCCCCTTGAGTTCTAGTGTAAGCACTTCCTCCCCCTCCCCCCCAACAGCCTCCCTGCTGCCCTCGTGTGCCCCCACTTTATTACCTCCAGTGACCGTCCCAGGCTGCAGCCCCCTGCCCCTGCGAACACTACCCAGGGCCCACCCCACCCCTGTCCAGGCTTGTGCTTCTGGGCCGCCTCTGTGCACGGAGCCCCCACAGTGGCCTCGCTGGGGCCCTCAGCCTGCGTTGCCCTGTGGGACAGGCCCGGGGCAGCCTGCGGGTCTCCGAGGGGACCGGGCCCCGCCCCCTGCCCTGCCACCAGCCTGGCCTCTTTTCGCCCCTGAGACCCTCCTTCCTCCCTTTCGTTGTGCTGTGACCATGGGCTCCGTGTGACCTCGGTCTCCAGGCCACCTCGGCTGGCCTTCTTCCCCACCCTACCCCCAGGCCCCGCCACTGCCCTGCCGACTGCTCCCACAGATTTGCCCCCCCCACCCCTGCCTCTGTGCCGGGGGTCCAGCCCTGCCCCCGAGCGGAGGAAGGAGGGCCCTTGGTCTGGCACAGGGACCCCCCCAGTGCTGTGAGGAATGAGTGTGCGTGTGCATGTGGCCCTCGGAGTCCCCCTGGCCCCACCTGGGCCTCAGACACGCAGGCCCGTGGGCCGCGTACGTGTCTGGCTTGTGCCTGTGCCCCTCCGGGAGAGAGTGGCGTTCTCGGTGCATCCTGAGACTCGCCGGTGGGGGCGGTGGGGGGAGTGGTGGTGAGGGCAGGAGGAAGGGTCTTTATCATTCAGGGATAAAGTTTAATTTTATTTTTCTACACATTTTTGCCAGGTAAGGCGTTCTGCTGCTCAGCGGGACGCCCCCAGTCCTCCCTGCCAGGGAGGTTTCGTTTTTTTAAGCCTTGGGTGCTTTTTTAGTAATTTTTTTTACCGTGTGGGGAAGGAGTTGCTCTGACTTGCCCCTCTCTTCTTCCCCCGACTCCTGCCCTGAGAGCTGTTTCCTGCCCTGCCTCTCCCCCGCCCCCGAGCACACGGGGCATGGGGGGCCGGGGGCCGCGCCCGGACCCTGAGTCCGACTGCCAGAGATGATTCCAGCTCAGAGGTGGTGCTCCTTGGCCCCCGTTTGTGGACCGGGCACGTGTGTCAGGTGTTTTAATTTTATTTTCTGCCTAACAAAGCCAAACTCCATTCCCGAATACCCTTCCTCTGTGGCTCTGAGGAAGCCCCCAACACAGAGTGCCCGCCCCTCGGCCCCCCTGCCCGAGACCCGAGGTCCCAGCGCCCCGCAGGGGCAGGGGGAAGGCAGAGTGGGGAGGGGGGCTTACTTATGTTTCTTTCAGTCAAAAAACACAACCTTATTTTTCTTTACAAAAGCAAAAAAGGAAACCAAAAAAGATACCAACCTTTGAACTATATACCTGCCGTCTTCTTTATTCTGTTCACTGGGGCAGCTCGGGCCTGCCGGGCGGGGGGACGGGGGACGGGCAGGCCACTCGCAGGTGGAGCCTCAAACAGGCCCGAGTTCACTGACCGCGAGGGTGCTCGTGATGCCTCCTGAGGCCGTGACCAGCCTGCAAGGTGGGTGCGCGGCCCTCACAGGTCACTCGCGGGGCCCCTCGCCTGGGGCTCCCCGGGCCCCCTGCTGGGGGTGGGAATCAGCCGGGCCCCAGTGTTGTTTCTGTGAGGGCTTCTCTTCCTTCCCTGGATGGATCCATACTCTCCTACTAACGTCTTCCGTTGCTTTCTTATGAAAGGGAAACACGATCATGGTAGAAAATCCAGAAATACCCAGTGAGCAAGAAAGAAAATCCCCCACAGTACTGCAGCTAAAGTAGCTGCCTTTTTTTTTTTTTCTTACATGTGTATCTACGTCTTTTTTACAAAAATGGGGTCTTGCTATACCGAACATTTGTCTCTTTCTCTCTTGACACTATCACAGACCTCTTTCCATGCCGTGAACTGGGCTTTCTCGTCCCCCTGGAGGCCGCTCCATGTGGCCTCGCTGTGCCTGGTCCTCCCTCACTGCCGAGCCTGGAGGCCCCCCCCACCCCCATCTCCCTGCATTTACAGCCGGGCCCCTGTTCTCTCTGCAGGCTCCTGTTGCTTCCGTATGGAAGGCTTTTCTTGGATAGTGCTTTTCAGTCGAGTCATTTCCATCAAAGGTTTATCATCATCCTAAGACTTTTTTTTTTTTAATGATTTTATTCATTTATTTGGCACAGAGAGAGATCACAAGTAGGCAGAGAGACAGGCAGAGAGAGAGAAGCAGGCTCCCTGCTGAGCAGAGAGCCCAATGCGGGGCTCGATCCCAGGACCCTGAGATCATGACCTGAGCCGAAGGCAGAGGCTTAACCCACTGAGCCACCCAGGTGCCCCCATCCTAAGACTTTTTATATTTACTGCTTGGTTACATTCTAGAAAGGACAGAAAATTATGTAGTTGTGGGGTTTTTTGCTGGGGTTTTTTTTTCCCCCCAAAGAAATCCTGCGCTGACTTGCTCTGCGCACCTGCCCCGGTTACCAGACAGCCTCCGTGCTGGGATCAGGTTGGAGTTCTAGCACTGTCTGTCAGGAGATGGCTTTTACTCTGGGCTCCAGGGGGAATCTGGGGAAGGCAGCGGGCAGGGTGCCTGGCACCACCCCCACTTCTATGCTGGGCCCCCCTCGAGTTTCACGTCAGGAAAAGTTCTGATGTTTTAAAAAGTTTAAAAACTACTTCTAGCTTGCCACCCCTTATCAGTAAGGCATGTGGCCCTGGGACCTCTCTGCAGCAGGAGCCGAAGGACCTAGGTGATCTGGCCCAAGACCCTCCTGTTAGGAAGCATGGGGCGGGGGGAGGTTCCAGAGGGTTCCACCACGGCAAAGCTCAGGATATTTTGCTATGGGGCACTGGGTTTCCTGGGGAAGACTGGGGGACAGCCAGCTCGGCTTCGGGGACCGATGTGGGATTGTGCACACTTGCTGGCTTTGAGTTCTGTGTGCCCCCCATTCACTAGGTGGGAGAGCTCCAGGGTTTCCGCACACATTCTTGCCTTCATCTGTCACCAGCCAGATTTGCACAATAGTTGTGATGGTGCCCTTAGCACGTGCAGGCCCGTGTGCATGGCTGTGTCAGGCTCTGGGGCTCTGGCGGTGAGCAGAATCCCGCCTAGAGCAGAGGCCGGCCTGGGTCCCTGTACAGTCTGCGCACGCGCAGCAGAAGGCCATGAGGTCCCAGGACACTGTGTCTCCAGTGCGAATAGTCAGAGGAGGCTGGAGAGGAAGCTCAAGGACAAGGTGGAGATCACTGTATGGGGGGGAGGGGGTTCAGTGCTTATGGAAAAGCCCCCAGGGCCAGCTTTCAAAGACTTGAAAAGAGAATGTGGCAAGAGCCTGGGGAGGGAGGAGAGCAGGAGGTCCCCTGGGAAGGGTGCATGGGGATTTTTGATTTGATCCTAAGAACAAAAGGAACTCCAGTGCTACATTCAAGCAAGGGAGTGACAGGAGCAAATGTGCATTTGTAAAAGGTCACTGGGGCACAAGATGGAGACCTGGTTGGAAGAGCACAGGAATGAAAGAGGGGAGCCAGCAGGACAGGCCGCAGGTTCAGGAGGGAGCAGGTGCAGTGAGAACAGGAGGGAGGACATTGCCAGATTCCCGGGACGACCCACAGGACTCGGCGACGGGCGGTGCGGTGGAGCAGTTTCCAGGCGGGCCTCTGGGCTTTTGGCACACACAGGTGGCAGGGTGGAAGGCCTCCTCCTACTCCAGGGAAACTAGGAGCGGGGGAGGGCAGAGCACGGGTTCTGTGGGGCTCAGCTTTGAGCTTTTGCGTTGGATGCTTTGGAGACGGCGGCAGACCCCTGCCCCTGGGCACCCTGCCAGGGGGCCCTCCGCCCCTCGCCTCTCGCTGCAGCCGCAGGCACCTCTCAAAGGCCGACTGCTGTGAGAGGCCTCCTCTGTCTGGACCGCCCTGTGAGCCCTGTGACTCCGTCCCTCAGTGGCCTGTCGCTTGCATTCTGTCCCTGGCTACCTCCCCTTTGGAAGGTAAGCCACGGGGGCAGACGCCTCTGCTCACAGCGGAGGCTCACGAAGTACTGCGGAATGAATGAAAGAGACGTCCACAAGGCAGCCGGCGTGCAGGTGTTTCTAGGTCTCAGCTCCGAGGATAAGTGACAGGAGAGACACACGGGGCTCCCCAAAGCCGGGCGAGAGCACCAGATGCTAGCTCAGGGACCTGGAGCAGACAGGGCTGAGCTGGGGGACGGAGACCAGGTCCCCCAGGGAGGCTGGAGGTCACGCATATTTCATCTCCATGAGGGGGCTTGTTCCTGTCCCCCTAGGGTTTGCCGTGCAGGGGGACAAGGGGACACAGGATTAAAGGAATAGTCACAAATAGCGAACTACTGTCCGAACATCTTGTAGGACAGCAAAGGCCAGGAGGCGGCCAAAGCCCCTCCCCACCCTGGAAATCCACGCCCCTAGATGTGGAGAGGAGGGCTGTTAGAGGTGGGGGCGGAGGGGGGGTAGGGGCAGAAGGGGGCAGAAGGCTGGTCTGAGGGAAGGGGTCCTGACGGTTTGTAGTACTTCAGGTTGCAAAGGCCTGAGTGACACAGCTTTGACACCCCCCCCAAGCTGCACTTGTGTGCCAGAGGGTCCCCAAGCCATGCGGGTCGTTGGGGGTTTTCAGGGTAGAAACCCAGCTCCAGTCTCCTACTGGAGGTCACCAGGGAACCGGTGTGACTTCCTGGAAGGTGCCTGTCACCCACATTCAGAGCTGAGGCACTTGTGTTGGCTGGGGGGCCAGAGAATGGGGAGTCTCTCGGGAGGAGAAGGGGGACAGCCATTTGCGATTGCCCTGACAGGTCTGGCCACCAACCTGCTGTGACCCTAGCAAAGAGAAGGATGTCAGGTTGGATCTGCTGGCCGGGCAGGGAGGCCCTCAGAGAGAGGGGTGCAGGGGCAAAGGGATGGTCTCCTGGGGGCCCAAGGTCACCGTTTTGGTTGCCACCGCAGGGAGGGAGGGATGGACTTACCATTTCAGCGGAAACACAAAGACTGTGGTGACTTGCTCTGAATGTGCACAGAACCCAGGACAAAGCTGCAGCTGACCCTTGGGGTATCTGTCCTGCCCCCGAAAGCCGAATAAGGACCTGATATTAACAATGCTTAGGAGCTGCTCGGGGCCATGTTTCCCACTAGGTGCAGGCTCTGGGGTTTGGGGGAACCTCCAAAAACAGTTGTCACTGCCCCAAAAAAGCCACATATGGTATCAAAGAAAAGAGTCCCCAAGGGCTAGAAGAGGGGACACCTCTTACATGCTGTTGACGGCATGCTGAGTGTGACTCCCAGGGGCTTCTCTGCTGCAGTCAGCGCTGGGAGTGCAGAGGGAAGTTTACTGGGGTCTTTTCATTGTTCCCGTGGATTCTAAAGATAGAGTTTTCAGGTGGTGAATTTTTTTTTTTAACTTAAAAGTCGTTCAGTTTCTAGAGAACCAGAAAAGATCTGAGTCCAAGATCTATGTCTGGAGAAGCATTTTCCGTGTTTGATGTTTTCCTCTACTTAACTGAATCAAATAGTCGCTTAGCTTGAATCCCATGTAAGAATCAATAAATTAAAGCCTATGGCATCTCAGCCGGAATCAGGCGGTGCAGGTGACGGGTCGCAGACAGGCTTCTGGGGCCCCTCGGGGCCTTTTCTGCAGCAATAATTTCTGTAAATGAATTTAACTCTTCCTTTCAATACTAGTGGAAAGTCCCAGATTAATGCATCCAAACGCTGCACATTAGCACAAATCCACATGGCAGCGCCCCAACTTGCAGACCCCCATGCCCGAGATCTGCAGGGTGTTCCTCCCCGGGGAGGAGGTGCAGGGTTTCCCCTCCTCCACGTACAGGAGCCCGAACCCAGGAAGAACAACACCCCTAAAACGTGCGGCTCATGTCTTCGATTTTCCTGCAAAGTCTGGTACAGAGCAGCCATCACTGGTCAGGGCATTTTATGACCTCGAGTCCTCCCCGCAGCTGCTAAGAGGTTTGCTGAGCTTGGATTTTGTCTAACGATTTCGGTTTTCTTTTTGCCGAGACACTGACAATTTGCCATGAACTTGCAGCTTCCAAACTCACTGTGGTCAGGCTTGAGGAACAGGCTTCTCTATTTTGACTTTATAAAACAGAGTGAAGCGGGGAGAGTTGAATTTAATACTTCGTTTTTATTTGGCCCCTTCACTCAAACCTGCCAAACTACCAACTGTTCTCCCTGATGACTTGACAAGAAGGGCTGATACAAATGTCCCCAAGTGACCCCTGGCACAATGGGACAATCTAGAAAAAGACCAAATCAGCAGGTCCTTTCTTCTGCCTTTATACTGAGTAAAGAGCAGGCTTACATTGCTTGCATTTATTTTTATTTTTTTAAAGAGAGACAGAAAGTGAGGGGCACCTGCCTGACTCAGTGGGTTAAAGCCCCTGCCTTCGGCTCGAGCCCCACATCGGGCTCTCTGCTCAGCGGGGAGCCTGCTTCCCCCTCTCCCTCTGCCTGCCTCTCTGCCTACTTGTGATCCCTCTCTCTCTGTCAAATAAATAAATAAATCTTTTTTTAAAAAAAGAAAGTGCAAACTGGGGTTAGGGCAGAGGGAGAGAGAATCCCAAGCAGGCTCCAAGCTCAGCGTGGAGCCCAATGTGGGGCTCGATCTTACAACCCTGAGATCATGGCTTGAGCTGAAATCAAGAGTCAGATGCCCAACCTACTGAGCCACCCAGGCACCCCAAGTTGCTTTTAAACGGCTTTCATTAAACTGGTATTTTCCCTCCACAAAATCACTAGGATACATGCAAATGGTATGCGGTTCCTAAATATATCCCATGTAAAAACGGAATCTTGCTATGGAGTTGCAATAATAGTGTGTTACAGGTTTGTTCATTTGGATGGAGGACCTACAGCAGCAATGTGAGATGGAAGCACTCGTTGAAAGCAGATGTAAGGTGTAAGAAATTTACACAGGAACTCTGTTCTAGCTTCTCTGTAAATCTAAAACTATTCTAACCCAGAAAGGTTATTTTTTTTTTTTTAAATGACAGAATGTGGTGAACTGGTCATTGTATAATAACATTGCTTAATAGGACAGTCGCTTGATGGGGCGCCTGGGTGGCTCAGTCGTTAAGCGTCTGCCTTCGGCCCAGGTCAGATCCCGGGGTCTTGGGATCGAGCCCCGCATCGGGCTCTCTGCTCTGCGGGAAGCCTGCTTCTCCTGCTGCCATTCCCTCTGCTTGTGTTCCCTCTCTCACTGTGTTTCTCTCCGTCAAATAAATAAAATCTTAAAAAAAAAAAAAAAAATAGGACAGTCGCTTGAATATTTTTCTTAGGCATTTCCCCCAACAAATGTCTTCACTCTTCCACTCGGTTCCTAACTGATCGCCACTGTATGCGCATCACCGATGTCTAATTCCAGAACATTTTCATCCCCCACCCCGTGCCCACTAGCAGTTACTCACCCATGTAGTCATTAGAGAAATGGAAATCAAAACTGCAGTGAGGTCTCACCTCCCACCCCCCGGGGACAGCCAGAAATGACGGAGACAGACAGACAGCAAGTGTGGGCTGGAATCTGGGGAAGCCCTCATGATTTCCAAATGCTGCGCACCGAGTTACCACATGACCCGGCACCCCGACTCCTGGCACAAACCCCACACAGAGACTCGCACATGAAATTCACGGCAGCTTTATTGACAATGCCCTAAAGTGAGAACAGCTTAAATGTCCATCACTGACTGAATGGATGGATAAGCAAAATTCACGATACCCACGGAAGGGGAGCACTGCCTGCAAACAAGGAACCAGCAGCCCAGGTGGGTCTCCAACGCCAACCAGGTGAAGCCAAAGAAGCCAGACATAGAAGAGGAGTACGGTAGGATTCCATTTTTGTAAAATTCTAGAAAACGCAAACGAATTTATAGTAATTAACACCACAAACCCCCACCCAGAGCTGCGGCCTGAGCTCAGCTCTCTGCCCCCAGCCAGTCCCTGAGAGGGGACTGCACTGTTCCTTGCCACTTGCTGCTCACAGCCCACACCTGAGGGCACTGCTGTTTTCTCCTTTTCTTTCCTCCTCCTCCAACAGGTACCTGGGCCACGCCCCTTCCCTTCTCCCCGCCCCGCCCCCTCCCCTGCCACGCCCCCTGCCACGGCAGCGCCACCCCCCCGCCCCCACCCTCTCTCCCAGAGCTGGCTCCTCTCTGGGAGGGTGACTTCAGGGGCTGGCAGCTCCCCCATTTCCCATCCTCAGCAGAAGTTTGATGAACTGAAATTGGGCCTCTGCCAACTGGCGCTCTTTGTTCTCAAGAAATATTGGGTTTTGTAACTAAAAAATATATATGTAACAGATCAGTAGTTACCCGGGACCGGGGCAGAGGAAGGAAAGATACAAAGGGGCCCAAAGAATCCCGAGGAGTGATGCGAATGTTCATCATCAGGACAGAGGCGATGTGTCAAGGGTGACTA
>CM053606.1:5521894-5541037 GCA_028646535.1 Procyon lotor
CTCTCTCTCTCTCTCTCCTTCTCAAATAAATCCTTAAAAAAAATTAAAAATATAAATAAATAAAAAATAAGAGGTTTTTGAAAAGTCTTTCATTGTCTCGGGTGCGTGGCCCCCAACCTAATTAGAGGGACGCGGTGGCAGGCAGAACAATGAATGGCCCCCAAAGATGTCTGCCCCCCTAATTAATTCCTGGAACCTGTTGGACTCGGAGAGGTTGGGAGATGCTTTGCTAGTGGCTTTGAAGATGCGGGAAGGGTCACAAGCCAAGCAGCGCGGGCACCTCCGAACAGCTGGGAAGGGCCAGGAAGCCGATTCTCCCCTGTGTGCTCCAGAAGGAGCACAGCCCCGACTCCTTGACTGAGCTGAGCCCGGTGAGATACCCCCGCCCCCCGTGGCACATCCAAGCCACGGACTTTGTGGTTCCTTGTTACTGCGGCTGCAGGGGGCTGATTCGGACCTTCCCGGGGCCCGTCCGTCGCGCTCGGAGCGGGGCACGATTCTCCCTGTACTTGAGCTGGTTTTCTCTCTCAGCGGCTGCAGGGGTGAGGCCCAGAGCTCCTGTGATGTTGTCAGGCCACCGGCACTGGCCCCCAGCCCAGAACCAGCCCCCTGCCGAGGGCCCCGCCACTCCCCGCACCTGCCTGACTGCGCACACCTGCGCCGCCCATGCTCTTTCCTCTGCCTGGATGTCCCAGGTGAAACGTTTCCCTGACGCCGCCCTCTCTTTCTCCCAAGGACTTGACATTCCCCCTGGGGCTGGGGCTCAGCGCCCCACGTGGAAACACCCTCTCCCCAAAAAGGTAGGTTGGCCATGAGATCGAGAAATTGATGAAATAAAGACGGCATCTCTCCAGCCGGTGAAGCAAGGGCAGCCGCTGGCAGCAAGGAACGGGGAGCTCTGCGCGTGCTGCCCTGGACGTCGGCTCTCCATCCACGGTCTGCGCCAGGAGAAACCGGGTAGAGGTCGGTCAGCTGGGCAGACCCCACAGCAGACCTCCTGTCCTCCCATCCACCGTCCGCCCCTCACACCGTAGTCTTGGACGAGCTGCCCTTCCTCTTGTGCCTCCTCCGTTCCTTAGCTGCGTAATGGGGACAAGGACATTTGGCCCCTATCCTGTGATCCCTACCTTCATCGCGCTGGAAAGGAGATAGGCAGGCCACGTGCCTCCTACCCAGCACCGCGTGTCATTCTTCATAAATAAAAAAGCCTTAGGGGCCCAAGGCAGCCCCCCACATTCAGAAGGGCCCCGCGCTCCACCACTGCTCTTCTGTGACATCTTGAAAGTCTTCACAATTTTTGAACCTGGGGCCCCACCTTTTCATTTTGCACCGGGCACCACGATTATGTAGCCGGTGCTGGCAGGAAGGGCCTCCCGCCAGACGGCTATGACAGCTATCCCCGGGCATCAGGACCGAGGCACAGTGAGAGCCCCGAGGATCTCCTGTAAGCTTCTGGACAGTCTACGTGTGTACAAGCACTCCAACTTTGGTAACTTCTGTGTGCACATCCAGAACGTGAGAGGAGGTGCACAAGGAGAATCCAGCTGCCCTGTGGAAAGCAGGGCAGCACTGGGTGGAAATCTGCCTCCACCAGTGAGCTACTGGTCCACTCGCCTTGCAAAAATGAATTGCTCTGCCAAGACTCCGTTTCTTCCCAGAAACAAAACAAAACAAAACAAAAAACACCTGGGAATTGCTTCCTGCCTCTTAGAAGTCCATAGTGTAAAGGAGCCTCGTCTGTTTCACGGGCGACAGACCAGCTCTTGTTAGTTAGGGAGCGTGACTGGGGAAGGGAGGGCGGGAGAGCGGAGGACAGATAGTGAGAGAGAAGACCCTGGGGTCAGAAGCCTCGGCTGAAATGTGCCAGGCGACAAAGTGGGAGAATCCAGCTCAGACCAGCTTCAGCCAGAGAAGCCCTGGGCAGGGGGAGGTGAGGAATGAGCCTGGTTGTGCCAAGATCAGAAGCCCCCCAGGCGGGACTTGGCTGGACCACTCGTCCCTGTGCCTCTCAGGGCCCAGGGAGGAAGCCTCCAGCTCACCTAATTCACTCTGCTTGGCCCCAGCCCCAGAGATGGGAGCCTGGGACGTGAGCCCTTGTCGCTAGGGGACAAGTAACTGGGCTGGGTGTTCGGAATCAGCAGCTGCTCCATGGGTGAGGACAGGTGGGCAGGAGTGGCAGCCCAGGGGGCAGGAAGAGAAGATGGAGGGACAGGGGCAGGTGCAGACCCGTGGGGACCAAAGCCCAACGTTGGGAGAAGGGCAGCCACGCGGATGGGTCTCACCTTGGCTGCGTGGTCACCAAACCCCGAGGGGCTTTTGCAGCCCTGCAGCTCCACTCCTGGGGCTGTGCTGGGGGGCTCCTGGGGAGACTTTCCAACACCCTCACTTCTCGCTGTCATTCTCAGCATCTCCTCCCCTCTCCTCTGTCGGCCAAGGAGCTCGCTTCCTACTGCACAGAACAAAACTGCAAAACCACAAAACGCAGGCGAGAGGTGCTCGGACCACCGGTTAGAGCTGCCCGCCTGTGGACAAGCTTCCCTGCCCCTCCCTTCTGCCCGTGGCTGGACTGTCCACGCAGCCCTCCAGGGCCGGCCCCTTCTCCAGGACCCGGTCCCCACCTTCCCTCACCCCATCCAGGTCCCACCAGGCTGTTCCTTAGTTATCAGAAGACGCCTTTCCTTAGGGTGGATGGCATTCACCGAGCTACTCTTTCTGCTTTTTGGAGGGTTTGAAATTTTCAAAATATGCAGTTGTGGGACCACTACCCTCTCTGCCTGCTCCCCTTTCTCCCCTAAATCCCTCCTTTAGGATTCAGTCCAAAGGGCACAGGGCAGGGGGCGGAGCGGGGGGAAGAAGGGGACCGGCCAGCAGCTCCCCTGGGTGGCCGGTTGGGGGTGTCGGACCCCAGGCCTGGTGAGGAGGTTTCAGAACCTGAGGGAGGAATGAGAAAAGAGGGGGAATCCTTGCCTGGGGTCAGTAGCCCAGAGTCAGGAAGGGAACTGTGGGGTGAGGACAGCAGCTGCCTGAGGGGGGCGGTGTGGAGCCCAAGCGGGTGGGGTGGGGGAACCCCTAGTCCGGTGGCCTCCTACCCTGCTTTGTTCTCCGTAGTACCACCCACCTTGCAAGGTATTATAAATGTATCTGTTTCTTATTTCTGAACCATCTGCCCCGCCCCCCACCTGAAAGTTCTGGAGGCAGGGACGTTGGTCACGGAATCCTCAGGGCACAAGACCGTGTCTGGTGGCATTTGACATGCGTTGAACGGGTGAGTGAAACTCAGAACCCCGCCCCTTGATGGTGGCACAGACCACGAGGCTGGGTGACACCTGCGGTGGTGGCGGGGAGGAGGGAGAAGTGAACCGTGAGGCGGGTTTCTGCTTTGGCCGCGGGGTGAAGAGGGACCACTTTCACCGAGGCGGAAAGGAAGTCAAGGGCCGGGCTAGGCTGGGGTCCCATTCGGTTGGAGGGGACTGCCAGATGCCCCAGTGGAGATGGCACTGGGCTGCAGGGGAGGAGCCGGCGAGCTGGGAGGGAAGCCCTGCGGCGAGACGCCGCGGCCCCGCCCCAACCACGAGGGGAGGGTTGGAGAAAGGGGCAGAGGCCGGGCCTGCGCTGCCCGGCCCCAGGCTCAGCCGGAAAGCGGCTCTGGAATCATCTGCCTCTTGCGTGCAGGAATTGAGAAAGGAATAGGAAGCATGGAGAAACACATTTTCAGCCAAATGAGCCTGCCGCCGCGATACCAGCAAACCAGCAGCAGGCCAAGCGCAGGGCCGCGAGGGTTTCCGCGCTCGCGCCCGCCCCGGAGGAGGCTGGGCAGGAGGGAAAGGGAGCTCTGTGCGCCCAGATCGTTAGTTTGGCCCAGTCCTGCCCGGCGCACCTCAGCCAAACGCGCGGCCCGCAGCGCGGACAGAACGCGGCTAAGCGCGGCTGAGGCAGTGGTGGCGTTGACCCCCCGCCGCCACCAGGTGGCGCCCGTGCTTCCCTGGAGCCCGACCAGGAGGCCCCGAGGTGGCGCCCCACGCGAGAAGCGGGGCTGGCCAGCCGGGAAGCCCCGCCCCGGACTCCACCTCTGCCTCTCTGTCGGGTGCAGCCTCGCACCCCATCCTGTCCTCCTGCGGGGGTGGGGGCAGCCCAGGGTGGGTGTGTGGGTGGTGCTGGGGCGAGGCGCTGTGCATCCAAAGCTGGCCTCCAGACCAAGCCTCCAACAGACTTCGCTTTAAATCCTCATTTTGCCTAAACGTGAGCACGTGGCTTCACTTCCCCCACCTGTAAAATGGGCGCATTATCCTGACCTCACAGGAGTGTTGTAAAGATTAAATTAGGTGGTCATGGGGCTCAGTGGGTTAAAGCCTCTGCCTTCGGCTCAGGTCATGATCTCAGAGTCCTGGGATTGAGCCCCTCATCGGGCTCTCTGCTCAGCAAGGAGCCTCCTTCCCCCCTCTCTCTGCCTGCCTCTCTGCCTACTTGTGATCTCTCTCTCTGTCAAATAAATAAATAAAATCTAAAAAAAAAGATTCAATTGGATGATGATCATATACATATACTGAGCTCTGACCAGGGGTTGGGCATTGTTCTAACCACTTCACGTATAACGGATCATTTCACTTTTTATGTATCTTAATTAATTTATTTTCAGTAGGCTCCACACCCAATGTGGGGCTTGAACTCACGACTCTGACTGAGATCAGGAGTCCTGGGCTCCAATGACTGAGCCAGCCAGGCGCCCCACAACACCTCATTTTAATAGCCCCCTTTTATGTGGACTGACTGGGGACAGAGGCTGGGTCTTCACTACAAAGGAAAGGAGGCCTCCTGCTGGCCTGGGGTGCAGCTCAGGCCGGAGGGGCTACCCAAAGAGGCAGGGACGCCTCTGACGCCTGAGGCCCAGAGTCTCTCCTTTCCCGGCCTGCAGCCTCACGGCCCGGCCTGCGGGCCTCAGAGGCAGCTGGTGGGGCAGAGCCCGCCCCCCAACCAGACAGTAGCAGAGGGACCCTCGAGTCGGCCCCTGCCTCCTGGCCTGTGGGTCCCTGACTTCTGCTGCGGTCTGAGCCCCAGGCTTCTGGGAAAGGCACCTCCGTCGTGGCCGGTGAGTGAAGGCCACAGCACGACACGCTGTGGTTTCTGCCTCCGAGACTGGGGGGAGCGGGCGCGGGGGGAGCAGTGCCTTCTGTGGGGGGCGGCCAGGTTTGGTGCGCCTGGGAAAGTCCACTGGAGGGTTCTGTGGAAGGTGGGAGGATGCCCAGAGGTAGCTGAGGTGGAGAGGCGGTGGTCAGGAAGGAGGTGTGGGTGAAGCCTGGGGCAAGGCCCTCCGGTCAAGGCCGGAAAGGCGATCTCCCGCCTCAGGGCCTCAGAGCTGTGGGAGCCGGGGTTCCAGGTGGAACTCTGGGGGGGGGTCCCCAGACGTCCCAGTCTGCCTGCTGTGGTTTGTGCTGGCACGGGTCAGCAGGGCGAACTGGGTGCCACGTCCCGGGGCCGGGAGAGCTGGGGTGCGCCTGCAGGATTGGGTGGGGTGACCTTCGGAAGGTTCTCGCCCCACCTCGTCGCCCCCCTCCTGTCTGCAGACCTAGAGCCGGCCTCCCCTCTTCTCCTTGGACTCTCGATCTGACGCTCCCTCTCAGGCCCGAAACTATGGGATTGGGGCTACCCTGAGTCCCAGGCCCGAAAGGGAACGAGGGTTCTGGACTCACCTGAAGTTCTGAGTCACTTGGGCTGTCACCCGGCTGAGGTTCCCGGTACCTGGTTTTACTGGGGGTCGATGCCCACCCCCCATGCCTGTCAGTTGGCTGACTTCCCCTCCGGGGCACCCCCACCCCCTCTCTAACCAAGAGACCAGGGCACTTGGGCCTTCCCGCTCACACGTTGCAGGAAACCGAATCTCAGGGGATGAGCCCTCAGAAGCCTTTTCTTACCATCAGCTTAGATGTGCTGAGATGAAGGAGCCAGAAACAGTGCTCCCCCCTCCTCGGCCCTCCCCCCACCCCCTGCCCGCTCACAGGCCCAGAACAAAAACACACCACAAATAGAAATCAAAGTCTGAGAAAGAATCAAGGAGCCATGACCCAGCCGTGGGAAAGGCTGTGTGGCCTTGGCCAAGTCACTTAACTTCTCTGAGTCCGTTTGCTCATCTGTAAACTAGGGGGGTGTGGATTCACCTTGAGGCGCTGCTGGGAACAGGTGAGAGAAGATGTAAAATGCAGATCACAGATGCAACGTTGGGGCCTGAACACAGAGCCCCGGAAAATACAGCCCGGGGGGTCTCTCCCGGACTCTCCCACCTGCACCCCCCCGACGTGCCCCCACAGCTCGGGCCGGGGCTGCCCCCTCGCCACTTTCCTGTAAGGCTGCGGGTGGATGGGGGCTGCCGCATTCGCCGGGGAGAGGCTGGGGAGAGCCGCTGCAGGCTTTGCTCTCGGGCTCCACTTCCTGTTTTTCTCCCCAACGAATTTTGCACCACTGCTCTTTCCTCAGAGCAGGCTGGGGGGGATGGTGAGGGGAAGGCGGGGAGGCCTGCCTGGGAAGGAGCCCTGGGGGTCAGAGGATCCCAGGGGGGCATCTGCCAAGCTCCGACCCCCGTGGCCTCCAGCTCAGAACAGATGCAGCAGTGCAGGCTGGGAGGCTTGGAGGCAAGCCAGGGGGGCTGCCTGGTGGGAGGAGCAGAGGGGGCCTCCTTCCCATCCTCCATCTGAAAGCGGTGGTTTTTCCTAGACTTGGGGGTGGGACCTAGGGATGGATTGATCCAGGCTGAGGTAAAATGCTGGCTGGCGGGACGACTCAGAGAGGTGAGGCTGGGCTCCCCAGGCTCCCACGTCACTGGGTGCTGGGCTCCTGCTGGGAGGAAATGAAGTTGCTGCTCCCACACTGGCAGGACCAGGACCTTTGTCCTTGCTCTCCCCTGGCTGCAGACCTTCCAATGGGCAAAGCCCGTCCAGCCACAACTAGGGTCATTCATTCATTCGTCGGTTGCATATGCCGACCCAGACAGAGCTCGGGACCCGGACGCCAGCCTGGACCCGCACGGGGGCCCTGCCCTCGGGAGCCCTGAGCGCCCAGACTGTCTGACTTGAACAGACCCGGCCTGGAATAAAGACCTTTCCTGACAACGGGGGCGTCCAGTGGGCAATATCTGTGGGGACTGGCCAGGCAAAGACGGAGGGAGAGGATAAAAGGAAGGGTTTGGGAAGGGCCCTCCAGGCCAAGGGAACAGCAGGAGGAAAGGCCCAGAGTCAGAGAGCCTGGGGAGGTCTGGGGCCGCCAGGCACAGCCCACGGGGCGGTGCTCCACGAAGGGTGAGTTGGCAGAAGGAGTGAGAAGAACCCCAGGGGGCTGGCCGGGTTGGCTCCCTTGATTATCAGGCGTCTTGAGCACGTTCTCCAGCCACAGCTGACCTCGTACCCCGGCGCAGGTCACTGTCTCAGCCAATTAAGTGGCTCCAAGGGTCAGAAATCAGTGCCCGGTAGGGGCACCTGGCGGGCTCAGTCAGTAGAGCGTGCGACGCTTAATCTTGGGGTTGTGAGTTCGAGCGCCACATAGGGTGTAATTACTTAAAAATTAGACACGGTGGGGGGCGCCTGGGTGGCTCAGTGGGTTAAACCTCTGCCTTGGGCTCAGGTCATGGTCTCAGGGTCCTGGGATTGAGCCCCACATCGGGTTCTCTGCTCAGCAGGGAGCCTGCTTCCTCCTCTCTCTCTGCCTGCCTCTCTGCCTACCTGTGATCTCTCTCTCTCTCTCTCTGTGTGTCAAATAAATAAATAAAAATCTTTAAAAAAAAAAAAAATTAGACACGGGATGTGGCAGGGAATGGGGCCGAGGACGTGTAGCAAGCGCTTGATTACCTGATGCTTGCTTGTCACTGGGTCTAGGAAAAAAGGGATTTCCCTTCACGTTGCTAAATATGTGCCCTGCTTTCCCCCGATCTTGTGCAGAATTGAACAAAAGTTCCTCTTGTAGCACCTTCCGAAGGCTGCTAGAAGTAAATCGTGTGCTAATATGCCGGACCCTTCGTTACCATGTTCTGAGTCCCATAAGACCCCTGAAAATCATTCCGGAGCTGCTGGGGTTGCATCCACGGACAGGAAGTCCTCATCACCCCTCACTCTGCCCCAAGTCACGCAGATTCAGTACCTCCCTTGAAGAGCTCTTTCTTCCCACGATGCGCTTTCCGATACCGATCGCTGTATTAATTCTGAGTGTTGTTTTTGTTGTTTCAGAAAACAGAGACCGACTCAAGAGAGTTTGCACTGGATTGGATATTATCCCCCTAAAATTCATTCTCACGTGGAACCTCAAAATGGGACCTTCGTGGGAAATAGGATCTTTGCAAATGGACTTAGTTAAGATGAGGTCATCCTGCATTAGGGTATCTTTATAAGAAGAGGGAAATTTGGACAGACACAGACACACGGGGAGAACGCCAGTGATGTTGGAGAAGAGCGCAGGGAGGGGCTTCTGTGAGCCATTGAACGCCGCCAAGAATTGAAGGCAGAGCTGGAAGATAAGAGAGAGGCCTGGAACAGATGCTCGCTAGAGCCTCGGGAAGGAACCAGCTTGACCAACAACACCTCCATTTCAGACTTCTGGCCTCTAGAACTGCGAGAGAATACATTTCCATTGTTTTAAGCCATCAGGATTGGGCTCGTTTATTACCGCAGTCCTAGGAAACTGATACAGATTTTAAGCAGAATACAGGCATAAGGCATAAGGCTGTCGGGGACTTTCAGAGGAACCCAAGGACAAGAATGCGGGGGAACCTCAAAAAGATGCAAGGACAAGGAACCGAAAAGTTTCCCAAAACCGTCGTTCTCACCTGTGATCCTCTCTTCCTCTCTGTGCACCAGCTTGCTGGTTTTCTCTCTATCTCGGTCTCTGCACCACAGCTTCTCTGATTTCCTGAGTCCTGTCGAGAGGCGCAAGTGGCCCACGGCTCCCCAGCTTATGTGTACGGCACCCAAGCTCCAGGGGCCTGAAGAATCAGGACGCTCTTGGTTCTAATTGCGCCTTCCTGAGAAAACCACTGGGTGGCCAACCCGGGGGGCCACCGCTGGGGCGGTCCACTCGGGCATGCTTCAAGCCTAGCATATCTAACTGGAGACCACAGGTATCCCCACGCGGATGCACGGGAAGTATTCCTAGAGAAAGGAGCTGGGTCTGCGCCCCAGGAGCACCGTGCTCTCGCCATCTAGCCCCTCCCAACGCTGGAGCTCCCAGTGGCTGAGGTCCTATCATCCAATGTTGGACTTCCCGGACGCCACCTGTGTTCCCAAAGGAGTCCTTCTCCGGCCTTGTCATCCCTGCTCCTGAGAGACGAGGCAAACGTGTGGTCACACGGTCTGACCGGAGCCCAGGCGAAATGGAACGACGGCTCATCCTCAGTACTGGTGTGAACGGCAGTAGGAGGGATTCTGAGCTCCGACCTGGGGAAGGGAAATGAATTTTACATTTTTTGGCAGTTTTATTGCACATTTGGCAAAATGTGAACAGAAAGGAAAAATGGCAAGGAAAACATCTGTTACCCTCCCCTCCAGAGGCCTGCAATGTTCAGTCACCTCCGACGACCTACATGTGCGTACGTAATGCTTACATGGTGGCCATCCAGAACCGAGGCAATTCTGCATTGAACGTGATCCCCTTGATGATGTCATCATTTCCCATGATGCTCTGGGTCTTCAGGATCGCCACTTTGTCTCTTTTTATTTTTTTTTAATTTTTTAATTTTTTTTAAGATTTTTTTTTTTATTTATTTGACAGAGAGAAACACAGCGAGAGAGGGAACACAAGCAGAGGGAATGGTAGCGGGAGAAGCTGGCTTCCTGCAGAGCAGAGAGCCCGATGCGGGGCTTGATCCCAGGCCCCTGGGATCTGACCTGGGCTGAAGGCAGACGCTCAACGGCTGAGCCACCCAGGCGCCCCTGTCTCTTTTTATTTTTTAAATTAATTAATTAGTCAATATTTCATATGATTTTATGGGCAGAAATTAGCTTGCAACAGTCTGGTGGGTTTTTTTTAAAGATTTTATTTATTTGACACAGAGAGAGAGAGAGTACAAGCAGGGAGAGCAGCAGGCAGAGGCAGAGGAAGAAGCAGGCTCCCCGCTGAGCAGGGAGCCTGATGTGGGGCTCGATCCTAGGACCCTGGGATCGTGATCTGAGCCAAAGACAGATGTTCAACCAACTGAGCCACCCAGGTGCCCCTAATTAATTTTTTAAAAAGATTTTATTTATTTATTTGACAGAGAGAAAGAGATCACAAGTAGGCAGAGAGGCAGGCAGAGGGAGAGGGGGAAGCAGGGCCCCTGCTAAACAGAGAGCCTGATGCGGGGCTCAATCCCAGGACCCTGAGATCGTGACCTGAGCCAAAGGCAGAGACTTAACCACTGAGTCACCCAGGTGCCCCTAATTAATTTATTTGAGAGCCAGAGCGTGTGCATGAATCCGGGGAGGGGCAGGGGGAGAGAGTCTTCAAGCAGACCCCCCGCTGAGCATGGAGCCCAACGTGAGGCTTGATCCCACAACCCATGAATGAAGTCATGACATGAGCCAAAACCAAGGGTGGGACACTTAATCGACTGAGCCACCCAGGCACCCCAGGATCGATCGCCACTTTCAACGGCTGCACACTATGCAGTTAAATGGATGCACCGTGCTTTCCTCTGGAGAATTCCGGCCAAGGGGAGAAGGCAGCCCCTCCAGAGTGTTAAGATGACACATTTTCTTCCCATTCTGGGTTCACGGTCCAGCTTCCTGCGATTTCTGGTCCAGTGGACCCCACACCCTTCCCATCGCCTGACTTCAGAGCCCTGGAAAGGCTGCCACTTAAGGAACTCCCCCCTGCCATCCGGGTGACCTTGGCGAGTTACCTGCCGCATTGCCTGACTTTCTTTGTCTGCAAGATGGGGATAAGAACAGCATGCGCCATACAGGGTTCCGAGGGGAGGAGATAGGGTAATGCATGAAAACAGCACACGCGGACAGCTTACTAGGGTTCTATTTTCATTCACTGTGTAGCCTGGACACTTTCCACGAGGTCCCATTTACCGGCTGCATATATTGCTGTAACAAAGCACCACAAACCCTTGGTTTAAAAAAAAAAAAACAAAAACTAATCAAAACAGAGATTTGGGGCACCTGTCTGGCTCGGCTGGAAGAGGATGTGCCTCTTGTTCTCAGGGTCGTGAGTTCGAGCCCCACGTTGGGTACAGAGATACTAAAAATAAATAAATAAAAATAAGTAGACTTAAAAAAGCAAAACTCCAAACACCAACAATGTATTCTGTCACAGGTCAGGAAGCCAGAAGTTCGATATCAAGGAGTCAGCAGGGCCGCTCCCTCCAGAGGCTCTAGGGAGGACCCTTCCTTGCCCCTTCCAGCTTCTGGGGGCTCCTGAAGTTCGTCGGTTCGTGGCTACATCTCTCCAACCTCTGCCTCCCACTGCACATGGCCTTCGCCTCTGTCTTTCTCGACTTTCCCTCTTTCTCTCATAGGGATGCTTGCCATTGGCTGTAGGGCCCGTCCAGAAAATCTAGGATGACCTCATCTCAAAATCCTTAACAATTATATCTGCAAAGACCCTATTTCCAAATCAGGTCCCATTTCCAGGTGCCAGGGCTTAGGACTGGGACACACCTTTCTGGGGGTCACCAGCCAGCCCCCTCCAGGGAAAAAACGGCTTTCCTTCTCCTTCTGCCTCTTCTCTCTCTTCAACATCCGTGCTCTTCGGTTCTCTTTTTCCTGTCTGGGGGGAAAAAGTCACCAGACGTATGTCTTCTCATTGAGGTTTTTGGGGTTTCGCATGGGGGTGCTCTTCAGAATCGATGCCTTTAAAGATAGATATCCATCTAGAGGGGTACTTATCTAGACAGACGGAGGTTTTTGGAGCAGGTGGTAGTGTGGTGGGAGTCAGGACTGGAGCGAACCCCAGCTTCTGCCGGCACCCCCTCTTCCGCTCTCTGTTTGCGAAGCGGTGACTGTCCCAAAACCACTTTCACTGAAAGATCTGTCAGTCTTACTTACAGGCTCTCTGGAGCCCCATCTTACGGAGGAGGGGACAGACTGGGGGTTGTGGGGGCAGGGCTGGGTCTCAGGGCCCCCAGAAAAGGCTCAAAAATACACTCCCCCCTCCATCGGGCTCTAAAGGTGGGGAATGAGGCCACGCCTTCTTCTTTCTGCAGCTCCCCTTCTGTGACTCTGCCCACGCCCCCCAAAACCATAGTATTCCAGGCTCCTAAGGGAAGGCCTTGCTCCCAGCCGGAGGGGCTGATTGGCCTTCTCCTCCTCCCGCACCTCCGCATTCATTTTTTTCTTTTTTTTTCTTTTTTTAAGATTTTATTTATTTATTTGACAGAGCGATCACAAGTAGGCAGAGAGGCAGGCAGAAAGGTGGGGGAAAGCAGGCTCCCCACCGAGCAGAGAGCCCGATGCGGGGCTCCATCCCAGGACCCCGAGATCATGACCTGAGCCGAAGGCAGAGGCCCCAACCCACTGAGCCACCCAGGCGCCCCTGTTTTTTCTCTTTATTTTTTAAAATATTTTTTATTTATTCATTGGAGAGAGAGAGAGAGCGCGCGCGCACACGTGCTTGAGTGAGAGCAGGAGCGGGTGGAGGGGGGATGTGGGGGAGGGACAGAGGCAGAGGGAGAAGCAGACACCCACCCCCCCACCTCCCTCCCAACCCCCCCACCCCCGGCGCAGGGAGCCCCGACACCAATCCCAGGACTCTGGGATCATGACCTGAGCCCAAAAGCAGACGCTTCACCGACTGAGCCACCCAGGCGCCCTATTATTTTTTCTTTAAATAAATGTTTAATTTTAGCACAGTTTCAGATTTATAGAGAAGTTGCAAAGAGGATAGAGAGTTGGCACACACCCCACACCTCGTCTCTTCTATTGCTAACATCTTAACTACTAGCAGTACATTTGTCACAAGTGACGAGCCAATATTGATACGTTATTATTAACTGAATCCCGACTACCTTAGTTCTCACCTACCGTCCTCGCTCTGCTCGGGGAGCCCAGCCAGGGCACTTCGAAACACTCGCTTGTCATGTTCTCCTTAGGCTCCTCTTGGCGATGACAGTTGCTCTAAATTTTCCTTGTCTCTGATGACCTTGACCGTTTTGAGGGCCGGTCAGGTGTGTTTGTAGATCCCCACTGCCCCTCCTCCATCTCCCCTCCTCCCCACCTCCTATGTCTTTGCAGCACTTACTACCTCACCACACTGTATCATATTCTTCATAGTTTCTCTTCGTGGAGTCTAAGCCCCGGGAGGGCCCGTCTTTGGCTTGGACTGTGCCGTAGCCCAGGGCCCCCAACTGTAGCAGGCACGCAGGCTGAAAGAGTCAGTGTTGCAAAGCCTGGGTCACCCCCAGTGTATGGAGGCAGGGGTTTGGATGCAGCCTCATGACCCCAAACCCTGCTGCTCCCCACCACCTCCCTTCCCCAAATACCCCCACACCCTGGACTAAGAAGAGCCTTAGAAGGTATGTTAAAAAGCCAACTGCTGTTTCTGGAACACTGACTTGGTGCGGGGGGGGGCAGGACCCTCCCCTAGCCCTGGGTCAGGAGGGCCAGAGGGATCCCCCTGGGGTTGCACATCGGGTAGGAGTTTGGGCTGGGATTGGAACCCAGGCATCCTGGGTTTGGAGTGTTTGTGTTTTACAGAACGGGCAATGCAACTTCGGTTTGGAGCCCCTATTTACTTGGGGGGACCCCATCTCTTGCAACTCAACCCTGGCCCCACGAGGGCCTGGTTCACCTGGGCCACCTCATCGGGGTCTTTCCGGACAGTTCAGTCCAGCTGTGACTGGGGCTGAAGCACAGGGGCACGATCCATCCACCTCTGAGCCTTTTTCCGGAGGGCACCGCCCGAGGACCGGGGCTGTGAGGACCCCTGTCTTCTTTTCCTCAGGCACCTGCTCCTGGGCAGCTCTCTGGGCTCCTCCAAACCTGTGTCCTCAGAAGTCAGACTTTCCAGGAATCACTTCTGACCTTGGCCTGGTTCTCGCATGGTCTGTATGCCCTTGCCCCCCCCCCCCCCCATGACATTGCTCCAGGTGCAGCTGACTCGTCACGCTGACGGGGGGTGGGGGAGGCATGCAGTAAGAAATGCATTTTATGTATTGAGTTGATGCACACTCACGCGTACCTATAAACAGGGCAAAAGCTGCAGGCAGCCGTATCCCCCCTTCCCAAAGTGGAATACAATCTGATCATTTCTATTCTATTCCATTTTCGTAAACTTGACACACTGAACGGGTTTCCAGTCCGCGAATGTGTTCGTGTGTCACCCCCTCCCCTGGTGCTGCTGGGGGAAATACTATTTGGGAGCAGAAACACCCCGTCCTGCGGAGCACAGAGCCCCTGCTCTAGGCTAGCTCGAGAACTCACCTTTTCTGGGGGTTCGCTCTGTCAGTACCGTTAGACGCAGTGTCCATGAATTATGTATTCCCTCAGGTAATTCTAAGAACAATTTTCAAAATATTTTATTTATTTGAGAGAGAGAGACAGAAAGCAGGGGGGAGGTGGAGAGGGAGAGGGAGAAGCAAACTCTCCGCTCACCAGGGAGCCCGGCCCGGGTCTGGGGCTCATCCCAGTCCCGGGACCCCAAGAGCATGACCTGAGCCGAAGGAGGATGCTTAACCCAACTGAGCCACCCAGGCGCCCCTCCAAGAATAATTCTAAATGCTGAAAGGCATCACGAGCATCCCTGTTTTCTCAGAGGAGAAGTGGAGGCTCGGAAAAATTAAGTGACTTTCCTGAAGTCACACAGTGACGTGCTGAGGAGTCTGAGTCGGGGAAGCTGTTCTTAATCCTGAAGCTTCCCCACATTTCTTGGCAAAGGCAAAGGCACAAGGGTTTGAGCTGGATAGCGTTTGCTTGGGAGGGAAGGACCCACAGCAAAGTGGGCTTCCTGCCAGGATGGGGCGCACAGGCAGGTGCCCAGAGCCTTTCGTGGAGGGGCTGAGGAAGTGAGCTCCTCGTGCTGGCTCCCCTGCACCGGGCTTCTGAGCTTGGCTCTGGCTGCCCTGAGATAACCCGGCTTGCGGGCATGTGTGGGTGTCAGTGGTGAAGCCACTCAAGGTCGAACAAAGATGCTTGCTGCATCCGCGAGAAGATGTCGACGCTGGATGGCTTTTGGAGGGGAAGTTCTGCAGGAGAGGGCGGCAGAAGGAAGCAGGTCTGCGGGGGCTGCGTGTGCTCCTCCGGGCTGCAGGGCGCCTTCTGCCGACCTGAGCCTATTCTCCACTGACCGGCAGCCCCTTTAGTAACCGAGACCTTTTTTTTCCCTCCCATAAAATGGGGCGGAAGAATTATCCCTTCAGATCATGTGGGTCATGAGGCATTGACTTCGATGCAGCTTCGATGCCCTTCTCTTCTGGGACTGCTATAAATTCTCCACCACGGCTCGTCTATTTTGTTTATGATTCAAAAGGAACTTGAAGTAGCTTCCTCCAAACACACATGACAACAGTTAAAAATAAAGTGAGAAAGAGAGATCAGAAACCATAGAGAGGAAGGCAGAAGGCAAGTCTATCGGGAACTTGAGAGACGAGGGACAGTGATGGCTGTGCCCTGCGTTACTATTAGCCTTAGTTCACCGGGCACCCCGGGCGACAGAGGGAGATAAGTCCTATGGTGCCATCTCAAAAAGAAAATGTACTGGGTTTTCAGGAGAGTGAAACTTCTAGGACTGGGGCCTACGCAGCGTGACATGGTCAGAGGAGCAGGTAGACCCTGACTGTGTGGCCCCCAAATGATTAAATCTTCCCGAGCCTCGGTTTTTCTAATCTGTCAAATGGGGCTAAGATTTCCTTTGGGAGACTGTTGTAGGGACCAGAGATACCAATGGGTGGAGCATATCTGAGCATTTGGCACATCTTGGGTCCCTGTTTTGCACGTTACAAAGCATGATGTGAATGGCAGCCAGCAAATAATTCAACGAAAAGTTCTTTTGAATGAGGCAAAAAGCATTCCTCATCTGCCGCCTTCTTACACGGAACTCTGAAAGCCAGGGGGTAAATTATTTAAATGGCAACCAGCAAGAGTAGGGCTGGGACAGGTGTTTGGAAACCTCAGGGCAGGCTGCTTACCCTGCCATCAGATTTTCTCTCTGATGTGCCTATTTCTTTTCTGGCTCTTGGCAGGACCTCCCTAGAGCAGGCTGGAAACCTCTGCCAAGGACCAGTGAGCCGGGCCTGGGGTAGGAACAAGGCTGTGAGCCTGGGATGTTTTGTTGGGAAGGATGTTAGGGTACATTCCTGGGGACAGACCCAACATTCTTCTCTAAAGGGACAATATGGTCCCTCCCGGCTCCTGCTTCGGTGTCCCGCTGAGAATTCAGAGCCTGCCGCCTAGATCTTAGACCACTGGAAGCATTTAGTAACCAATGGGTCTTGCCTCAATGCTCTCCCCTTTCCTGGCTGGACACGGAAGTCTCGGAAGTCTCTGCTCCTCCCCACCCTGCAGCCGCGGCTGGGCCCACGCTGGTCCCCCCGAGGCCAGGGTATTGCTTGGGTAGAAAGAGCCTCTCCCAAGTTTCAGGTTCCTCATATCTCCAAGGGGACCAAACAGGTGCTTAACCTCCCAGATCCCTTGGGGAGGGTCCTTTAAGCCATTGTCTAAGCAGCTGGCTGACTTCCGCCTTCACGGGCCAGAAGGATTTGAAGCCACTGTTGTAACCCGGCTACTCCCCACACCCGCTTCCTTGCTCCTGATTCGCCCAAGGGTGGGGGCCACGGCTCCCCTCCAGGGCTGAGCCCGGGGGACTTTGCACTCCAGTCCGTCTCCTGGGCCTCTCGTTCCCTCCGTACCCTCCGTCGCGCTCAGTTACCTTGGCGCTGGGGGGTCTTGGTGCCGGGGTGTCTCCCCGGGTGCCCAGAGCTGCAGCCATCGTCTCCCTGTCCCGTCCTCCCGCCTTTCTCTGACCACGGTGGAAATTCTTGGTGTGTGAATGTGGAAGGCGTGGGGGGGGGGGGGTTATGGGCTTTAGGACCTTTATTTGGTTGTTTTCCTTTGTATAAAAAGAAAACTTGTTTTGAAGACGGGCAAGAAGCAGGTTCCAGAGACACCTGGGAGGGTGCCCCTCCAGCCGCAGACGGGGTGCGGATTTGGGGGGTGGAGAGGATGGGGCGGGGTGGGGAGCAGCCTGGCGGCAGGAGGACCTGTTGTTTTTCCTTTTGCAAGTAAAAAGGAAACAAAGTGGGAAGTGGAGTGTGCGGGCTGTCAGCAGGCGGGGCGCCCCCACCGCGCCCCGCCTCCCGCCCTCGAGGCTCACTCGCGCCCAGAGCCTTGGCTCTTAGCGGCCGCGGGGCCGAGCCGCCCAGCCCCTGCCAGCCGCGCCGGGACCGGTAAGCGCTCACCTCTGGCTGCGTCTGGGGAGGTGGGGGAGAGCACGGGGACCGGGCTTCGGGGACCTCGGGGACCGACTCGCGGACGCCTCTGGGTGCCCACCAGCGGTGCGCTCTGGCCGGGTGCGCCTCCCGCGTCTGGAGAGAGCCCGGCCAGGGGGGTCCCCCGCGGGTGGCCGCCGGGACCAGGGCGCGCACAGCTCCCCGGCGCCGCTACCGTGCGCACTGCGGGCCCGATGGGGAGTTCGCGGGCGCGGCGGCCGCTGTCCGGCTTCGCTTCCAGCGGCGGGGCGTGGAGCCTGGCAGGGCTCCGCCGCGTGCGCCCTGCACCGAGCGCTGACGAGTCGGCCGAAGGGGCGCTCTGGTCGCGTTCCCTTTAGCGGCGCCGCCCGGTGTTACCGCCCCGGCGCCGGGAGAGGGGCGCGCGCCTTCCCTTGAACCCGGGCCCTGCGCGCGCTCCCCGGCGCGGGCGAGCGAGGACCGGGCTGGGGAGCAGCCGGAGTCGAGTCGGCCGGGCGCCCCCCTCCGGCCCCGCCCGGCACGCCTGGGGGCCCCGGGCCTCGGGCGCCGCTGGCCGCGTGTTTACTGCAGCCGCCGGCGGAGACCAGCCCCCGGATCTGCGGCTGAGCCCGGGTTACGGCGGCGAAACCGCCTCCAGCTTTGCATTTCCGGACTTTTTCCCCCGCTTTTTTAATACTCTTACCCGTAATTCAGCCAGAATGAGGCTTCTTTTTTTAAAATCGGGTTTCCTGTTTTTATTTAGGCTTCCTTCTCTGTCCCTTCCTTGAAATTTAGGAGACGGGGACCAGGAGACCTTTGGTGGGGACCAGGATGCGGGAGCACGTAGCGGGAGGTGCTCTGCCGGAGTTGGGGAGAGGGGGGTCCAGAGAGCCAGGAAAGGACTGATGGGAGGCCCCGAAAAGCGCGCTCTGGAGGGAGGAGGTAGGGATGGGATTTCCAGGCCTGGGGTCGCGCGCGTGGGGCGGCCCAGGCTGGCGGTCCACGTACCAGGTGGTCCCGCGGCACCCTTGGGATCTGCCCAGTTTGCAGATGGAGCGCTCGGGAGCCCTCGAATGACCGAGTAGCTTTCACTTGGTTCAGATTCCCTGGAAGGAGAGAGCTGAAGGTCTCGAACCCCAACAGACTATCCAGCGGGGCTGCCTTGCGGGGCTCCTGCAGACAGCCCCGTCGCGCGCCACCCCAGGAATGTGCGGCACAGTCGCGCGTGTTATGCGGAGCAGGTGTGCCCTCGGTGTGTATGTGTGTGTGGGGGCGGGGAGGGTCCTCTTTCAGGGGCTTCGAGGGGAAAGTTCGCCGCTCCAAAGGAGCCTTGAAACCGAAAATTCATCCCACTACCCACTTCCTGGAGAGAGGACGGTGCTGGAGCGCTGGTCAAGTAAATGGTACCCTTGGGACACTTTCCGAGCCCCCGAGCCCCCACAAAGAATTGATCCTTTTTACGTAAGCATTTGCAGTAAAGCAGTCATAGGAGCTGAATGATGTCCTCTCCATTTTCCAGCGGAGGGAAACTAAGGCCCAGAAAAGTTAAATAACTTGCAGACCCACACTATTTGGGAGCAGCTGGTGGAGAACCCAGTACCGCTCCGCTGAAGCATCCCATCATCTGTACGTGCTGCGGCTTGCAGATTAAGGAGAACATTTCCTAATGGTTGTCTTGGTGTAGGGACAGGGACCCTTGGGGTGCCCTTTCAGAGATGCAGCCTCTAAGGGACCCACTTTGCTAATCCCTGGTAAAAGCGGCCCCTGCTATTAATCACCAGGTTTGACTTCAGTGAGTAAGTGGA
>CM053606.1:5541137-5560228 GCA_028646535.1 Procyon lotor
GGGGGGGAAGCAGGCTCCCTGCTGAGCAGAGAGCCTGATGCGGGGCTCCATCCCAGGACTCTGAGATCATGACCTGAGCCGAAGGCAGAGGCTTAACCCACTGAGCCACCCAGGCGCCCCCCGAGCTTACCTCTTTCTGAGCCCCACTTGCCCCCCACCTCCGCTGCCCACGTTTAGAAACAGTGCTAGCCACTCTGCAAATAGGCATGTTCCTGGAATTAGGGCAAGTGTCCCAGAGGCCACGCAGATGGTCACCTTCCAGCGGGACTTTTCTCTGGCTTTCCTACGTCTAACAAGTGTTTATCGAGATCCCCCTCGCAGGGGCTCTGCTGGGAATGCGGCAGGCAGGCCGGAAGGGTCCCAGCCCCCCCGGGTGGGCGGGTAGGGGGCTTACGAGACCCAGTCCACACGTAACTAGAGACAGGCCTCAGGCCTGGTTAGCTTGGCCTCCCAGCGCTCCTGTGTCCGGGGAGTTCGTGGGGATGCGACGGGGGATGTGAGGGGTCACTTCCTGCTTCACCTTGTTTTTCTTCAGTTGCACAGTTAAAGGGAGAAGTGAATGTGCAACTCATGAAGCAATTCCCCTTTGGCTGGCTTATTTTTCAAAAACGATTTTTGTTTAGAGAGCAGTCTCCTCCCTCCCAGAAGCCAGCTGCTTCTGCGGGTCTGGTGATGGGGCGTGGGGCCCCACCAAATGTTTCTTTACCGTGGGACCTTAGAAAAGCTCTTTCAGCCTCTCCCCAGGGGACAACCATGTTTCCCAGCAAAGCTGTTGGAGGGGCAGGTCCAGAGGGAAGTGCTCCAGGAGGATGGGGCCGGGGGTGGGGGGGGCACAGGGGTGCTGCCCTGTCTGATGGCGGAGGTATGTAGTCATTGACCACCAGCTGCCCGGTGGCAGGAGCCTGACTTGTCAGGAAGGGAGGGGGACCTCCTCCTCTGTGCCACGGCCAGCCAGTGTTTCATAAATGACAGGGGTTGCAAAACTCCTCTCTCTCCTTGCAGCTAATGCTAAAACTGAATTGTCTTTAATTTGGTTGGTGGAAATCCCCCGCAATCATAATCAGAAATGCTGCCAGTTTCGAGATGGAAAAAAAAAGAAAAAAGAAAAACCCGGGAACCTCCCTCCCTACTCTTCTTGCAGACACACATGGTGACTTTCTGTGGGTCCTGCCAAAATAGGGCCCACTGTGCCCTTCCTGGGGGCCAGCACAGTCTTGTGGGGCCCGAGGTCGGCACAGGGAAGGTTCCAGCTGCCCTGGCCTATGAGAACCCCCGTTCCTTCCCCAGACACGGGGAGGACCTGGCTCCCTCGGATAAGGGGCGGTCAGGACTTCTAGAAACTGGTGCTTCTCAAGGCCGCCTACTTTCTGGGCCGAGGGGAGAGTGATCGGAGGAATGGGAGTAGCATTTCTAAAGTGGTATTTCAGTCAGCTTCTGTTTCACTCACTTTGGGGAAAATGCTTTCCACTTAGAGAAAATGCCAGGAGAGTGGTGGCCGGGGTGGGGTGTGTGTGTGTGCAGAAGCGGGGAGCCCCACCCGCAGAGGGGCCACTGTAACAAGTTATCACAAACGTGGCTTCAAGCAGCAAAAATGTATTCTCTCACAGCTTGGGAGCTCGGAAGTTCTGAGTCAAGGTGTCAGCAAGGTCTTACTCCCTCCAGGGTCCTAGGGAAGCATCCTTCCTCTCCCAGCTCCAGGAGGCTGGGAGGGGGGTGTGTGGGGGTTCCGTGGCTTAGGGCCACGCCCCCCACTCATTGCTCCTGCTTCACTCAGCTTCCTCCTCAGTGTCTGTCTTTCAGCCGTCTCTTAAAGGATACTTGTCACTGGACTTAGGGCCCATCCTTAATTACATCTGCAGCCAGCCTTGTTCTGGATAAAGATTTTCCTGAATAATCCCCAGGTTCCGAGGGTTGAGATACAGACACACCCTTTTGGGGACACCATTCAGCCCTTGGCAGGTGGACAGGAGCACGTTTCTTTCAGTCTCTCCTGAGAAGGTGTCGAACACAGCTATCTTTGCAGGAACCGGCCGCCCCCTGCGTCTGGGCCCTGGGCTACTGCTTTCAGCCTCTACCCTTCCTCTCCTATCTCCAGCTTCCCTTTCCCAGCTTTGTGACTGGTAGCCACCTTAGTCGTGGGCTCTTCCAAAGCCATGCCCCCTCCCAGGGTTGCAAGAGCAGAAAAGACAACTCCCAAGCTTGAAGGAGCTGCCCACAAGCTAAGTTCTACGCCTGCAGAGAATTGCCCCTGCCTCCAGGCAGTCCTCCGGTCTCCCGCCTGACCTTCCCCCTTCCCTTCCAGAACAGCTCCTTTGGGGGCTAGGGGCCTCTTCCAGCCAGGGCTCCTCCCACCTTCTATTTGGGGCCACACAGCACTTCTCATTTTGGAGTTCCCTCTGTTGAGCAGCCTCCCTGCTCTCCAGCCAGGAGAGGTGGGGCAGGGCTGGGTTTTGGGGTTATGTCAGCTTTGAGATGGGGCTGGTGGTACCGAGAGGGCTCCCAAGCTCCCTGGACCTGGGGGGTGTAATTAATTACACCTTAAGGAGAGCTCCAGGGCTCTCTGGAGGACCAGGCTGATCTCTGGTCTCCTTTCCCCCTCCCCCAGGCCCCTACCCTCCAGGGCAAGAGGGGAGGGGTGTATGCATTGCTACTCTTTGCTTTGGTTGTGAAATCTGGAAGAAGTCTTTTCTTATCAACAGGGAAACAAGGTCAGAGCCCTGTTACTGAAACTTTGAAAAGTCACTTAAGTCTGGTGGGGTGGGGCGGGGCACAGAGGTGACGGGGGAGGGGGGATCGATGCATGCTAGGAGGAGCATTATCTTTGGAGCCAGCCAGACTGGGCTTTAATCTCAACCTTTTGATCTGCTGAGTGACCTGTGGCAAATCACTTAACCTTCCTGAGCCTCAGGATCCCGGGCGGTAACATAGGCCTAGCGATACCGTCAGCGGGTAAGATTTAGTATGTTGTCACGTGTTTCGTGCCACGGCGAAACACACAGTACTTGGCCCGTGAGGGTCGTGATCCCACTGTCCCAACGCAGCCACTGCCAACTGGACGATCGTTCCCATTTTGCTGGGGCTGCGCTTTCGATACAGTTGGACCTCGTAAAGATGCGGGGTTTTATATTAATTTTTGTGTCTCGATTGTAAAATATACACGAAAAACTTTGCCATCCTGACCGCGTACAGTTCCGTGGCGTTTGGCACATTCACGCTGCCGTGCAACCCGTCTCCAGGACTTCTTCATCTTGTAAAATTGAAACTCTGTCCCGAGAGGCAGTAAGACGCCATTCTTCCCGTCTTCTGCCCCCACCGGGCTGGCAACCACCGTTCTACTTTCTGTCTCTTCGAATGCGACTGCTTTCTGCGTCTTAGTGGAATGTACAACTCTGATCTTCTGTGACTGGTTAATTTCACTTCGCATAATGTCCTGGGGTTCATCCACATTGTAGCCTCTGTCGAAATGCGCTTCCTTTTTTAAACATTTTTTTAAAGATTTTATTTTATTTATTTGACACAGAGAGAGAAATCACAAGTAGGCAGAGAAGAACCAGAAAGCAGGTTCCCTGCTGAGCAGAGAGCCCGTTGGGGGGCTCGATCCCAGAACCCTGAGATCATGACCTCAACTGAAGGCAGAGGCTTTAACCCACTGAGCCACCCAGGTGCCCCTGTGCTTCCTTTTTAAGATGGTGTAAGTTTCCATTGGGTGTAGATGCCACGTTTTGTTTATCCCTGTATCTGTCCATGGACACTTGGGTTGCTTCGTCTTTTGGCTACTAGGAATAATATTGCTGGGAACAGGGGTGTTCAAGTATCTCCAGGTCCTTGCTTTGAGTTCTTTTGGGTACATGCCCAGAAGGGGAATTGCGGGATCAAATGGTTGGTAATCCTTTGCTTAATTGTTTGACGAGCAAGTCATGTGCTCCTGTAGTTTGCTTTCTTCACTTAGTGTTGGCTCGGGGGCATTTTTCCACTTTGCTTCCTTGCCTGTGGCATCGTAAGTGTCCTAAGGGAGGCCATTGTTTTATCAAGCATCCTCCATTGTGGGACGTTTATGTTGCTTCCAGACCACACACACACACACACACACACACACACACACACCCCCAACAGGAGACTCTTAAAATACTGTCATGGACATTTCCCCATATTCGGGAATTATTGCATCAGGAGCACCTGGGTAGCTCAGTCAGCTACACGTCTGACTCTTGGTTTCGCCTCAGATCATGATCTCAGAGTCGCGGAATAGAGCCCCACGCTGGGCTCCACACGGAGAGGGGACTCTGCTTGACATTCTGTCTCTGTCTCCCTGCCCCTCCCAGTCATGCGTCCGCGCTCTCTCTCTCTCTCTCTCTCAAATAAATAAATAAATAAATTTTGAAAAAAAAAATTATTGCATCAAAGGCACTGAAAATTTTGATGGCTCTTCCTGTTCAATGGTTTTGGAAGAAAGACTGAACCAGAAAAAAAAAAATCCCAGTGATACATAATAGTTTCACGACACGCTCACTAATATTGAATAATAGTGGGAAAAAATGTTCTACTCAGAGGCCCCAAAGGTAATCATCTTCAATGTGTTTCTTTTATTGCTAATGAGGTTAAATAGCTTTCTTTTTGGCTCTGGATGCCGCAGTTAAACCCTTGAACTCTGGAATCGGATGCATTCAGAGTAAAAACCTTAGCTTCCTCGCTTGCCAGCTGTGTGACCTTGAGTAGATTACTTACCTTCTCTGATCCTCAGTGTCCTCTTCTGTAAAATGAAGCTAATGTGATCTATTCATAGGGTTGTCTCGAGGATTAAAGGAGATAAATTGGATAATGAACATTAGCTAGCACATATTTGGCAGTCGGGAAATATTAGCTGTTATTGTCCTTCCCATTATTCTAATTTAGGTTAACAAGCCTCCATTCACCTTCAAGATTTATCTGGTTTCAACTAAGGGAGACGATACACACGCCAAAGGGATTTAGGTTAAGCCCAGGGATGGGTTTCCTGCTCTGAACACAGACGGTCACAGAAGGAATCTGACAGCCACCCTCTAGTGAAATGGACGGTGTCCTTGGCTGTCTGGCTGGATTTGGATGCAAGCCGCTCCAAGGTGAGCAGACGAGCCTGTGCAGGGTCACACCTACCTCCTGGGAGACGAGAAGAGCCATGACGGGGCTGCCCAGAATCCTGAGCCCCCGGCAGAGCTGTTTCTCCGGGACCCTGTCCCCCTGTGGTCTCACAGCCTCTGGGATGCACAAATGGCAGATAGAGACTCGCTAAATGGTCGAGTCCAGAGCTCATCTTGGTGGCTGTCCCACTGCTGACATCCAGAGGCTCCTTCAAACAGTTTGGGAAACTGAGGCAGGCACTTCAAAGGCAGGACCCCTGGGCTTGGGCCCCAGACTGGGTTGCTGCCCACAAAGCCTGCTTTTGCAGCCCCTTAGAGGAAGGTGGGGGCCACTCTCCTCTCCAGGAGACAGATCTTGGGGAGCCCCAGGTGAGGGGGACGCCAGCCCAGCAGGTGGGGCTGGGGCGCGCTCAATGCGGGCGTCTGAGGACAGGACGAAGTTAGTGAAACCGAGATCTAGGTCTCAAATAACCTTTTCTCAAGAAGTTTTCTTGGAGGGGGAGAAACACTGAAAACCCTCAGCTTTCCCTGTCACCTGTCTCTGTGTTCAGAGCCAAGGAGAGGACAAGCGAGACTATACCTCTTGTTTCGGGTGATTCCTGGGTGTGGGCACCGGCATCAGTAGGTCCTGGATCTTCCTTCCCTATTGTGTGGTGTGGCGAATAGTTGAGCAATTCGGCCCCTCTGCTGTCATTTGGAAAGCTGTGGTCTTTTTTGAAATTAAATGCAGCAGCACATTGACGATGTGGTCGTTTCTTGCGATGTGTATGGCTTCATACATCCGGTGGGAAGCACAACGCAAGGCACAGTGTTTCAAGAATGAGTGGAAAGGAAGTTTCGTGTTAGTGTCAAAACCCAGAACTTTAGAATTCCATGTCCAGGTCTTGGCTTTGACGTCTGACACAGGGATGATCTTGCAAGTTACTTGCTCTCTCTGAACCCCCAGGTTTTTTTCTGAAAATTGGCAACAAGTACTTCAACTGGATTATCGCGGAGATTAGAAATAAGGAAAAACCTGTCCCAAGTCATGGGCTCTCCAAAAATCGCTATTTTTGCCATTGGTTGAATGAATCTTTGCAGCCCACGTCATGGGAGCGAGTGGTTTGATTTTATTATTATTATTTTTTTAAAGATTTTATTTATTTGACAGACAGAGATCACAAGTAGGCAGAGAGGCAGGCAGAGAGAGAGGGAGAAGCAGGCTCCCTGCTGAGCAGAGAGCCCGATGCGGGGCTCGATCCCAGGACCCTGAGACCATGACCTGAGCCGAACGAAGGCAGAGGCTTTAACCCCCTGAGCCACCCAGGCCCCGGAGCGAGAGGTTTTAAATGACAGGGGTCTCTGTCACAGACTGTTGGAATTTGCTGCATTGTAAAGTCTATCCACCCATCATCTTATTTGGCCCTCCCGGGCTGACCCATACGGAACAGCACAGAGCACGAGATAACAAATACCAGCATCTTACAGGTAAAGGTCGGAACCCTTGTCCTTTGTTACCAGCCTGCTCCTCTCAGATATGTCAAAACCCAAAGTTTATTTTTTCCAGCTTTTTCTTTTTTCTTTTTAATTTTATTTATTTATTTGACACAGCGAGAGAGAGGATACAAGCAGGAGGAGTGGGAGAGGGAGAAGCAGGCTTCCCGCTGAGCAGGGAGCCCGATGCGGGGCTCCATCCCAGGACCCTGGGATCATGACCTGAGCCAAAGACAGACGCTTAACGACTGAGCCACCCAGGCAGCCATTTTTCCAGCTTTTTCTAACCCTTCAGGGTCTAAAGGAGCTTGGGGAACAAGAGCGGAGGGCTGACGGCATGAGATCTTTCCGGACCTTTTCTTCCTTCTCGCAGGGCGGGGGTGGCGGGAGCAGCCCCTGGACTAGCCCACCTGGCCTGGACTGGCAGTCAAGATGGCTGGCCCATGCGGTCTGCCATCCAGCGACCTTGGCTGTTGGACCTTGGGTCAGCCGGGTCATCTGTAAGTGGCAGCAGCCAGATGGGGGGCTACCGAGTGGGCGAGATGCCGTGGAGGCAGCCATCCCAGGAGCCCCTGTGCTGCAGGTGTGTGGGAAAGTGGTTGGGGGAAGGTCTGGCGGCTGGCGGTGACCTTGGCCCTCATGGACTGTGCTTCTCCTAGAGGGGATGGGATGTGCAAGCTTGGCCTCCAGCAGCCCACCCCGCCATGACCTTGCTTTGAAGCTTCCAGTTTTATTTTTAACACGAACGTGAATTTTTACATTCGATTCCATGATAAGCCCGTGTTTATTTTACTAGGAGGCAGAGCTCCCCCGAAACACTGAGTCAGAGGGATGCTCTGGGGAAATGTTTGTGTCTTTTCTGTGGTTTCTGCTACTCCCAAGTGCGTCTCCCACCATAGTTTGAAAGCGTGGATCAGGGCAAAGTAGCGTGAGGGATGACTGGCCACAATCGTGACAAGAAATGCATGCTTTAATCGGAGCCCCGTTTTCCTATGCGATTCGCTGTTTGAATCGCCAGAACTCCGGTTAGTGTAGAGAGGATTAAGATGCTACCCCTCAAATCCAGGGGCGCCTGGGTGGCCCCGTCGGTTAAGCCTCCGACTCAGTCTCAGCTCAGGTCTGGATCTCAGGGTTGTGAGTTCAAGCTCCACCTTGGGCATAGAGTGTACCTAAAACAGAAATAAAATAAAATAAAATGTTATTCCTCAAATCCAGACATTTTAACCTAAAATGTGTATATGTCCGTTGGTTCACTGATGCGCGGATGCAAGGCCAAGGGCTTCAGCCTGAGCTGGCCCGTCATTCTTGCAGAAGGCCCACTGCAGGGGACAGTCCCTGTAAACTTTGCTCCTTCTTGCCAGTCTTTCATGCCTTGGCCATTCCGCTGCAATGGAAAGTTTGTTTTTGTGACTCCTCTTTGTTGGGTTTCTAAAGCATTCTGCTTTGTTGTCATGGAAACGGCTCTTTCTTTACACACCCATGTTTCATCTGCTTTTCCTCCTCTGCGTCGTGTCATTACTAAGGTGAGCAAGGGTCGCGAGCTTCTGTGGGCCCGACCAAGCCCATCCAATTCTCGGTAGTGTTCAGGGACTGGAGCCCCGAGGAGGAGCCTGCTGGCCCCAGTGGTCAGCACGCTGAGGCCATCGGACAGGGTGAGTGGGAGAGGGAGTGGGGAGCACAGTTCGCCCCCGAGTCTGCTGGGGAGAGGTCGGGTGAGATGGAGGGATGGGAGGAATCGCAGAGCAGAGACCAGAGGCGAGTCAGAACTCCGGGCTGAAATTCGCCAGCGCCTCACTCTGAGTGTGGGCATCACCAGCCCTAGAGGGGGAGGCAGCCAGAACTGGGTTCTTTTTCTGTGGAGCCAATCAGTGAGCGTCCATACTTCAGGAGTTTCCCCATCACCCAGCTCAGAATCGCCACCTTTGTTAACTGGGCTATTTCTTTGTCTGATAATGATAATGGCAACAAAGGCCTCCGTAGCACCCCCTCTATGTTAGGCAGTGTTGTGGGCACTTTGAAAGTGCAAATTTATTCTTGCAGGTACTGTGATCTCTGCTTTATAGAAGGGGAAACCGAGGCCCGGAAACACGTAGTAACTTCGGTCTTGCCCAGCTAGGAAGTGGCAGAGCCCGTTCCTCACCCCAATGCCCGGCCGTCTCCAAAGGTGGTTGTGTTTGGAGGGAGCACTAGGTTGGGGCAGGGGGATCTGGACCTCAGGCAGGAGGAGGGGCGAGGCCTCCGGGGAGTCCGTGGCTATGCAAAGGGGCTTCCCAGCCCATTCTCACCCATCCCTTCCACCACCAGGACTTTACTTGGGCTCCAAGCCGCCTTCCCTGCTCTTGCTGGTCCTGGTCTCTGGGTAGAGCTGGCATCCGGGGCTCTGGTCCTCTACAGTGAGGGAGGCCCGGAGGATGTGGCTTCCACAGCCAGCCCCGCCCCGGTCTGCCCTCTGTCCCAAGGAAGCAGCGCCTGGCATCTGAAATCTCAATCCCCTCTTTGCCTTTTGTGGAAGTCCGTCCGAGGGTCCTCAAGCTGCCGGGTGACAAAGAACAGCAGGTTCGGGTGTCTCTTCAGCCAGTGGCCCCCATCTGGTTCCCTTGCACTGACCCAGGAGAGGCCTGTGGCCCAGTGACAGCAGCCTCCGGGGTCAGCCTGGGTCCGGATCTGCCTCTCTCATTCAGTAGCCGTGCGGCCGTAACCTCCTTGAGCCCCGCTTTCCTCCTTTACAAAATGGAGCCTGCATTAGGGGCTTGGCGCAACCAATAAATGAGAAGAGACAGAAGGCACCTACGCTTTGCAGGCGGATGGCAGGGGCCCTGTGATGGGCTCTGCCCAGATAAACTGCACAGGGCTGTCATTCTCGACGGAGTCTGAATGCATCCCCGAAGCTCCCAGGGGCAGAAGGGGCCCGAACACCTGCCCTGGGAGAGGGAGGAGGTGACACCGGGGCGCTTGTCGAGGAGAGACTGACCCGACGATGGATGATAGAGGGAGATGTTCAGAGCCCCGAGAGTCGGCCCCAACACGAGGAGTCTGCAGATTTGGGGTCTCACGAGAACAGGAGGGGAGGCGGACATGGAAGCCCAAGGCCGGATGGGGGACTGGAGTGTTGAGTGCCTGCATAGACGGCCAGCTGCAGAGCCAGAGCCCAGGAGAACGGGGTAAACTGCCACTTAGCTGAGACCCTCGAGAAGGGGACCCATCTCCACTGCCACCGTGTGTGTGTGTGTGATTAGCTTAGGGGGTCTAGACAGAAAAAGGGAGTGGAATTTGTAGTTTTAAAAGATACTAATTAATTGGGGGTCTTGATTTGGGGGCAATCTAGATCTTCTGGGCATCGCAGGCTCGGGTCTTGCCTGTGGATGTTTTTAATATATGTGCTATGTTCTATAAATGTGTGTATGCGTGCACACTATATATTTTTAATTGTATAGGATCAGTGCAAGCCAGTTATGAAAAGTTTGTAAAATACAGATTTGCCAAAGGCAGAAGAAATCCATCATCTACCTACCCTAGAAAACCCCCGCCACCCAGTGGTTCCTCATCTTTTTCAGATTTTTTTTTTAAAGATTTTATTTATTTATTTGACAGAGAGAGAGATCACAGGCAGGCAGAGAGGCAGGCAGAGAGAGAGAGAAGGAAGCAGGCTCCCCGGCGAGCAGAGAGCCCGATGCGGGGCTCGATCCCAGGACCCTGAGATCATGACCTGAGCCGAAGGCAGAGGCTTTAACCCCACTGAGCCACCCAGGCGCCCCTCTTTTTCAGATTTTAAATCCTTTTGAAAATCTGCTAAAGATCACAGACCTCTCCCCCAGAGAAAGTATCCCACAGAATAATGTCAGAGGGTCCCTGGGTGTCCCCCAAGTTCATCCTAGCCTCCTTTGGGTGCACTGAAGGACTGTTTGGGTCCAGCCACTGGCTCCTCCGCATTATGGGTGCTGTCTCCAAAATCAAGGTCAAAGGCCAGGGAGGGACTAAAGATTGCAACTTAAAACATGCTTGCCTGACAACTTGTTCAAAGTCTGCTTTGAGGGGCGCCTGGGCGGCTCAGTCGGTTAAAGCATCCGACTCTGGATTTTTGGCTCAGGTCATGATCTCAGGGTCGTGAGATCGAGCCCCACACATAGCTCCACGCAGGGCATGGAGCCTGCTTGAGATTCTCTCTCTCCCTCTGCCTACCCGGCTACCCTTACTGTCTCTAAGAAAAAAAAAAAAACTTTGCTTTGAAGCTGCTTCTCCTTTCAGCCTTGAGCACCTCGTAGGTACCACATATGAGTTTACTCTATGCTGTTCAAATCCTTTCTTTTGTCTTAAATTCGCTGCTCCTTTTGGGGGCCTTTCGGCAAGGACCGACTCACCTGAATCATTTGGTGACTCTCTCCTGTTAAGGTCAGCTCACTTACGGGGCCAGCTGACCTTTGGGACAGTTGCTGTCTGTGGTTTTGGGGTCCTTGTCGGCTTGGCAGGTGGAAGCGGCTAGGAAAGTTGGGTGCGCGTCCCAGATGGGGGGCGTCATCTACGGAGGATGCAAAGTCAAGGCCATGACCGAGCTCAGCATGTTAGGCTCCAGGCAGGGTCTCTCTGGAAGATTAGCAGGCAAACTTCCTTTTGCCAAGTTTCGGGGAGCTGGTGCCGAGCACCCCACACCACGGCACCCGAGGCATTGGTTAGCTATCCTTCGCACCACGGTCTCTGCCCCAGGCAGAGGGGGAGCCCTCCTCTTCGTTTCCGCAGCCTTCCCGGTGGCCGTCCTCCCTAGGTGCCACTCCCTCCTTGGGACTGGAGCCCGAGCTCCTCCGCCTCCTTTTTTAATAAAACAAGCTTTACCTTTCACTTCATGTGCACAGTTCCACGGCTTTCCTATATTTACAGAGTCGCGCAACCGTCCCTGGAATCGATTTTAGAACATTTTCATGGCTCCAAAAAGAAACCCCATACCCATTTGCAGTCACTCCCCACCCCTCCCCAGTCCTCCCGGCCCTCGGTGACCATGAAGCTACCTTCGGTCGCTATGGACTTGCCTATTCTGGACATTTCGAGTAAATGAAATCATACAGGATGTGGTCTTTTGTGGCCAGCTTCTTACACTCAGCCTGTTGCCTCTTCTTTAGAAACACGTCTGACTCATACAGTTACAGTGGAGGGCTTGTTTGTGCCGATCGCTTACTCCGTCCCAAGTACTGATGGGGCGTCTGCTGGACTCAGCCTGGAGCAGGTGCTGGGCCACGCGGCAAGGAACGCAGCAGCCGTGGATGGCGCATTCGTCATCTGTTGCTGGGTAACAAATGATCCCAACACCGGGCCGCTTAAACAACAAACACTGATTCCCATCTCGCAGTTGCTGTGGGTTCAGAATCTGGAAGAGCTGGGGCTGCAGGTGTCTCGAGCCGGTTGTTGGCAGGTCTCGGGGACTGTCCTGCTGACGGTCAGATGTCTCCGTGCCCACCCCCACCCCCCACGGGGGCGTCTTCCCAGGGGGCAGCTTGAGTGTCCTTCCCATAGGGCGGCCGGCTCACCTTGCAGCGGGAGTTGAGAAAGACAAAGTGCACGAGGCCAAAGCCCTCAGTTTCTGTGAACCTAGTCTTGAAGGTGAGGTACCATCACCGCCAGATTCTTTTGGTCCCACAGAGCAGTCCTGCTCTCCTGGGGTGGGGGCTGCAAAGAGGAGTGAGTACCTGGAGGGGAGGAAGTGACGGGATGTGGTTTCATGTGGAAAATGGCCCCCATGAGGACCAGCTGGGACCAGCTCGCCGCCAGCTTGCTCATGAGGGGCCCGCCGGGCTACCTCGGACCGAGTCTTGGGACGGCTGTGGGTTCCCTGGCTCCACGCTCCACTCGGTCCCCCTCCACCTCTCCCCGCCCTGTGTGTGTAACCGGGGAACTGAGCCTGTAATTATTATATACGTTGCACTTGGGGCCGCCTGATTATCCACTTCACACCGGGCAGTTGTTACAGATGATTTCCCAGATATTTGTGAATTCTGCATGCATTTCTATCACACGGATGAAGCCGGCTTTGGGATTTCCTTTCATCTGTGTTGTTGAGAAGGATGTTGATGAGAAGCGTCCCCAGGACCTGTCCCAGCGGGTCTGATGCTTCCCACCTTGGCATGGGGGTCACACCATCTCACAGAAGTCGCAGGAGACACCTTCTTTCCCAGATGGCCCCTGAGACTGTCTTTTTAAAATTTATTTATTTATTTGACAGAGAGAGAGAGATCACAAGTAGGCAGAGAGGCAGGCAGAGAGAGAGGGGAAAGCAGGCTCCCCGCTGAGCAGAGAGCCCGATGCGGGGCTCGATCCCAGGACCCTGAGATCATGACCTGAGCCGAAGGCAGAGGCTTTAACCCACTGAGCCACCCAGGCGCCCCCCATGAGACTGTCTTGAGGGGCAGAATCAGGTCTTGTTGAAAGGGTCAGATATCATGCATTAAAAAAACTAAGCCTTGTACCCTGAGGTAGTGGGAAACTTTGTTGTGAGAAGCAGTTTTAGGCTCAAACGCATTTAGAAGCTTTAGAAGCCTCACATGGAGCAGCAGGGGATCATTTCCTGAGTCCCCAGGGTATCTTCCAGGAGCCTTGATGTGTGACTCACACAACGAAGGCCCTGTTGGTCCCATTTATCCCCCTTACCCTAATTTCTCCCAGGACATAGTCCCAATTGATCTTCTCCACAAACAAGGAAGAGCTTTTCTTCTGTAAAAGATAAAAAGAAATCTAAGATGTGGCATCCTGCCACGAGGATCCCATTCGGGAACTGGAGAGACCTCAGGCTCCAGGAAACGGTGGCAGAATGTGGCGTGTGGCAGAATGTGGCGTGTGGCGGGACGCTGGGCTGCGAGGTCCTGGCTAGGAGCCCCCCCCCTCGAGGCTGTCCCGTCGGTACTGGCCCTCTCTGGCCGAACTGGGCACTGCGTGAGGGCACCTGCTTGTACAGATGAGGAAACAGCTCTGCAGTGGTTAGAACCTCTTCCAAATCCAGACCGAACACCAGGGCTCATGCTCCTACCTTTGGCCAGAGAGTCCCCGCAAGCATTGAGTGCTTTTGGTATACGCTGGAAAGATCAAGCACTGTGGACACCAGCCTCATTTTTTCCCTCTGTAGCTCCTCTCCCTGCTCCGGGTCACAAGCTTAGAAAGCCTCAATTAAGGCAGACTTTTGGTCTAAGCTTGGGGAATTGGCCAAAGGAAAAAAGAAGGAAGCTCCGGATCCTAATTAACTGCGCTTTTTAACTACAGATGAGCCACTTTTTGAATTAATGGGGGGTTCGAGTCTCAAAGATTAATGGAAATATGTGAAGACGGCGGGAACGCAGGGGCCAGACGGTCCTGTAAATTAGGCTCCCTCGTCTGGGCGCCTGGAGAGTAAAAAGATCAAGGGCACAAAGCCTTGGGGGGATTATGTGAAGAACTAGGGAAACTATCTCTCCCCTTTGAGGAGGATTATTTTCCAGAGTACTCCTGTTTTTCCTAAAAGAATTAAAAACATTTAGCTGTTTTTTTTTTTTTGTTAGTTGCTTCTTATTTTTACTGACCCCACAGCATTCCTGTTCTGCACTCTGCATCTCCTGTTCGCCCCCCAAACTGCTCTAGGGCAGGAGGAATAAATGCCCCCCTACCCTTCTAGATTCTTGGCTGAGAACCTCCCATCCCAAAGGGCACCCAAAGATAAAAAGACAGGTTAACAGGAGAAAAACAAATTTAATTACCAAAGAAAGGACGGGAGCCCCACAAAAATATGAGATTCAAAGATGTCACCAGAGCAGGAAGCTTTATACTTTTTAGACAAAGAAACAATAATGTACGAAGGAATGACAAGATAGAGGGGCTCGGGCTTGGGGTAGTAAAATGATAAAGTGATGAGGTTTGTTTATGTGGCCTTCTTGGCCCTGAATTCCCTGTCTGGTGATAAGGATGACTTCCACCCTCCCCACCCTCCCACCCCACCCCTGCCCCCGTACAGGGAGGAGTACCTTTCACAGCTGAGATTTATCTCCTGCTGTCAGGGGGACAGAGGAAGTTCAGAGTGTCCTTCTTGCAGGGCTGTTTCTCCCATACCTTTAATTCAAAATAAGCAGTATGCCAAAGTGGCATATTTGGGGATGACAGTGTCTAGGCCCCTACCATGTGGAGGCCACACGTGAATGGGAAGAGGCCACCAGAATTCCAGGATGGTTGGTGGTTGGGATATTGGTGGGCAGCGGGGAAAAGCTGACATTTCCTCATGGTGAGCTTACCTGGAGGTGTCAGGAGAGAGGAGGAGGAGTGACTGATGGAGCCCAGAAGCTTCCCTCTTCTGGAACTCGTTGGGTATAGCAAGGGTTCTCACCGGTGGGAGCAGAGGCTCATCTGGTTTCCTGCCTTGTCCTTGGGAACTTATAAAGAGGGTCCAGTCTTCAGGCTGTAGCAAGTAGGAAGGCGGGAATCTAATTTCTCTATTTACTCTTGATTCCCTAAGAGTGGTGAAACCTATTTAGTCACCAAACTAATTTATTTAGACCGTCATCTGTATTTCAGAAAGGATTTAACCTAGCTGATCCCTGAATGAGGCAGGAACCGGGACACTTCGGTGTTCCTTTCCGCTCTGCCCCACTGAGCACGTCTGCCATTTCAAGGAATGCTGGCTTTTCCTCTGGGCTCCAGAGGAACCAATACCTGACGCTCCCAGTTTGAACTCCAAGCCATGTCATTGGGTACCATTGCCGATAAGGACCTTGCCTTTGCACTTGGCTTTCCATGCTGGAAAGAAAGGGAAGTCTGCAGGATGGGGCCCTTAAGGAGAAGGGCCTGCACTGTGAGGATGGGGGAGTCTGTCTGCCCACGGAGAATCTCTCCGCCAGCTTGCTGGCATGGGGTCATTATCCCTTCCCAGCTGGGGGTTGTTGTGGATCCTACCAACCCCCAGCCAGGATGGCAGTCCGAGAGAGCTGTTGGACTGGGTTCAGTCCGCCTGTCTAAGTAAGATCCGGCTGTGACTTCTGGTGGCTTATGTCTCATCCTTGTACTCCACTCCCCCACCGCACCTCCTAGGTTCCCGGTCTGTGAGTCAATGGCAGCTCAGCGGGAGGCCCGCCCTCCACCACCCTGACCTCTTAGCGACTGTCTTCTGGGGCACCGCTTGCTCCCCTTCCTAGCTGGGGGTGGGAGGAGTGAAGGGCAAAGTAGAAGAAGCCAGGGAGTGCAGCCCTGGGGTGGCACGCTGGGCGGTCCCCTTTCGGTGGCCCAGGCTCCGCCTTTTCCAGATGTTCTCTGCCAAGTGCACAGCCAGGCAGGGGGGCGTGGGTGAGTTGGCTGGGGAGGTTCGGTGTGTGAATGTGTGCCATGGGTGTGTGTGTGTGTGTGTGAACGTGTATAGGAGTGTTTGTGAGTGTGTCAGTGACATCGAGGCTGGGATGCCGAGGGTGGTTGCCTCCTCCCGCCCTGAGATGCCAGGGACGCCAGACCCCCGCCCTGACAGGGTAGACGGACGGTGCTACCGGCGCCTGGACACAAAGGTCACCGAGGGGGGCGGGATCCCCCACAACCCGGCCTCCCGGCCCTCTCATCTCAGGCTTCTTCACGATTCCAGGAGCTTAGGGCAGTTTTTCTCCTTTTCCTCCGCGGGGGCACTGGGCGATGCGGCGACGCGGCGACCCGGGGACGGAGGGAGGTTCTGAGGGCTCGGATCGGAGGGACGGGCGCTGCCTGGGGCGCCTCGTCTGGACCGCTCGATGCAGGCGGAGACGACCACCAGAGTGGTCCTCAAACCACTTTCATCCGCCGCACCTGCTGGGACACCCGGGGTGATTCTGAACTCACACTCCGCTTCTCCTCTTGCCCTCCACGGTGGCAAAGCTTGAAGTCTAGGACTGTGGACCCCAAAGAACATTCTGAGGGACACGGGACACCGCGGGGCAAGAAGCATAGCAGTCCCGTACCAAACCAAGGTGGTCCGAAGCTGGCCCTGCCGCTGTGTGCGGACCTGTGTGCACGTGAGGGTCAACCGCTTGCCCTCGGAGCTCCGGGTTTCTCATTCACAGCCCGGGGGAAAACAGCACCCACTTCGCAGGGGGATGCGCGGATTCACGGGAGCGCTGTGCGAGGTGCAGGCTGCGGGGTTACTGCACCAACGCCCCGCCAGCGCGAACGTGGTTCGTTGTGATGAATGGATGTACGAGCGAAGGTTCCTGGCAAACCGTTTACCTTCTGAATCCGACCTGTAAGGGGAACCCCGATGGAAAGGAAGGCCCAGCGGCTGGGGAACAGTCCGCACACCGGATGGGAGCCCAGAGCCCGGGATGGCCAGTTACGCGGGTGACCCCAGCTCTGGATCAGTGACGGAGGTCCAGTGCCCCGTCGGTTCTGGTGACTCCTTGGGAACTCGGGAGAGCAGAGGGGAGAACGGTTTGGCGGACCACCAGCCCCCCTCCCTCTGCAAATGGCACTTTCAATTCTCCGGTTACGAGGCGGGAGGGGGGCCAGGGCCAGCGTGCGCACGCCGCTCGGGGTCCCGCGGCGGCTGGAGCGCTCCCGGCTCCCGGCTCCAGGCGCACAGCCCACCTGCCGGACGGGCGGGTGCAGCGGGGGTCGGGGAGGAGTTGCTGCGACCTCCGCCGCGCTCCCCGCAGTCGCTGGCTCTCCGGCACTCCGCCTGGCTGGGGCCGCGAGAATTTGCAGACGGTGCCCGCGGCGCGGCGGGCCCTGGCCCCGCCCCCGGCCGGCGCCCCGCCCCTGACCCCGCCCGCGTCGGCCCGCTGTCCGGGCCCCGCCCCGGGCCGCGCCCCTCCGCCGCTGCCCCGCTTGCCGGCTCCGCGCCGCGGGCCTGCCCTCAGGCCCCCGCGGGCTCGGCGCCGCCGCCGGGAGGCTCGCGTAGCTCCGGGACCCGCCCGCCGCGTCCCCTGGGCAACCGTCTCCAGGGAGATCGGGCCCCGCCCCCGGCACCGACACCCGGTACGGAGCCCACCTGTGCGGGCGTCTGCGGGGTCCCAGTGCCCCCCTGCGCACACCCCGCCCCGCCCAGCGCCGGGCTTTGTCCGCCTGGGGCGATCGGGGTCCAGGGACGTGGGGGCTGGGGGAGGCGCGCGCGTCCCGGGGCGGACCGGACCCTGCTGGGGAGGCCGAGGCAGGGGGCCGCGCTCGCGTTGTGATTCTCGGGTGTTGGCTGGTTCATGCTCTCCCGATCTCCGTGCATCCCTTTTGTGCCTCCGGGGGGCGGGGATCCGGGGTGTCCCGCGGCCGCCCTTGATGGGATGAGCAGGGCCCTCAGCCGGGCTCCGGACGTGGACGCGCCTGTTCAGGGCAAGCTGTTTACTTGTCAGGGACCCAGCAGTTGCCGTGCGCATCTTCCCCTCCCCCTGTCCCCGATTCGGGACGGAGCATCCTGCGCTGTGTCCTGGCGTTGCCTCCTCCCAAGCTTTGCCCTTGAACCCAGAGGGCTAGAGGGCGACCGACCCAGATCCTGAGGTCCTGGGCGGCCTGAGGGCCAGAGCTGAAGACGCACCTTCCTCCGGGAAGAGCCTCCTCCTTGGCCGCCCTCTTGTGAATTCTGCCCCAGCTCCCTGTTTCCTGACCTGAATTCCTGAGGACTAATTCCTTCTTGCTTTCCCCAACTCTTCCTTCTCTCGGCTCCATCATGCTTTCTGCTTTGTCTTTCCTCGTTTTGAAAGTGCTTACTCTATAATCATGTCTCATTTCCCTGTGACTGAACTGCTGGGTTTTGTCCTCTTGTTAACTCCATTGGTCAGCAATGGAAGTTCTTTCTTCCTGAGCTCCTGGCGCTGACCTCTCATTTCTCTCGGGAAGCCCTTGCTGTCCTCCCCTGGATGCCGAGTGAAGAGACCATCCGAGCCAGGGTTCCTGGGCTCCTGCAGCCGGGTGCATCCCTTATCCTTCCAGGGATTGGGCTTCAGCGGTGAGAATTCCAGCCTGGTCCCTGGGAAGTGTATTCTTGGAAGGGACACCTTTTCCAACGGCTTCCCAGCAGTGGGCTTTTTGATTATGGAGAAGCGAATGATTTAGGCTCCCCTGCTCCTCAAGAGCCCTCCCCAGCCTTGCGCAGTGGGCTCCCGCTGTGGTTTGGAGAAAGGGGCGGGTCCTACTCGGAGCGCAGGTATCTTCCTGTCTCTGGGGTCAGATTATTTTCAGGAGTGGCGGGGAGTGGGGGGAAAGGAACACCAAGGGTGCAGTAGGTGGGCGGCCCTTCTCTGCACACACCCACCCTTTCCCCCTCCAGCAAGCAGGGATGAATCTTCCTGTACGATGCAATTTAGTACTTGAGTAGGGACCGCAAGCCCGGGAATCTGCTTTTCACAGCCGTTGAATGGAACTCGAACCCAGGCTTGGCAGAGATCATTCACTTTGCCTTCAGAAAAACCAAACAAAACCAACAAGTAACTAAGAATGATCTGAGATCTATATATCTATATATCGTACCACCAAAGGAGCCGGGCGCAGCGATGGTTAGAAGGTCCCATCAAGCAGAATGTGATTGGTTTGCAAAATGGGAGCCCCATTCAACTGTTG
>CM053606.1:5573432-5629140 GCA_028646535.1 Procyon lotor
AAGGAAGGGTAAGTTAGTTTCCAAGCCTTTGGTCCTTCTCGAGTCCCGGGTTTTAGATCAACGACCCTGCCATCCCCCATTTCTGTGTGCCAGCTGGGGGCCGTGGCGGGGTCTCCCTCGTGTGTGTGTTCCTGAGAAAAAATGATTTGGAATGGATCTGTTGGTGTCTTGAATTTGGACCACTATGGTGGGGGTTGCAGGGTGTTGTGAGAGGAGGGGCAGAGTCTGGGGGGGCAGTAGGAGCCCCAAGCCACCCCAGACAGGACGAGGCCCCAGAGGGAGACGAGCTTTGGGCGCCCAAGGAAGAGACTCCTTCCTGAACCTCCTGCCGCCAAAGGTCCTGACATTTTGATTTTCCAGAGAATCCTTTCAAAGGATCTGTCCAGTCCACTGGGGATGGCTCATTTTGCCTTTCCTTCCTTTTCAGGACAACCGGGGTCTGAGAGGTGAGAGACCAGAATGCCCCCTGGGGTCGACTGCCCCATGGAATTCTGGACCAAGGAGGAGAATCAGAGTGTGGCCGTGGACTTCCTCTTGCCCACGGGGGTCTATCTCAACTTCCCTGTGTCCCGAAATGCCAACCTCAGCACCATCAAGAAGGTAACGATCCCGACCTTCGAGCTGGGAACCCAGAGGGGAAGGCAGAGGCTCAGGCTCCGATCTGAGATGCTATAAAACAAATTTCAGAAGATAAGTAATATCTAAAATTTGTTTACAAGCTTATAGTTAGAGCCCGGCCAGCATTCTGAATGCAGCTTGTCTCTTTATCAGGACAGGATTCCAGTGGGAGCCTCGGGGTGTGGTTCCCATGGTGGCTTTTTCTTTGCTCCATGACTGCGCTATCCTTCGGGGGGCCGATCCCTAGCCGCGGCCACTTTAAAGAGTCTTATCAGTCTTTTCTCTGTAGAGCTGACATCACGGTAAACATCGTCTTTGGAAATAGTTTGGGGTTCTGTTGAATAATTTTCAGGGTGGATTACAGAGTCAAAGGGTTAGACATCTGGAAAGCATTTGGCGGAGACAGCCTTGTGATCTCTCAGAGGGCTCATCCCCCTTGCTAAGTGTGGGATTTAGTGGGTCATGCCAGAGGGCAGGACCTCAGCTCAGAATTTTAAAAGTTTATACTTGGGGGTGGAAAAAAAAAAAAAAAACAAACCTGTGACCATCCTTGAGGTTTTGTTTTTCTTTTTTAATCTCCCCTTCCTGGGAGATTTCTTCAAAAATATAATTTTTTTTTTTTTTTTGCCCCCATTTCAAAAATAATATGGATGCATTGATTGGGGCAAAGAGGAAAAAGTAGAAGAAAAAAATCACCTGGGATCCAGCTCCTAGGAGACAACCATAGTTAACACTTGGGCTGTTTTCCTATTTTCTGTGGAGAATTGTTTTTTGTGAGAATTCCGATTATGAACTTTGAAATTTTTTTTTTCTGAATGAACATTATCTTTCTCATGAGATTAACTCTATTTTAAGGGTAATCTGATTTTTCTGAGCCATAGTGCATCCTTGCTACAATTCCAACAGTGCAGAAATACAAAACATATGGGGTCCTGCACACACCCCAATTTGCCTTCAGTGTCTACTTACTTTTATTTATCCGAGGGGCCAGCTGGTGAATATTCTCGGCTTTGCTGCCCACCTGGTATTTATCGCACTCAACTCTGCCATCGTGGGCCCAGGGCGGCCTTAGACTCGGCGAAAATGAGTGGGCGTGGCTGTCTTCTAGTAACTGGGGCGTGGACCAGGTTTTGCCTGCCGACCCTAATTCCTCTTGTCAAATCCTGGTCTCTATTCATTCCTACGTTTATTCGAGCTGTTTTTATGGAAATGGGCTTGAATTACACCCGCTGTTATATGCCTTGGGTTTTTTTTTTTTTTAAAGATTTTATTTATTTATTTGACAGAGACAGAGAGAGAGGGAACACAGGCAAAGGGAGTGGGAGAGGGAGAAGCAGGCTTTCTGCTGAGTGGGGACCCCAAAGCGCGGCTCGATCCCAGGACCCCAGGATCATGACCTGAGCCAAGGGCAGACGCTTAATGACTGAGCCCCCTAGGTGCCCCTATACCCTGGTTTTTTTAGCCCGTCTCTTGGAGCCTTCTGTGCCTGGGCCCCCTGGGGATGCTCGTCCTGAGGGTACCCGCTGACTGCCCTCGCTGAACACAGCCCGTAGAGGGTTTGACGGCTCTCTTGGTGTGTTCAGCTTTTCTGAATCGGTTGCCGGCATTTGGAAATCGGGGTGATGGACCCCTAATGATTAGCCGGGGAGTGCCTGGAGGCCATGTCCAGCCGGCCGTCTCTCAAGGGTAACATACAGGGGAGACCATGGGCCGGCTTTAGCGCGGACCAGGCGCCCTCCGCAGAAGGGCAGCGATGGAGATGCCCGCAGACCCCTGTGGTCAGCGCTCATGGGGTCTGGAGAGGACAGGGTTTGGGGATCTCGGCTTTGCCCTCTGGTTGGGGTCGTGCAGGACAGGACCCCCGGACTGAGGCCCGCCCCCAGCCACCTCGAGGCTCCCCGTGGCCCTGCGCGCCTCGGCTGGAGGGGCTGAGCGGCCGCTGTCCCCTCAGGTGCTGTGGCATCGAGCCCAGTATGAGCCATTCTTCCACATGCTCAGCGACCCCGAGGCCTATGTGTTCACCTGCGTCAACCAGACCGCAGAGCAGCAGGAGCTGGAGGACGAGCAGCGGCGGCTCTGTGACATCCAGCCCTTCCTGCCGGTGCTGCGCCTGGTGGCCCGAGAGGGGGACAGGGTGAAGAAGCTGGTCAACTCCCAGATCAGCCTCCTCATCGGCAAAGGTGACCCGCGTGCGGGTGGGCCAAGCCCCGGCCCCGGGCCCCACCCCCCCGCCGCCCCCTGCGCTGACCCCGCCTCCCCACCTCCCAGGCCTCCATGAGTTCGACTCCCTGCACGACCCCGAAGTGAACGCCTTTCGCACCAAGATGCGCCAGTTCTGCGAGGAGGCGGCCGCCCGCCGGCAGCAGCTGGGCTGGGAGGCCTGGCTACACTATAGCTTCCCCCTGCAGCTGGAGCCCTCGGCCCGGAGCTGGGGGCCCGGCACCCTGAGGGTCCCCAACCGGGCCCTCCTGGTCAATGTCAAGTTTGAGGGCAGCGAGGTGAGCCTGTGGCCCCTGTGGGGCCCAGCATCGGGGCTGTGGGGCACACGGCAGGGGGGGGGAATGCTTCCCCATGGACTTCCCAGCCCCCACCAGCACCCGGGATCTGCTCTCCTGGTGGCACCGGGTGGGATTTGCCGGGCACCCATGCCCGTCGCCGAGGGGCTCAGACAGATGTCCCACCGGGAAAGTTGGACGAGGCCGAATGACCAGACGGCCTTGGTCATGGGTCCATTCATTCGTCCGATAACGTTTCCAGGGTGTCAGCCGTGTGCCTTCATCAGATGCCTCACGTTCGGGGGGAAAGGGGGGTTCCCATTCCAGACAAATAGGCAGGGCCACCCTGTGCGTCCCGGGAGCCACGGGCCCTCCTTGAGGGTGGAGGGCTGACCCTCCCCCCTCCCCCTAGGAGAGCTTCACCTTTCAGGTGTCCACCAAGGACGTGCCGCTGGCGCTGATGGCCTGTGCGCTCCGGAAGAAGGCCACGGTGTTCCGGCAGCCTCTGGTGGAGCAGCCCGAGGACTACACACTGCAGGTGAACGGAAGGCACGAGTACCTGTACGGCAGCTACCCCCTCTGCCAGTTCCAGGTGAGGCGTGAGGTCCGGGAGGGGTCCTGCGCTCCCGGGGTCCCCAGTGTCCTGGGCCAGGGCCCGGCTGCTAGGGGGAGCTGGGCCTTTGGGGGTCACAGCATCCCCTGCCCTCCCAGGGGGGCCCACGGAGGGCTCCCTCTTCAGGAAGTGGGTGGGAGCAGGAGAGGCCGGGAAGGCCTGGCATCGGCGGTGATGGGCATCGGGGAGTCCCCGGGGGTGAGGCTTATTATCTGGAGCGCGGCTTGGGGCTGCCCCACCGGCCGCTCACTCCACCCCCCCCCATCGCAGTACATCTGCAGCTGTCTACACAGCGGGCTGACCCCCCACCTGACCATGGTGCACTCCTCCTCCATCCTCGCCATGCGGGACGAGCAGAGCGACCCCGCCCCCCAAGTCCAGAAGCCACGCACAAAACCACCCCCCATTCCCATGAAGAAGGTGAGCTGGGTGCCTTTCATGTCCCCTCCCCTCCATCCTTTCCTCCCCGCTGTCGTCCAGCCCTAGAGCCCAGGGGCAATGTTGCGGGCTGGGGGAGGGGGACCGTCCAGGGCCCCTCATCCCATGCTCCTTGCTGGGTAGGTGTTGAGAGCTGGTCCTTGAGCTTGGCCCTCCACCACCCTCCAGTGTGCAGGGGCGGGGGTTGCTGTCTGAGCTTCCCCAGGCAGCCCCCAGGCCCGGCTCACGGGCTGCCCTTCTCATGTTCCTCCTGCTCCCTACACTGGAGAGAGACGCAGAATGCCAGGCCTGGCAGAGCTCGGGGGTCCTGGGGCACCTGCACGGCAGGCTTTCTGGCAAATCGTGGTGTTGCGGTATCATGGGTGGGCACCTAAGCCTTCTCACAAACCAGCAACATGCGCCCCACCCACGAGTGGCCACGGGCCTTGCCAGGGGCCAGGGGCGCTAGCCGCTGGAGCCTCCCCGGGATTCCTCTGCTTTGACGGCCCTCCCTCCCCTTCTCCGGCCCGCCCCAGCCTTCCTCCTTGTCCCTGTGGTCCCTGGAGCAGCCTTTCTGCGTGGAGCTGGTTCAGGGCAGCAAAGTGAATGCCGATGAGCGGATGAAGGTAGGGGGCTCCTGGGGGGAGGGGAGATGTTTTCTGCACAAACAAGGTGGCTGTGGTCTAGAGGGGTGGCAGAGGAAGAAGGGGGGGGTCACATGAAAGCCACCTGACCACATTACCCAGCATCCCTGCCTGGGGTGGCTGTAAGCCGCTTCAAAACAGGAAGGGGGGAGGGGAGCTGGCTGGCCGGCCAGAGAGGCTAATTCGTAGAAACCTGGCCTAGCAGAGTTCTGGGTATTTGACTCGGGTGGAAGTTGTGGGGCCAGGCCCCGGGAAGTGGGAACTGCAGGGTCTGGGAGGTGATGGGTGCGGGAGAGGGGTTGGGACTCCCAGGGGGCACTTGGGAACAGTGCCACCTGGACCCCTGGGTCACGCACCCATCTCCCTCCCTCCACAATAAGGAGGTGGTTATTGTCCCATTTGCGGGGACCTTACTCCTGGGTCCACAAAGGTTGAGTGTGTTGGTGGAGCACTTTTGGTCGGTGTGATTTTACAGCAGGCGGAGCTGGGGTTCCCTGCCGGCACCCTGGAGCCCCGGCTGGAGGCGGCTTTCCGCCTGGGCCCTGAGGGCTGTCGAGGCGGAGTTGGAGGAGACAGAGTAGGGGGCTGGGGGGAATGAAATCCTTGGCTGCTCGCGGGCTCATGTGATTCTGAGCCCTGGGGGGAGCTCGCGGGTTTTGGAGTGAGAAGGGCCCCTGGAGCTCCCAAGCCCCAGTGGGGAGAATGAGACCCAGAGCAGGGAAGCGACATCCCTGGGGTCCCACAGAGTCACGGGGAGCCCATGCAAAGCCCACGAGGCCTTCCCTTCACCCTGTGGCCCCTTGTCTCACTCAAGCTGTCAGCGGTCCCCCTTCGGTGCCACTTTCTTCCGAGTGGCAAGTGGGATTCAGACCCACGTGAAATGAGGACCTTTCGGGAGCTTTGAGCCTTGGGTGGGAGAACCTCGGAGGGGCGAGGGAGGCGGGGCGTCCGGCATCCAGCCCCCGACACCCGCGCCTCCCCCCCAGCTGGTGGTGCAGGCCGGGCTCTTCCATGGCAACGAGACGCTGTGCAAGACGGTGTCCAGCTCGGAGGTGAGCGTGTGCTCGGAGCCCGTGTGGAAACAGCGGCTGGAGTTCGACATCAACATCTGTGACCTGCCTCGCATGGCCCGTCTCTGCTTTGCACTTTACGCCGTGATCGAGAAGGCCAAGAAGGCTCGCTCCACCAAGAAGAAGTCCAAGAAGGCGGTGCGTGGGGCTGGCCGGGAGGCCGGGGTCAGGCCTCCCCGAGCTGGGGCACTGTGGCCCAGGGCCCCTCCAGGGCCACTCCCAGCAGGGGTGACCTCGGGGGATGGGGGCGACCCTCTCTCCCCACGCCCCCCTCCCATCCTGGCCTCCATCCCTGCCATGTGACGGCTCTGGGTCCCAGGACTGAGGAGCAGGGGTGGACTCAAGGGCACCTGGGGGAACCTAGAGGCCGCTCTCTGGGCTGGAGGGACAGCCACACTGTCCTCACGGGGAGCACGGTGTCCCGAGTCAGCTGCCAGCGGGGAAGGAGTGGGGGTTGGGCACGGAGTCACCAGGCCCAGGATGTGACCGGCCACTGAGCCACGCCGACTTACCCCACAGCCGAGCTGGGCCAGCCGTCTGGGGCTCGTGTGGTTTGTCTGGGGGCACAGGGAGTAGGGGTGCCTCTGGGAGCAGAAGGGAGTGGAGAGGTGGCTGACCTTGCCGGCTTCCCCCAGGGCGTCTGGGCGAGGGCAGGGAAGCTCGGCCTGGAGGCGACACTTGTCCTGCCGGTGAGCGTGCCGAGGCTCTGCGGCCGCTGGCCCTGACCTGCCCGTGGTCTTTCCCAGGACTGCCCCATCGCCTGGGCCAACCTCATGCTGTTCGACTACAAGGACCAGCTGAAGACCGGTGAATGCTGCCTGTACATGTGGCCGTCTGTCCCAGGTCTGCCTGGGCGGGAGGGAGAGGCGCGGGCGGGGGGTGGGGGGGCATCCCCCAGGCAACTCCCGTCTGTCCCTGTGTCCAGACGAGAAGGGGGAGCTGCTGAACCCCACGGGAACAGTGCGGAGTAACCCCAACACGGAGAGCGCTGCGGCCCTCGTCATCTGCCTCCCTGAGGTGGCCCCCTACCCTGTGTACTACCCCACCCTGGACAAGGTCAGCGCCCTCGCCGTCCGGGGTCTGGGACAGTCCAGAGGCCCCTTGGCTAAAGACGACTGTTCTTGACATGACTCTGGGCTCCCCCTCCCCTGCCCGTCCCCTGAGTTGCCCAGGGCTGGGGCTTGGTTGGCACGCACAGGTGGGGACTTCCTGGACTCTCGAGAACCCTCACTCCTCTAGAACAGTGGTTCTCGGTCAAGGCCACGTGGCTCCCCAGGGGACTTGGGGCAAGGTCCAGAGATCCTTTGGTTTGTCATAGCTGGTGGGAGAGATGCTCCTGGCATCCTCCCCGGGGTGGAGGCCGGGGATGCTGGCACAGGACAGCGCTCACTACTGAGAGTCGCAGCCCCCAAGGTCAGGGGTGCTGAGGGGTTGACACATACCCCCTGTCCCCCCCACCCCCCATGGCGGGGAGCCCTGCCAGGGCTGGTCCAGGGTCCGGGTCTCCGCTGAGATGGGGCCACTCATTGCAGATTCTGGAGCTGGGGCGGCATGGGGAGCACGGGCGCTTCAGCGAGGAGGAGGTGAGCCGAGGGCCGGGGGCGGTGGGGCGCGCGGCTGGGCCGCAGCTCACCCTGCCTGCCCCCCTCAGCAGCTGCAGCTGCGGGAGATCCTGGAGCGGCGGGGGTCCGGCGAGCTGTACGAGCACGAGAAGGACCTGGTGTGGAAGATGCGGCACGAGGTCCAGGAGCGCTTCCCCGAGGCGCTGGCCCGCCTGCTGCTGGTCACCAAGTGGAACAAGCACGAGGATGTGGCCCAGGTGGGGGGGGCGGGGGCGGGCAGCGGCGTGGGGGCGGGGGAAGGCCTCCTGCCCGGACCCCGCACCTTGACCGCCAGCGGGCTCCCCCAGATGCTCTACCTGCTGTGTTCCTGGCCCGAGCTGCCTGTCCTGAGCGCCCTGGAGCTGCTGGACTTCAGCTTCCCCGACCGCCACGTGGGCTCCTTCGCCATCAAGTCTCTGCGGAAGCTCACGTGAGTCCCCCCGGCTCCTCGCCGTGGCGGTTCGGTCCCTTCTGCCCCCGCAGGTGGAGCCCGTGCCCGGTGGGGGGGCGGGGAGGACCGAACGGGGCCTGGGGTCTGCTCAGGTGAGGCCGGCCTCCCTTCTCCGCAGGGACGACGAGCTTTTCCAGTACTTGCTGCAGCTGGTGCAGGTGCTCAAGTACGAATCCTACCTCGACTGCGAGCTGACCAAGTTCCTGCTGGACCGGGCGCTGGCCAACCGCAAGATCGGCCACTTCCTCTTCTGGCACCTCCGGTAGGGGACCCCCCCGGAACCCCCCCCCCCCCCGGCCCGCTGGCCTCCGGTTCCTGCCCGCCGGGTCTCAGCCGTCCCTCCCTCCCTCCCTCCAGCTCCGAGATGCACGTGCCCTCCGTGGCTCTGCGCTTCGGCCTCATCATGGAGGCCTACTGCAGGGGCAGCACCCACCACATGAAGGTGCTGATGAAGCAGGTGAGACTCGGGGCCGGCTCCTCTAGGGGCCCCCGGGGGCGGGGCCGAGGCTAGGAGCCCCGCCCCCACGGGGCCTCCCGCGCCCCACCCACCGGCCGGCTCTCCCTGCAGGGCGAGGCGCTGAGCAAGCTGAAGGCCCTCAATGACTTTGTCAAGGTGAGCTCCCAGAAGACCACCAAGCCCCAGACCAAGGAGCTGATGCACCTGTGCCTGCGCCAGGAGACCTACCTGGAGGCCCTCTCCAACCTGCAGTCCCCGCTGGACCCCAGCACCCTGCTGGCTGAAGTCTGGTGAGCCCCGCGCCCCGCCCCGCCACGGGCCCTGCGGAGGGGCCCCCTCCCCCGCTGACCGCTTTGTGGCCCGCAGCGTGGAGCAGTGCACCTTCATGGACTCCAAGATGAAACCGCTGTGGGTGATGTACAGCAACGAGGAGGCGGGCAGTGACGGCAGCGTGGGCATCATCTTTAAGAACGGGGACGGTGAGCGGCCGGGCGCGGCGGAGAGCTCTGCGGAGGCCGTGACCTCCTCCCCCGTGTGCCCCACCGCCCCGGGGGGATAGGGAGGCCGGGCCGAGGAGGTGGGGTCCTGGGACTCTGGGGCCTGGGCCTGGCTGGGAGTGCAGAGCCCACCAGAAGCTCCCGCTTTTCCTTCCCCGGGGTGGATGCCCAGACCTCCGCCAGGACATGCTGACTCTCCAGATGATCCAGCTCATGGATGTCCTGTGGAAGCAGGAGGGGCTGGACCTGAGGTGAGAGGCCCTCCTGTCATCCGCTTGTCCTCGCTGCAGGCCTGGGACCCTGTCCCTTTGGAGGGGTCCTCTGTCAGCCGGCCTCCGTTGGAAAAGGGGTTGTTCTAAGAAGAACGGAGACCAGTTTAAATTAGGGCCAAGGGAGGCCATAGGGCCATAGACGGAGGGTGGAGAAGGCCAGGCCTGGCGCTCAGCATCGGTCTCGCTCCGTCGTTTCCTGGGCCCCACGCGTCCCTGGCTGCCTGCCGCATCTTGGGAAGCGGTGGCATCTTCTTCCAGAACAGCTGGACGGCTCTCTGAGCAAACACGAGCTTGGCCCAAGTGCCGCCGTTTCTTCTGTGCATCTTGGATGCTGGGGCTGATCTCTCCCGAGAGCCTCCCTTGGAATTCCAGGCGTCAAGGACTCCTCCCCAGCATCTCCCTCCTCCCTTGCGGCATCTCCAGGGGCTCTTTTGGCTGTCTTGAGCTCCTCTGGGTGGGGCGGAGTGTCAAGCCCTAGGGACCCCCGTGACCTGGGCGTTTCCCTGCCCCTCCCCCCTGGCTAGGATGACCCCCTACGGCTGCCTCTCCACCGGGGACCGCACGGGCCTCATCGAGGTGGTGCTCCGCTCAGACACCATCGCCAACATCCAGCTCAACAAAAGCAACATGGCGGCCACAGCTGCCTTCAACAAGGACGCCCTGCTCAACTGGCTCAAGTCCAAGAACCCCGGGTAGGTTCTGGGCCCTGGGGACGCAGGCCCTCCCCTTTCCAAAAGGTGTCATTTAGGAGTCAAAGGTGAGGGGCAGAGCCCTTGACAGTTCCCCGGCTTCTCGGCTCAGTGGAGGCCCAGGTGGGCTTCTTTGGGAAGGGGCGGGTCTCCTTCCCCCAGGGCTCAGTTAACCCTTAGGGACGTAAAACCACCCACCAGATATTAGGGGCCCACAGACCTGCAGCTTGTGCTGCCTGAGCAGAGCGGTTCTTTGGCCTGGAACCACTCATGCAACTGCGTGCAGCTGGTCGCTTGATCGGCCTGGCTGGCCCGAGTCCCATGTCTCCGTGCGGCCTCCCCACCGTGAGTGCACCGGCCTTGGCTTCCTTCCCTGGCAGCAGGGTAGTTCGAGAGCTGCCAGGTGGCCCAAGGCCGAGGCTCTGGGAGGAGCCCAACTCCGCTCCCTCCCTGTCCCACTGGTCCAAGCGCATGGGCCAGATTCAAGGGGAGAGGACGTAGACTCACCTCTCGGTAGAAGTTGCTGGGAAACGCCGCGGCCCTGGTTTTTCATCCCCCTTCCCACCGACGCACACACAGGGAGGCCTTGGATCGCGCCATCGAGGAGTTTACCCTCTCCTGTGCCGGCTACTGTGTGGCCACGTACGTGCTGGGCATCGGTGACCGGCACAGCGACAACATCATGATCCGTGAGAATGGGCAGGTAGGGGCAGAGCCGGCGGCCGTGTGGGCGGTGCCCGTGGCCCTCCCCGCTTTCTCTCCCTCCTGGCGCCCCCTTCCCCGACCTACCCGGGCCCTCTCCTCTCTCACCGCTCTTCCTTCCCTCTTCTTAGCTGTTCCACATTGATTTTGGTCACTTTCTGGGGAATTTCAAGACCAAGTTTGGAATCAACCGGGAGCGAGTCCCGTTCATCCTCACTTACGACTTTGTGCACGTGATCCAGCAGGGCAAAACGAACAACAGTGAGAAGTTTGAAAGGTGAGGGTGCTCAGGGGGGGTCCCGGGCCGGGCTCAGGGTCGGGTCCTGCAGGAGAAGGTGGGGGGGGTGCGGCGGTCAGAGGGAGGGGGGGCTGTTTCCAGGGCGCGAGCAGGGTGGGCATGGCGGGGAGCACTCAGAGCCCCGGCCCCCGCCTCCCTGCGTCCCCTGCAGATTCCGGGGTTACTGTGAGCGCGCCTACACCATCCTGAGACGCCACGGGCTGCTGTTCCTCCACCTCTTTGCCCTGATGCGGGCCGCCGGCCTGCCTGAGCTCAGCTGCTCCAAAGACATCCAGTATCTCAAGGTAAATGCCAGGGGAGGTCCCTGCCGGGCAGCCTCACCAGCCCCCGAGTTCCCAGGGCCTGCTTGTGAGCAGCGGACCCCACCGGGCACTCCCAGTGTGAGTTCCTCGGGCCGCCCGTGACCCAGGCGTGGGGCCTGGTGGCTGGTGGCCTGGTTCCGTCGCTAATGAGTCGGGACCTCCCTCGGCCCACCCTCTCGTCCTCCACCTGCTGCGGTGGTTCCACTCAAACAGGAGGGCGGGACTAGATACCGACCCCCCTCATTTAAAGATGCTTTGCCCTCCTGTGGCTTTTCAGTGTGGGTGTGGGAGAAGCTGGGGGTCCGGAGGGCGGTCAGTCACCATGAGCCCCTTTTGGTGCCCCGTTTGTGCAGAACGAAGCTGCGACCTCCTCCCCTCCCCCTGGAGTTCATTTCCAGTGCAGACAGCGAGGCCACCTGTCCCACCCTGGGGACTTTGGGGGCCATGGTGCCTGGCTGGAGTTGGCCTCTTCCTTGGAGGGTGGGTCAGGAGACCCCTTTTGGTTTGGGATCAGAAACAGAGCTTTTCCCAGGGGAGACGCTGGTGGCGGTCTTCTGATTGCCTTCCTGCAACTCTTCCAGAAGGTTATTTAGCACATTCGGGGCGGGAGACTGGGGTTGTCCCCCTCCTTGGGGCTGCGCTCACTGATTTGCCGGTTTTGCCTCAGGACTCTCTGGCCTTGGGAAAGACGGAGGAGGAGGCTCTGAAGCACTTCCGGGTGAAGTTTAATGAAGCCCTGCGAGAGAGCTGGAAGACCAAAGTTAACTGGCTGGCCCACAACGTGTCCAAAGATAACAGGCAATAGCCCTCGAACCAGCCGCCTCGGGCACCGGGCACGGGGCGCCCTCAGCCGTCCTTTGGGGTCGAGGAGCCTGAATGGCACCCCATAGGCAAGAACCTACACACTGCCTTTTGTTTACACTGGTTATTTATTTATGACTTGAAATGTTTCAGGAGCTCAACAGCCATAAATGGAAATGCATCCTTTGTGCAGGGGAGGGGCGTCATCCTCCAGCGCCCCCGATCCGAGCCCCCGGGCTCCGAAGGGGAGACACTGTGAGTCGGGCATCTCTGAGGCTGCATCTTCCTAAGGACTGTCACCTCGTCTTCCAGCTGGCGAATCGGGACCCAGCCAAGACGGCTCTCCCCACCCCCCAGGGAAGCCTGCCTTCTTCCTGGGCTCCCGCTGGGCTGCAGGGGCTGGGCGCCCTCGCTCCGTGCCCCCCTCCACCTTCGTGCTCTCCAGACTGAGCGCCGGGCAGCTCCCAGAGGAAGCCTGGGTACCCTCTAGATTCAGGGATGCTTGCTTTCCACTTTTAAAGTGACTTTCGGGTACGGGAACCCTCTCATCTCTCTGCTGTAAAGCGATTTTGTTTGCGGGTAAGAAAGAAAATAGCCAAACTACTCACTGAACCTCGATGGCTCAGAATGGCCTACGCCCCATAAAGCTTAATATATGCTGGTCCTCAAGACATTAAAAAGATTGGAGCTTTACTGAGCTCCACCGTGGATCAAGGCGAACGCAGGTCAGAGTACTCTGTGCAGTTATCTGTCTCCTGCCTCATAAAGCAGGTTTCGAGGACGGGAGGACTTGATCTCCGGAACTCTCCCCTCGAACCTGCTTGTGCAATCAGGCCTCAGAAATGGGAGGTCTGTCTGGGCTGGCATGTCCTTCTCCGACGGTACTTGGCTTGAAGCAGTTCAGGCTTTGCCTTCAGGGGACCTGAAGAGCTCTAGAAATGCCAGGGCCCTGGGCTCCTCCCGGCCGGCTGAGGCCATCTCTGGAGGGGGGGGCGCGGAATCTGGGCTTCTCCAAGCCCACGGGCAGGCGAGCCTCGTGTGTTAGCGGCCGCCCTGGGCCCTGCCCGGCTCCACGACTGGTCTCTCAAAGGCCCGGCAGGGCCCGGCAGAGCCAGGAGTGGCTGCCGTTGGGAAGGGTGCCGGACTTGAGAAGAGAACCCAAGTGCCGACCTTCTACTTTGGTTAGAAGCAGCCGCAGGGCGCACACGGTCCAAAAGCAGGCAGTGCCGCCCCCAGAACACCACGGGCCACACTTCTGTCCCCAACTAAGTGCTGAACTCACTCGCCCCACCTCGCCGTTCTGGAAATAGGAAAAGCCGAGTGTATGTCTCTGTGTAATGTTATTTATTTAAACGAGTCTGTGCTTCCTGGTTCGGGTACACGGCCTGTGCGTCTGGTGAGAAGAGTATTTTCTATTTTTTTTTTTTTTTTAAGTCTTTTAACGTTTCTGTACGGGGAAGGGGAGTTAAACACAACTGATGTGGGCTGAAGACCAGCACTCTGAAGCCTTGGCGGGAGAGGTAAAAGGAGTCAAAGAAATAAAAGCCTTTTTATGTTGTGTTCTCAGGTAAAAAAAAACAAACAAAAAACCTGAAAAAACAAAAAATAAAAAAACAAAAAAAGTGGATGCGGGACTGAAACAAAGCAGGACCAAAGCGGACACACTCTGGCACTGGAGTTAGAACCAGCACTTTATTGTAGTGTATACACGTTCTGACCGCATCAATATACACATCCGGAAAGCGGCCCACGCGGAGCCCGCGTTAGGCTCGATCATTGTCTACACGGAGCAGCTACAGTGACAGTACGTGGAGGACAGCCACACACGACGCAGGACAGCCGCAGTGTCCTGGAAACTAGCAGTTATGATCACAGAACAGGATTCGAAATGATTTCCCCCCAGTTTTAGAAATCTAAAATTTTACATGAAAATTAAAAACAAAGTGCCGTAGGGGTTTTAGCTCAGGACTCGTCCTCTCCTCCTTCCCCGCCAGGCCGAGCAGCAGTGCTCCCCACTCCCGGAGCGCGGGGCTCCCTCCGGGGCTGCTGGGGGGGAAGCCAGCACTCTGCCTTCGGGCCACAGCACGTCCTTGGAGGAGTCTGTCCTCGGACATCCTGAGTCCGGGCCACTCGGGCCTGTTCTGCCTCCAAACCACGTGGCCACTTTGCCCCATCCGTGCGCACACTCACCAGCAGGGCAACGACCATCTAGGCCGTGAGCACCCGAGGCCGCGCACGAGGAGTCCAGCTTCCTGCGCAAGGAGCTGCCGGCCATCGGAGGGACCCCCGCACCCCCACCCCTCTGCCACGTCGGAAATGGGGAGAATCCCAAAGGAAAGGCCTGACTGTTCCCGGCCTCCAGAGAAGGGTCCCCGATCTGGTGCCGGGGGCGGGGGGGTGGGCAGCCCATGCCCCTTCACTGCCTGGACACCTGCCAAGGGGGTGCACCAGGCAAGGCCCCAGCAGGGCAGGGCCCTCTCCCCGCGGGGTCTCTCCTGCGCTGTGATTCAAGCTTCACCTTGCATGCTAGTCCTGGGTCACGCTAGCACGGAGGACACGAGGAATCCCAATTTATTTACAAAATATTAAAAAGTCAGTTCGTCATCTACATATAACCCCCATTCTGCCGTTTTATACATGCACTAATTTGGAAAAAATAAAAACTTTAAAAAAAAAAAAAGAAAGGAAACAGGATTACGAGGTGGGAGTGGGTGATTTTAACCCTTTGTCAATGAGTCCGGTCGCTGCAGCTTTTCTGGGGGTGCGAGAGGGCCGCGCAGAGCGAGCTGTGGAGAGCGCGTCAGCCCCTCACGTAGGCTCGGGGCGGCGTGGCCGGGGGGGCGGGGGGCCTACACACCAAGCACAGGCGGATGGTCGGCGATGGGGAGGGTCTGCAGACCTACTGGCCAGAATGACTTTGTACACCGTGGACCCCGGGGCTGGGAGGACAGACGACAGCAGGGTCGCGGGGCGAGGCGGGGGGAGCGGCCTGAGGCTCAGTAGCTGAGGGTGGAGTCATCCCACTCCAGCTGCTGCTGCCTGGTCCCGATCTGCTGGTCCCCGTGCTCCCCCTCCTCCTCCTCGCTGCTTTCCGACTCGGCGCTGGTGATGTCGTCCTCCTCCTCCCCGTCCTCGCTTTCCTCGTCCTCTTCCTCCTCCTCCTCCTCCTCGCTGCTGTGCTGGTCCTCGTACGTCTGACAAGGAGACAGCATGGGAACCAGGCTCCAGGGCCCCCTTCTCCACGCACGAGCCCCGTGTCTGCGGCGGCTCACCCTCCAGGAGCCTCAGAGGAAGGGAACTCCTCACGAGGGAGGGCTAGCCTCTTCTGGAAGTCACCTCACCCCAGCCGGAAGGGAAAATGCAGCTCTGGTCGCCACCCACGGGGCCTGTCGCGTGCTGTGCTGGGAGTGCCCTTCTACCCCGACAGGGTGGCACGAGCCGGCCTAAGGCCTCTCTGGGCCCTCAGTTTGCCCACTTAAGGAGCAGGAACACCTGCACCTCACATCTTGTCGTGTGGATCACATGACATTTAAGCCGCACAAACATGCCACGGCCGCGTGGCTTCTGTGGGGCGCGCGTCGCCTTGGCCCTGGCCTGCAGGGGTGTGTAGTCGCAGGGGCCACCTGCCGGCACCTACCTCCATGGGGTTCACGGTGATGGTCAAGGCGGAGTCGTCCCAGTCCATCTCGTTCTCCTTCCCGGTGTCCTGGTCCCGCATGGTTCGCTGGTGAGCGGCCCGGATGCGGAACACGCCCAGGATAATCATGAAGACGAGGAAGCTGACACACACCACAATCACCACCGTGGCTGTGCTGGGGACAACTGCAAGCGAGGGGAGATGGGGCGGTGAGGCTGGCACCGGCCCCTGCCACCCCCTCCCGCCCCACGGCGGCTTTGACACCAGAGAACAGGAAGTGGCGGGAGGAAAGCCTCAGCACAGGTTTCTGGCGCTGGGCCGGCCACTGCCTGGCCTGCTGGAGCTTTTGTCCCTCGAGGGGGGCACAGAATCCCGGGTCCCAGCCGGGCTGGGCTCCCAGCGGGATGTGGGAGGGCGCCCCCCACGAGGACCTGACGCAGACGGCCTGGCTTCTGCCCGCGGTGCTACCTGCGAAGGGGTGGGGGCTGGCCAGGTTGTGCCCCGAGAGGTCCACGAAGGCACGGTGCTCGGGGTGGACGAACTGGGGCTGCGCGGCCATGTGGCTGGCGTGCTCCATGGGGCTGGCCGCGTGGATGACATTCACCTGCAGCGGGGACACACGCAGCCGCCTGAATGTGGCCCCGCGGCACAAACGCACCACAGAAGCTACGGGGACTAGGGAGGCTCAAAGGGCTCCCTGGGCCCACTGCTGAGTTGAGGACCAGAGAACAGAGAAAAGTCAAGGCTCAGCTCTCAGAAACCGTCCTAACTGCCTGGTACCGTCGCCCAGCCCAGAAACAGAGCACCGTTCAGTAATTCCCTCTTACTGTAGTTCACGAGAGAACCTGCCCACGAAAGACCAGAAAAACCACCACCACCGTCCCTGGCTGCGGGTCATTCGAGAAGCCCCGGTGTAGCCCATTTCCCCGCTTTTCCACAGAACTATAGCTACGTGAAAGCACAAATCATAACCATTTATTTCCTTTCGAATCTGTTAGCCTTTGGCTCAAACAAAACTCTCATTGATTCCTCAGCACTGAGACTTCAGCACTCAGCTGCTCTGAGGTCACTGGGTGACATTTGTTTGCTGAGAATAACTCTGGGCCAGTTTCTCCAGACCACAGAAGCCCCGAGTGATGAAAGGGCTGCTATCCAGGCCCGTGAAGACGTCAGAGTGGGGTGAGCTCCCTCCAACCGCTGTGCCGTGAGTTGCCGCCACCAGCCTCAGCAGATGGCACGGCACCCCTTTCCCCCAGGCCGGCCCCCTGCTGGGACTGCCCTTCCCCCCTGGGTCAGCCCCATGCCGGGACCCCTCTCCCTGGGACACCCCCGTCTCCTGGGACGGCCCCACGCCAGGACCGCCCCTCACCCCCAGGCCAGCCCCACGTGGGGACCCCTTGCCCCAGGACATCACCGTGCCGGGCCTCCTCACCCCCCCCCCCCCGGGGCCAGCCCCATGTGGGGACCCCTCGCCCCCTGGACGGCCCTGCCCCAGGACGCCCCCTCACCCCCGGGCCAGTCGTCTGCAGAGAATCTTTGGTTCCCTGGGAACTGCTCTTTCTCGAGCAGTGCCAAATCTCGACAAACCACCTTGGCTCTACTCATGAGGTACTAACTGTCTCCAGCTCTTGACCACCTCCTTCTGAAGGCCCCTCAGACGCCCATGAGAGGGGCACGCCAGCGGCTCCCAGGCCCTCCCAAACCTGTGCGGGTCTAGCCTGCAGCAGCCCCGGGGCTGGGAAGGGCTGGCGGGCCTGGACGCACCCCAACAGGTGCCACACGAATACTTTAGAAATGGGGTCTGCAGATATCGGGGCCGTAGGCGGGCAGCCATCACTCACCTCCACCTGAAACTCGTTGCTGACGTAGCGGCCGTTGAGCTCCGAGCAGACGAGCTTGAACTTCCGATCCAGCAGGGATCTGCTGTGCCAGTTCCGGTAGCGCAGGAGGCGCAGCACCTCCTCGTAGCTGGCCATGGTGTCCACACCTGCGGGGACACAGGGACAAGGAGGCCTGCTGGCTGCGGTCAAAGCCAGGGTCAGGGGAGGCCGGATCGGCCCGGGGGCAGCTGGACCAAGCGGGCGTGTGTGTTGGCTTTCCAGCTGCGGGGAGAAGTGCGAGTGTGTGGGCACGTCTGTCCCGCTCGGGGGGCTGGGGGGGCATCCCGTGCCTCACTGCCGCCCCCTCGTAAGGACAGGAAGTAGGGCAACACCGGTACTTCCCTTCCTGCCAGGAGAAGGTGAGCCTCCCCTGCTGAGCCTCTCCTCTGCCATGGCCCCCAGGACTCTCCCGGGGCTCGGAGAGGACGGCGGGGTGGGGGTGGGGGTGGGGGGGTGCAGGGCCGAGGCTCCCGCTCTGCCCCAGCCTGGCGGTGGCCCGCTCACCTGTGAAGACGATGCCCAGGTCGGAGGCGCTCACCGCGATACCCTTCTGCTGCAGGCGGGCCGTGTCCACCTCCAGGCTCTCCTGGGCCGGGTTCAGCTCGTCCCCGTCCACCGTGACCTCACAGGTATCCAGGTCGTGTACGATCTCCTCAGACACCAGCGACTCTTGAACTGTAAGAACCAAGCACCCATAGCGGAGGCCGCGGAGCCCAGGCAGACCGGTCGCCCTGGGTGGCCTGCCGGCTGGCCTCGAGCTCACAGAGCCCTCGCAAAGACCGAGGACAGAGGTCCAGGAGAGGCCCCATCAAGAATCGGGGTGCCTTATGGGTCTGGGAGGACTGGCCCCCGGGGGCCGGCCCAGGAATGCGGGCCGCCGCGCAGCCCGAGGGAGCAGCACTGTCCCCTGCCATCGGCCCGGGGCCTCTCGGCCTCCACGAGGCACCTCAGATCTGGACATCACACCGGAGAGGAAAGGACTCTCTAGGCGGGTTTCCAAAGGGCACAATAAGCTCTCGACTTCGGGTCAGATTCCAGGAGCAGATCCAAGAATAACATTAAAACATTCAAATCTCTCAAAATCTCAGGAGAAAAGCACGCAGGAAGTAAGTAGCAGCTGTGGGGTGTCAGCACCCGGGTTCGAGCCAAGGGGAGAGCAGCTGCCCCAGCAGAGCCGTTGTTACCTGTGGGGTCCTCGTCCCCTTCCCCTTCAGGCTCCACTTCTCTCGTGATGGTGCTGATGATCCGAAGCTCAGGGAAAAGGAAAACCCCTTCTGGGCTTTCGAACTCGGAAGCCGCTCGAGCGAAATGGTGGACGCCGCTGAGGCTGATCTTGGGCTCCTCGGGCTGCAGCACCACCACGTAGCTGTCCACCGGGGGCACGGAGATGCAGGAGGCCTCGTTCAAACACCTGCCAACAAGCGACAGCGGAGGCGAGAGTCAGGGCTTCGAGAAGCGGTTCTGTGGGCTACACACGTGATGACCCATGGATTCCCCCAAGCCCCTGGGGGGCCAGAGGCAGCGGCCGGCCAGGAACGGGCCCCCAACACCATTCACAGCCACGGCCCATGCCCTCCGGTAACGAGCGATGGCTGGGCTGTCTTAAAAACCTACATCTGTGTTTTCTTCTCAAGACTTAAGAATAGGCACGTACTTGACCGTGCTGGTGATTTTAAGTCTTCGGATCCCCGGTGTGGGGAACTGCCGGGAGTTCAGGTAGGCGACGTGCTGCATGGCCTTGTCCAGCTCCCCAACGTCATTTCCTTCCAAGGTCAACGCCAACTGACTGGGGCTCGTATGGATCTGGAATCAGGCCAGAGGGGGAGACAAAAAGGGTTCGAACTGCAAAAAGCTGAAACCACACACACTCTAGCAAAGAAAAAGGGTCCACTGGGCATTGGTCTGAATCAGGGACCTGGGAGGAAACCTCACAGAACTGCAGTGACAAGACCCCCGTCTTCGAGGGTAAATGCCCAAGGCGCGAATGCATCTGTGGGATGAGAAATACAGGGGTGCCTGGCCGACTCAGGAGGTGCAGCGTGTGACTTGACTGTGGGATCACGAATTCAAGCCTCGTGTTGGATGTAAAGACTACTTAAATACAATAAAATCTTAAAAAAAAATTATATATATATATTTGGTCTCTGTCCCCAGTTTCTGGCACAGAGCCCCCCAAGCCCTGGAAATTTCCTGAGGAACGGGAGCACCTTTTGTCACTCGTAATAAGCCCCTTCCAAGCACACAAGCATCTGTGTTAACCAGCGGCTTCCTGAGATGGTTTCAGGACAGAAGTGGCCGCCATGGAGCTCGTGTGGCTCCAGGGCTGGCACTTTCCGTCCCGACCCGGACCTCCTGCCAGATGAACCAGCTGTGCACACTAACAGAAGCTCTGGACACGCCCCCTGAAGGGCAGGGCTTGGGAGCTTCCCCTGTGGGGGAGGGTGGCGCTCCTGGAGGGGGCGAGGAAGCCCCCTCTGCGTCCCCACGTCCTTGCCTTCTGCACCGTCTCCCTCTGCTTGTCCCTGAGTTGTGTTCTTTTTTTTTTTTTTAAAGATTTTATTTATTTGACAGAGAGAGATCACAAGTAGGCAGAGAGGCAGGCAGAGAGAGGAAGCAGGCTCCCAGCTGAGCAGAGAGCCCGACATGGGGCTCGATCCCAGGACCCTGAGATCATGACCGGAGCCAAAGGCAGCAGCTTAATCCACTGAGCCACCCAGGTGCCCCCTGAGTTGTGTTCTTTATAATAAACCAGCACTAGCAAGCAAAGTGTTTTCTGCAGTTTTCTGAGTAGTTCAAGCCAAATATTGAAACCCAAAAGAGGGGGGATCATGGGGGACCCCAACTTTACAGCCAAGCTGGACAGAAGTGTGAGTAACCCGACAGCCGGGCACCTGCACACAGCATCTGCCGTGGGGGGCAGTGTGGGCGGACTGAGCCCTCCTCTCCTGCAGGGTCTGTGCAAACTCATACTAGTCAGTGTCGGAAGTGCACCGAACCGGAGGACACCCGGCAGGGGCAGGTGTTTGGAGGGGGGGGACTGGTCGGTGGAAACCACCCCCTTATTTAGGGTTAGAAGTATCGTGGGACCGCACAGGTCAGGATCAGTCACGTATCAATCCTCCGCCAGCAGCCTGCATGCTCGCGCTCGAGGAGGTCGGGAGCGCTGTGGGGACCAACGCCAAGGTTACCTTCACGCCTCCGCCGCTGTCTTCAGGGACTTGCAGGTCCAGCCCTTCTTTGCAGGTGTACAGACAGTCAATCACCTTCTTGTCGGCGAGCTTCCCGGAACGCACGGCCAGGCCGGCCAGGTTACCTCGGAAGAACTGGGTCATGTGCAGCTCGCCACCTTAGGAACACGGGGAAGCAAAGCAGGCAGTTAGGCGCACGGCCCCGGGCCTCCTGCTTCGCTTGGCAATGCGGTGTTACCGGTGGTGACAGCTGGATGGAGGGACATGCGGGTTAGTTCGTACCAAATCCTGTTAGCCTTGCAATCTACATGAAGCACAATGGAGAAATTAAATCGTTTATGATCATGCAGATGGCCTGGAGAAAAGAGGTGTTGGGGGTCCCTCACCCGGAGCCCAGAAGCCAAGAGGTCCCATGAGTATCCCCACGTAACTGGCCGCAGTTGGAAAGGGCGGCCTACGCTGCCCCTGTCACCCTGGTGCGCTGGTGACATTTTCCAGCAGCGCCAGCCTCCTGGGTCACTGCCTCCTCCATCAGCTGGGTCCCGCTCTGGGCTGCTTTTTCTGTCTGAGCACACTCGCGGATACGTACAAACTTGGGAACAAACCCACACCAGCACGACCAGGATGATTAAAGGGACGCTTGCTCCCCCAGCCTGCACAGCAGAGGCCTCGCACGGCTGCTCTCTGGTTGGATCCCATCCTGCCCAGCTCCTACCACGGAGGATAACTGGGAACTGACGGTGTTATCGGGAAAGTGGAGACCCAGAAAGTGGCCCTTGGCGGATAGCCGAGAGCCCAGAGCAGGTGAAACAGAACTTATTCTCGCAATGATGAAAGAGACCAATGTCCACAGCACGCCTCGTTCCTGATAAGGACACCAGGCACTGTGAGCCACCACGGGCACTGGGATTTCTAAGAAACACGTGTCTCAAATTTAGTACTGATCAGGGGAGAGTATCTAGTAACGAGTCTCTTCCCGTGTCGTGGTTCAGCCACAGGGGAACCAGGAGGTGGCCTCCTGATGGGGCCTGTGAGATTTCAGCAGGGAGCCTCATGCAGTGGGGTAGTGGGATCAGGGTCGAATTTGATGGGCGGAGGAGGGGAGAATCCCATTAGTGCAGGGCATTAATGAGTCATTTGCCCTCACTTCAACTGGGATCAGACTGGGCAAAAAAAGGGTCAATCCCGTGAAGCAGTGGGGGGAGCAGAAAGCAAAGCAGGGGCTCAGATGATTTTTGGGACCAAAATGCAACTCGGGCATCTCATGCGGAATGTGGGATGAATTGATGTCTCGTCTTTAAATGAAACACAAGAGTGAACCGTAGGGAAAGATCCAGCAACCTGTAGAGGCCACAGGCACAGGCTCGGTTTCATTGTCACTTTCAAATGCTGGATACTCTGTAGAGAAGCAAGACAAAGACAATAGAAAAGGACCAAGAGGTTAGGCTCTTCACACTGAACTTAAAAATTAGTCTTGAGAACCTACCAAATATGAAACACAAAGAGAATTCCTTCCCCTCTCGGCCCCCTTGGGGACATCCGCCCCTGGCCCCCCAGCCCCCTGAGCAAGCTAATGCTCCATCACCTTCTCCTAGGACCGGTCGCTACCAACCCCCTGCTCCCTGCCTCTCCACATTCTCCTTTTATCTCTCTGCACGTCTGCCTCGCCAAAACACAGGCCCAATTCAAAATAAGATAAGCAAAAGCACGTCCGCTAAGCTCCTGTCTTCCTGGCCTGTGCGTCTCAGTGGGACATTCCAAAGAGCCGCTCACACAGACGGCAGAGACGGTAGGAGGACAAGCAAAGCCCGGGCCCGAGGCTCCTCTCTCCCTGGCACGGAAGGCACTTGTACAGACAAATTGGGGTAGCACCAGTAAGCATCCAAACCCTGCTACGTGTGGCAAACCGATAAAAGCACGTATTTTCTGAGCTCAAAACAGGTTCACTTTGGTCTAGACTTTAACTCCTAAGCCATAGAGAAATGAAGGCATTTTTAGCCACTTTTTCTGAACAGAAAGGGTTAAGGAACTCACCCAGAGAAACAGGTAATGAATCATCGGTTGTGGGCCTGGGGCCTCCGACCACAGACCCCTCTCGCAGGCCCTGGCCTGGTGCTCTGACGGTAAGGCCGGGCCAGGGAGGCCCATGCCCCGCGACCGAGCACAGGCCCCCACTCCTCCTGCCTGCAGCGAGGCAGGTTAGGGATGACCTTTCGGCCCATGGGCGTGAGGCTCTGCTACAGCATGGGCCCTCCACTGTGAATTTGTGAGGAAGGAGGACGGAGATCTTTCTCCCAGGTGACACATTTTATAAGCCGTGCGTCTGGGCTGGGAGCTCAGGCGTGTTTTTCTGGCTGAGGATCTTGAGAAGCTGAGTTAGAAAGAGGAAGCTGATGGCCATTGCGTGACAGATGCTGTGGCCCAAACAGGCCCCGGAGGCAGCCCAGAACAGGGGCTTTATTTTGACCCAAGCAGCAAAGCTCTCCGGTTTGCATTCAGATTTTTATTCTTATTTTTAAAACACGAATTATTATTTAATTTGGGAAGCAGCTCTGGACTGAAATGTTAAGACTTAGCAACTAAGGGGCGCCCGGGTGGCTCAGTCTATTAAGTGTCTGTCTTCAGCTCAGGTCATGATCTCAGGGCCCTGGGATCGAGCCCCACATCAGGCTCTCTGCTTATCAGGGGGCTGCTTCTCCCTCTTCCTCTGCCTCTTCCCCGACTTGTGTGCACGCTCCCTCACTCTAATAAATAAAATCTTAAAAAGAAAAAAAAAAAGGACTTAGCAACTAAAACAATTCCCACTTCCCTGGTAATCTGTTCCTTATTCTTTGGCCTCAGGTTCCACCTTCTCATAGACGAACTGTCCCCGAAATTAAATCTAGGAGTCAGCTAAAGAGGTTCACTGAAATGCTGTCTTAACATTTTTAATTTAAAAGGATCTGCAGGAAAATGATGAAATTCAAAAATTCAAATTCTCTGAAATTAAAGCAATGCTGCCATGAGAATTAGGCTATTTTGTCCATTTCTCGCCAACCTTGAGGTATGAGGTTTCCGTAGGGAGGAAAAAATATTCCAAGGTCTGTTTAGTAGGTAGAGGCGGGATGGCAACCTCATCAAGTGTGAGGGTTCACGTGAGGCCGTGAACTTGGGTGGGAAAGATTACGTGCTTACTTCCATGAACTTCTGAGGGTTACCTTTCCTTCCGGTACGAGTGTCACTACAAAGCGCAGTGGCCCCGGCCGTCCCCGCGATCTCCCAGGGGGCCGGGCCGCTGCGAGTGCCGCACAGCCTGTCACTGCTCCCTGCTGCCGGAGCTTGTTTCTCCATGGGGTAATAAAGCAGCACAGGTGTGAACATTTCAAAACGTCAGTCTTCTAGTACTTCGCTAACTCTCGTTCAGTTTACATAGGAAATCATATGCATTTTGTTTCATAGATTAATAAACAATTATCCCGAGAAGGGGTACCCGTCAGACCACAGGCTCTCAATCTACTGGCTTCAGGGGTTCAAATCCTGACACCGAGATTAGTCAGCAGGATAACACTGGGCTCTGAGCCTCAGTTTCTTCGGCTATAAAATGGGGCTAAAGACCACTTTTTCCCCACAAACTTACTGTTGAGGATTAGAGAGATAACACGTGTAAAGTAATCCGCACGCGGCCTGCCCGTTAGAAAGTACGAATAAATGGTATTGTCACTTTGGCGGTTGTCACCCATCCCTGGTCTTGCAGCAGAGACATCCTGGGAGTCCCTTCAAGCACAGCTCCTGCTGGGTTAGCCAGTACTAACCGCTCTGGAACAATCCTCAAGGTCAAAGTACGCTTACAGTTCTGTGCCTGACCAGCTGCCGCCTCTTAGTTTTCGTGAACTTTTCAATAAACAAATTGATGTATAAAACAATCCCTCAACTGCACTCTCCTTCCAGGTTCCCCGAAGGGGCTGGCTGCTTCATCCTCTAACATGCGGCTGCTGAGCGCCCCAGCGTACGGCATCAGCAGCATCCCCTGGAAGGCCATGCCCAGGAGAAGGGACAAAAAGACAAAGGACACGAGGGTGAGGGGGCAAGACACTGAGATGAGCCTGCTTCCACCGCTATGGCCACAAAGTGGGACTCAAGTCCCGAGACCAGGGAGAGGGTGCCAGTGACCGTTACCTTGCCAGCAGGCCCCAACCACGAGCTGAGTTTCAATCTTCGATGGATGAAGTGGGTAATCTTCGGTCACAGAGAAGGGCTCGTGAGAAACTCCGTCCACATAGAGAGTCACGCTCGGGAATTCCACGTTGAGGACGTAGTGATGCCACTCCTCATCACAGACCTGTAGGGGGGAAAAGGCAGAGCATGAGACGTCTACCTTCCCTCTCACCCAGAAACAGTGAAAGCCAAACTGCTGGACACGGAGAGCAGGTCGCCCTTAAGGAATAATGTCTTCTGAAAAGGGAAATGATTTTTTAAAAATCTAACTACAAAATATATCTCACTCACTCGACCACATCTCGCCCAAAAGGGCCAAAGCAACACTCTCACCGCTAGGACCTTCTAGACCAGGGGGCAGTGCTCACTCATTACGTGACAGGGCCTCCGAACACGGTGCTGCCTAGTTCTCTTCTGCCAACAGTTGGACACCAGGGGATTCTGGTCTCGGCAGGCCGGACAGCCTCCCACGGAGCAGGCTTAGCCCGCCTACTGGCCCTGCCTCCTTTTCTGGATCAAAATGGAAAACCCTTCCCATCCAGGGTAAGGCACACTGGAGCACATGTATCTTCTTTTTCAATTCAAAGGTGATGATCTAAGTAAACTGAGCATACAGCTCCCAGGGCAGGATAAATCACACTGTGTTCCTTCCCCATCGTGAAGGAGCATCTCCCTCGCCACCCAGGGAAAGCGCTGGTCGGCAGCCTCCAGGCCCCTTGAGCCCGGCACCTTCTGATCTCTGGCTTCAGAGGAAGAGGCAGGCACCCGAGAACAGAGACATGCAGAGAAAGAGACAGTGTGTGATCAAGTTTTTAAAAAGGTATTTCTAAATAAGCTTGCCCAAGCTACATATTCTAAAAAACTGAACTGATGAGAACTTCAACAGACCAAAAACATCACAATAAATGAAGAAGTTACCAAAGTAGACCCCCCAGAGAAAAGTGGCTGCTCCTGACAAGTTTATTACAGAGAAAATTCAGACCTCTAACACTGGGTACATGTCTATCTCATATGCACAACAGGTAAGTACATACATTTGATAATATGAAACATTTTTAAATGAAGGAATTGCACAGCAATTCACTTCTGAAGCAGGTAATAATTTCAGCTCGTTTTTATTTAAAACAAGTTTTGTAGTATTAACCCCTCCAGAAAGCAGTGTCTACTGTGCTCCTAGTTCTCATGCCGCAGGTTCTGGGGCATCAGCAGAATGATACTGTACCTGAAAGTCCAACTGACTTTAGTCAAAAGTCCCTGAGAGTATTCTGAGAAGACAGGGGTAGAACTGGCATAATTTTCAGATTTCCCTGAAAGCTGGGTGATCAGAATAGCAAAGCCCAAAGCCACAGACGACACCCACGACCCTCAGTTCGGTACCTGGGTGCACCCTGAGATGTGCGTAGGTAGAGAAAAGCAATGGGGCTCCCGCTCCACGGGACAGCAGAAGGCGGCTGAGATGCTTTATGACAGCAGAAGGGGGAAGCAGAGCCCAGAAACTAGGAAAATGGTCATGCTAGCCAACTCCCTCCTTTGAAAGTACAGGAAAAGTAATTTTATGTAAGAATGAGGAAAGCAGGGGCACCTGGGTGTCTCAGTGGGTTAAGGCCTCTGCCTTCGGCTCAGGTCATGATCTCAGGGTCCTGAGATCGAGCCCCACATCAGGCTCTCTGCTCAGCAGGGAGCCTGTTTCCTTCTCTCTTTGCCTGCCTCTCTGCCTACCTGGGATCTCTCTCTCTGTCAAATAGATAAAATCTTTAAAAAAAAAAATGAGGAGGGGAGAAAGGATCACAGCTCAATCCCATATGAACTTTTTAAGAGAATTTTTTTTTTTTAAAGATTTTATTTATTTGACAGAGAGAAACACAGCGAGAGAGGGAACACAAGCAGAGGGAATGGTAGCGGGAGAAGCAGGCTTCCTGCCAAGCAGGGAGCCCAATGTGGGGCTCGATCCCAGGACCCTGGAATCATGACCTGAGCTGAAGGCAGACGCTTAACGACTGAGCCACCCAGGCGCCCCTGCTTTTTAAGAGAATTAAAGAGAACTGCTGGAATAATCTCTCTCCAGACCCCCTTTCTAGTCATGCCGGCAACAAACATGAAAACGATCAGGTATTGTCTCAAAACATACCAGAAACGTCAGGAAAGGGACACAAAACACAAAGACTGTAGCTCGTGACTACAGCAACAGAGACAAGAGCTGACAAAAGAGGAATGACTCGGATAGAAAGTGCCAGACACAGAAAACAGGTAAGGAATACCAACCAAAGGTGAAGGGCGCCCAGGGAAGAAAGGTCAAGTGAGGAGAGGGGCGTGCTGACAACTGTTAACGCCAAAAACTTGCCTGAAGCCTGAAACGCCAGAAGGCTTTAAACTATATACTAAACAAAGAGCGTACCACGTATCTGGGAAAACAGAACCAAAACAATTAAGACATAGGCATACAAAGGATTGGCTTCAAAAAGAAAAGAAAAGCATCCTTTGGTCACCAAGTGTTTAAAAAGGGAAAGAAGACCGGCTGGCCGACAGGGGGCAGCAGCGGCATCTTCCGTCCCAAGACAGCGGACAGAGAACTCTTCTGTTCTTGTAAACCCTAAACGGGAGCCGGAGAGTTTATATTCAGCCAGACTGACCTTCCGTGTAAAGGCCACAGACGCAGTATTAAACACGGAGGAACTCGGTGCTGCTCCCGTGAATCCCTCCTGGGGACACACTCCGACCACGACAGAGGGAGCACAATGGCTCCTTACATCACAGAAACACAAACAACCAGACACAGAGCCTAAAGGGACCAGGAACATGCAAACCCAAGCCCGAGTGAGCCTTGAGGCCACACTACAGATTTACAGACTATAAGGATGGATGCAACCAGCCAAATCTACACTATGGGAATCTGTGGGACAAACAACCTGATTTTGTCATCAAATAAATTATAGGAGAGAAGAGAAAAATCTACAGATTATATAATAAAGTCAAAAGGTTTGTCAACCAGTCACCATGTATGGCCCCTTATTTGGATCCTGATTCAAACAGATTATAAACATAAGAATATTTATAAGACCGGCACCTGGGTGGTTCAGTCAGCTGGGCGTCAGCCTTCAGCTCGGGTTGGGATCTCAGGGTTCTGGGATTGAGTCAGGCTCCCAGGCAGGACTGCTCAGACAGGAGCCTGCTTCTCCTTCTCCCCCTGCTCCTCCCCCTCACTCGTGCTCTCGATCTCACATAAATTTAGAAAAATATATTTATGATGTCATCTGAAATTTGAGCACTGGCTAGATATCTGACGATATTAAGGAACTGTTAAATTTTTTTTTTTGAGGGAGAGAGAGAGAGAGCGCACATGTGTAAGCCTAGGGAGGCACAGAGGGAGCGGGTCAGAGCAGACTCCATGCTGAGCGTGGAGCCCGAGGCCGGGCTCGATCTCACAACCCTGAGATCATGACCTGACCTGAAATTAAGAATTAGATGCCTGCCTGACTGAGCCATCAAGGCGCCCTGTTAATTTTTTTAAGATGTGAGAAAGAATTATGGCTAAGCTCACCATCTAGAGACACGCACTGCATTATCTGCACAGAGAACAAAGTGCCGCATCTGGGATTTACTCGAGGAGGTAACAATAACCCTCAACACCGGGTAGGGGGACGACGGACCCAGACTGGCGGAGTGTCGACTGCTGAGGCCAGGGGAAGGGGACGTGGAGCTGTTCTGTACACTACTCCGTCTGCTTTTACGTACGTCTGAAATTTCCCATAATGAAGATCTTTTGATTGTTATCGGAAGAAACTAAACACGTGAACATAAACTACGGTTATTAGAACAGAACTGGGCCTATGAACGCTACGCACACTGCAGAGAGTTTTGTCTGGACTGTGCCCTTCTTTAGTTTTTTGAAAAAAACGTATAAATAGAAGTTTCTGAGACATTCTTTATGAAAACGGAAGCGACACAAGTAAGAGATGAGTGTTACCAGCTGGACCGTCGCTTTGTCTTTGCGTGCGGCCCTCCTGTCTCGCTTACGCTCACGCGCGTTGATCTACCTTGCACGCACTGGGGAGGACGCTGTGTTCCAGCAAGCACGGGCATACAGGAGCCCGCTGTGGCCCCCTAACTCCACAAGACAGAACTAAGCTCGGGCCACGGGTTTCCGTCTTGACCTAACCTGAAATCAGGAGGAGAAACGATGCGCTGTGATTTCAATGGGCGGGCCTCCCCAGTTTACAACGTCCCCTCGTTTCCTGTAACACGTCGGTTTTTTTCATGTGACACTTACTTGTGTGGTTTCTGAAAGATGTTATAATTGCTGGCTCCGTGACAATTTAGAACACCCCGTGGCACCCCTAAATTTGCTGAGGCCCCGGGGGCTCCTTGGCACAGTTCAGGAGCCAAGGCTTTACGCAATGAATAGAGCAACACAAGGATCTCAATCCCAGTTTTTAAATAAGTGCTGCTTATTTCAATAAATTACAACACAGTATTTTGAATTTAAAGCATACAATTTCTTTATATTAATGTTGAATGCAAAAAATACACACTTATAAAATGAAAAATAGCTTTTCGGTGGAAAGGAGTTCAAAGGATTTACTTTGCTGTCCTATCAGCCACATAATAAAGTTCTTTTGCAATGTCATCAGAAGAAACATGGTTACTGTGGTAACTAGAGTAGAACTGGGCCTAAAACGTCTGTGTAGGTTGCAAAAAGGTTATATTTTGTACTTATTCATAAATATAAACACACACTGCCCATAAACTGCCCCCAAACAGCTGGGAGCACTCTTGGAAAGATCAAAACCAGCGAGTTTTCCAGGCACGTACCTGATTCAGCTTCCAGTGAAATTCTGCAGGTTTGTATTTCTTCTCTTCCGAAGGGTCCTGGCGGAGGAGGAAAATCAGCCGGCAGCCGTGGACATAGAGGGAATAATGGTGCCGGTTCATGTCTGCGGAGAGAAATCCTACTGGTAAACTGCCAGCTTAAGACCCAACAGAGAAGTAAAAGCCATTTCCTTAATGGATTTGGAAGACAGTTTTATCAGCTTAAGTGAATTCTCCAGTTGGGCTAGGGCAGAGTTTAGAAACAAACACACTTGGGTTTCAGTAAGACGTGGGGCCCAGTTCACGGAGTATAGTGTGGTATCTTGAGGACACAGTGCCCAGCCCAGAGCACAGAACGTGTGTGTCGCCAACCAGCCTGGGGGAGCCTCTGGGGGAAGTCAGGTGCCCCCGCCCCCAGCAACCACTGTGGGGGCCACTCGAGTATGACGGATGCCCCGATGGCACGTTAACCTACCTGTCTTGTCCGAACTACAGAGAATCGTCTCCTTCTTCCTGCCAAAAGGCCCGTGCCTCATCCACACAGAAATCGTAAAAGGCTCCTTCGGGTTGACCGAGACGATGCCATCTGGGATCCTCACTGCTTGTGTGCCGTTGAACTCGAAGACCTGGTCGCTGTCATGGCCGTTGTCAGTGGGGAGGCCTGCAGTCCAGTTTGAGGACCCGCTGGGGGACGGGAGCAGCTCGGCGGTACCAGACGCAGCACCTAGGTCGACCCGGTAACACTTAACACACGTTTGGTGGAGGGCTTAAAAGGTATAGTTTCAAAGTCACTGATCTTATACAATTGGCTAGTCCCGGTTTACGTTCCCTCAAAAATAACGGTTTTGATTTAAAAAAAATTCATAGGGCGCCTGGGTGGCTCAGTGGGTTAAATCCTCTGCCTTCAACTCAAGTTATGATCTCAGGGACCTGGGATCGATCCCCGCATCGGGCTCTCTGCTCAGCAGGAAGCCTGCTCCCCCCGCCCCCACTCTCTGCCTGCCTCTCTGCCTACTTGTGATCTCTCTCTCCCTCTGTCAAACAAACAAATAAATAAATAAAATCTTTAAAAAAATTTCATAAATAATAACTGTGGAAATTTTTAAAAAAAGGAATAAAGGAAGAAAGGCTTACTTGCAATCCCACCCGAATATATCCACTATTAACATCCGCGCATAAACACTGCCAGTCTTTTCCTTATGAAAATATACTTATTATGCACAAGGAGTCTAGTAATGTACGTACATACATGCACTCCCATTAATATTCTTCTACAGCATAATTTGAAATATCCAAAAGGCATTTCGTTGCACAGATATACTGTGATTTATTTAACTGATCTCCCTAATGAATACTGAGGTTGTCCCTGCTTTTTTCTATGACAAACCTGGCCTTTACGAGGACCTCTGTGTGACTTCACCATTAGTCCCTTAGCATCAATTCCTAGAAATGGAATTAGGAAGCCAAAGAACATGAAAAAAATTTTCCAGCTGCTATTACATATTGCCAAGCTCAATTTTCTTTTATTTTTTTATTTTTTTTTATTATTATTTTTTTTTAAAGATTTTATTTATTTGACAGTGAGAAACACAGTGAGAGAGGGAACACAAGCAGAGGGAATGGGAGCGGGAGAAGCAGGCTCCCCGCTGAACAGAGAGCCCGATGTGGGGCTCGATCCCAGGACCCTGGGATCATGACCTGAGCCGAAGGCAGACGCTTAACGACTGAGCCACCCAGGCGCCCCTATTTTTTTTTTTTTAAAGATTTTATTTATTTATTTGACAGAGAGAGAGATCACAAGTAGGCAGAGAGGCAGGCAGAGGGAAAGGGGGAAGCAGGCTCCCTGCTGAGCAGAGAGCCTGATGCAGGGCTCGATCCCAGGACCCTGAGATCATGATCTGAGCCAAAGGCAGAGGCTTTAACCCACTGAGCCACCCAGGTGCCCCTCAATTTTCTTTTAAATGTCTCCACAGAAGAAGGCTGAGCTCCCCAGTCACCCGGTCCTTTGCTGTTCCTCAGCGCCACGTGACCTAACATATAACCTCGGTCAGGTGTGAGCGCCTGCCCCTCCCTGAAAGTGTGAACCTATCCCTCTCCAGTCACTCCTCAGTCAAAATGAGGTCAACACCACCTCCTCTGTAGGCCTGACGAGCACACACGGAAATGCAGAGCACAGTAAGCACTCACATACGAAATTGTTTCCATTCTTCCTGACTTTAAACTGTTCTCTTGAAAAATGTTCGTTTGATATTACAAAAAATCATGGCACTGGAGAGAATGAGTTTTAAACATTATACTTAAATATGTATAGGGGTGCCTGGGTGGCTCAGGCAGTTAAGCGTCTGCCTTTGGGTCATGATCCCGGGGTCCTGGGATCGAGCCCCGCATCGGGCTCCCTGCTCAGTGGGGAGTCTGCTTCTCCCTCTCGCTCTACCCCTCCCCACACAGAGTTTAAAACAGAATATGCCTCAGGTCTCTTAACTATACGTGTATTTAAGCTCATGAGCATCTGGACTTGGAGTATATTGGAAAAGCCAGCAGGGAATGTACTTTTTTGCTTTTGCTTATTCCAGTTTTGTAAGAAATGCTAAAGCTGCCGGCTGTTATCAGGCCGGTGGCAAGACAGGTAAGCAAGAGCAAATGTGTCCCGCAGAGCCAACACTGAGTAGCTCTTGAAGCGCAAAATACCCTCGGATCACAAAGGTCTCATTCAAGTTACAGGTATTTTGTCACTGACAAAGTCAAAGAGTTTTCCTCAGCATTCTACATGACTGCGTCCACACCTCATTTAGATAAACCAGAAAAACCGATGGTGAAGACAGAGTGAGGCTTTGATCAGATCTGTAACCACTGGTCTCTGGCTTCCCATAATGTCTGTGGTAAACAGACCCTGCTGAGACTCAGAATGAGATGGGGGTACCCTCAGTTTTGATTATCTGCCTCACGTTTGCCAAAAACTATTGCATTACCTATGTTTTCTTCTGTGGTCTTGAGATAAACATCTCCTTTCATTTCAAACTCAGTCCACTTACCTAATCCCTGTTTGGAGGACTCCCTAGGTTAGAGAAATACTTTCTTCCAATCACTGGTTCTTAAAATGCACATGCACGTAACATTCGGAACAGACTGTTGGGGGATCATGAACCTGCTAATGCCCAGCCGGTACGAGAACCAGCCAGGAAGACAGTACGGCCACTTCAGAGCATCCAAGCGTGTTTCAGTGTCTGATTCCGACCAGCAACACACACACATTCCCTTCCATTTGAGAGGGGGTCTCTCGCCTTCCGGGGAGAGCACCAGGCCGGACCCCCCCTTACCGCACAGTTGGTGAAGGGACTTCTCGGAGTAGGTGTCCCGGTCACAGCCTTTCCCAATGTGGCCAGTCTCCAGCTCCACCATCGTCTGCACCGAGGCCACGGACTCGTCGCACGTCTCCAGGTGGACATTGGGAAAGAGGGCCAAGGCGCCCGTGCCGGGCTCATACTCGATCCTGCTGCTCCATCCTGGGTTGGTCCACAAATCCGCGTAAGGAGAAAGGAGGAAAACCCACACTTTAGTTTTTCTCCAGTAAACGGCGTTTAAAGAACAGATGTGAGAGCAGAAAGGAGAACGAGGCTCACCTTGCCAGCCCGGGGTGCAGGTGGGCTTGATGCTGACCTTCACCAAGACGTCCTCTGCCGCCCTCCGCTTCCCGCAGTCGTAGGCGGTGACCGTCAGCTTGTACTGGTGCTCCTTCCCATAGTTCAGCTTCTCTGTGTTTTTTATATAACCTTCCGGAGGGGCAGAGGCAGCAATGAGAAGGCAGAGCCAGGCTGGGGCACAAAGGGCACGTGCTTCAAGCATCATCAACACTGAGCGGAAGTGAAACTCCGGCTGGAGGTACTTCACACCCGGGCTGGCAGACTTGAGCTTGAACACCCGCTAAGTCCACCTTTAAGGACTGTCCCAACAGAAGGAACGAGTCCACACAATTCAACCTTCATTTATTCTTATGGTTCCTCTTTTTTGGTTTTATGTATTTGCTTTAAGATTGAGTAGTTCGCATGTAAGAGGACAAAGATGACAACATAATTCAAGTACTTCAAATAATAAATAGAAGATCGAGCTGCACTAAATCTATTTCTTGCTAAAAGATTTACTTTGTGGGGCGCCTAGGTGGCTCAGTTGTTAAGCGTCTGCCTTCGGCTCAGGTCATGATCCCAGGGTCGTGGGATCGGGCCCCGCATCGGGCTCCCTGCTCGGCAGAAGCCTGCTTCTCCCGCTACCATTCCCTCTGCTTGTGTTCCCTCTCTCGCTGTGTTTCTCTCTGTCAAATAAATAAAAATCTTTAAAAAAAAAAAAAAAAGATTTACTTTGTGTGTGTGTGTGTGTGTGTGTCAGAGAGAGTGAGACAGAGAGATTTCCTACCCCCAACCCCTAGAACAGGGTCCTGCTTTTGATGTGAGTGCAGATGTCCGTGAAGTGTTCGAAATGTCTGCGATTTCACGAGAAGATTCCAGACCAGGCATAAACCGCAGAGAATCGCTATCAAGAAGCCATAAGCTAATAAAGAAGTGGAGTTCTGGCGTGAGCTCATTCTGCTCAATGATGGGGGGTGGGAGGATCTGGCAGGAAGGCATAAACCTTCACGGCCCAGATGAGGCAGAAGATCCAAATCTAACACAGAACAGAAAACAGACCAACCAAAGGCCAGTCTTTCCAGATGCACACTGATGAAAAGGTGAGAACGTACAGATTAAAAATATGTTAAGTGGGGGATTTTTTAGATCTTGGTGGGAGAGGAAAAAGAAGGGCGTCCCATAAAGAACACATGACTTCGGGTGTAAGAAGTGAGGCTTTCAGGGAACAGGATAAAAAAAAGTATGAAACACACACACACACACACACACACACACCCCATAAGGGCTCTGCTCTGGACTAAATGCCTGTGTCCCCCAAACCCATACGCTGGAGTTACAAGGAGGTCCTCCCAAGGGAGGAACTTAGGTTTAGGCAAGGTCGTGAGGCCCCCACACTGGGATCCCAGAGGGCTCTCTCTCTCCCCGCCACGTGAGGACGCAGTGAGAAGACGCCCCGGTACACCGGGCCCCAGGCCTCAAGAGACCCTGGGCCTGCCAGTGCCTTGACCCTGGTCTCCCAGACTCCAGAACCGAGCAAAGCGAGCCTCTGTCGTTTGAGCCCCCAGCCTGGTACCTTTTACAGCGGCCTGAAGGGACGGGCGAAGATCGTCTCCGATCTTTCGCCCGCGTGCACACCTGCCCGTGGACCGTCTCCCGGGTGAAGAAGGTCTGCTCCTCCGACTTACCATCTTTGTCGATGGCGAACGGCACGTCCGGAGTGACGATTTCATAGCTGCAAATCTGGCTGAACTGAGGAGAGCAGTCGGCGTCCACGGCCTCCACCCGCAGGATGCTGTCGTCCCGGCGGCCCTCGACGACGGTCGCCTTGTAGGACTTCTCCTTGAACACCGGGGCGTACTCGTTCACGTCGTTCACCTGAATGTGGACAGTGGCTCTGCGAGAAGAAGAAGAAGAAAGAGAAAAGCCGTGGGTTCGGCTTGGTTTCTGACCCAGAGCTGCCCTGACTTTAAATTTATCTTTTGCTGCTCTCTTGTTTCATGAAGTTCAAATGATGGAGATCAAAATTAAATAGGCCGTTGTTTTTACTTTAGTGTGGAGACGACTTCACAAAGTTAAAATAGGAATTTGAGTTGATTCCTCCAGGTCCCAAGAGTAAGGCGGCTGGTTTAAAAAAACAAAAAAGGCAGTAAGATAAAATAAAAGGGACTTGGGCTTTTTCTGACAGTATGGGGACAGGACATGCAGAAGGGAGATCCTAGATAAGACAAAATTAGGGCCCAAGGAAGAGGGGGTGAGACAAGAGTGAAGATGGGAAACACGGACGAGGAGTCTGCCTGGGGTCATGGAAACAGTGCTGTCCAGCTTCCAAAGAACCGAGACCACGAGCAACCCACCGGTCCCCATCCCCCATTACTGATCCAACGAACAAAGGGCCTCAACGTGACCTCAGCTTTCCCCTCCCAGCAGACCCCTTGCTGCCGCGCTCCACCTCCCCAGCTCGGGCAAGACACAATGAAGGCGCCATCAGACCCAGCTGCAAAGAGAGGAAACGGTCAGTCTCAAGGGCTACTGATCAGGGCAGGGTTCTGACTCAGACAGGCTCTCTGGCTGAAGTAAGGCCTTTTTCAAGGACAACAGTAAGGCGATTCGCTGGCGCTCAGCACTCCAGTGTTCACCGAGACCCTCCACGCACAATGCCGTGCATCCTTCTGACCCTCACAGAGGGTCATGTGCTGTCATCCCCAGCGTGTCCCTCTCTCCTTAGCCCAGGCGCTAAGTAAAAACTGAGACTCAACAAGATAAAATTGGCCTAATGCCAAAGGGATGGCAAGCGGTGGAGAAGAGACTGGATTCTGGGGCATCTGGGTGGCTTGGTTGGTTGGGCGACTGGCTTCAGCTCGGGTCATGATCCCAGGGGCCTGGGATAGAGTCCCGCCCTAGGCTCCTTACTCTGTGGGGAGCCTGCTTCTCCCTCTGCCTCTGCCCGCCACTCCCCCTGCTTGTGCTCTCTCTCTGTCAAATAAATAAAATCATATACATATATATGTATGTATATATACATATATACATACACACATATACACTGCTGGACTAAGCATTAAAAAAAAAAAAAAGACTGGATTCTATCTAAATCTAGGTCTTGTCCAGGGTCCCATCTGTTACCCCCGAAGTTCTCAGCGGGCAGGAAGGACAGGGACACAGCCAGGAGGGGGCACAGCACGCAGCCTGCTCCCACCAGCCCAAAGGAGTTTGATACCTTAGAATTCACCAAAAAAAGAAACCTAACAACAAAATACCTCCCTCAGGAAGAACTAGGCTTTTCCAATTTTCAGCATAGGGCCTCAGTTTCTTTAAGACTATTTGGTGGGATAAAATTATTCATTCATTTATTTATTCAACATCTAATGCTGTGAGGGAAACAGGATTCCTGCCCTCAGAGAACTTACAGTGTCATAGGGGACAATCCAGAAATCTCTTCTGCTTCATCTTTAAAAACACAGAGCCTTGGGGGATGCCTGGGTGGCTCAGTCCGTTAAGCATCTGTGTCTGGTTCAGGGATCCTGGGACTGAGCCCCATGTCCCATGTCGGGCTCCCCGCTCAGCAGGGAGTCTGCTCCTCCCTCTCCCTCCACTCCCTGCTCCAGCTTGCACTCTCTCTCTCTCTCTCTTTTTACGTCTCAATTAAATAAATAAAATCTTAAAACGAACCCCACAGAGTCTTGGGGACAGGGACAACGGTCACGACTGCTCTCCGCACACACCCTCTCCCTGCCCGGCTCACTTACTTATGTGACTTTTTCACGTTGGCGCCATCCGGCCCCTTGCCGCAGTCGTAGGCCTGGATGGTGAACGTGTAGTCTTTCTGCAGCTCACAGTCCAGTTTCTCTTTTGAGCGAATGAGTCCCTCGCCAGTGGACTTATCCACTACCACCGCATCAAAGGGGACATTCTGCCCGTGGATTTTAAATCCACAAATCTCACCTAGGGAGTCAAAGCAACGCAGGTTAGAATTTCTGCCCCATGAGGCTGCACGTACCCCTCCCTCCCTTCCTCTCCCCGGCCCCACGCCCCCAAAAAGAAAAGAAACAACAACAGTTCAGCAGCCAGGGGTTCAGAGGGTCTGTGGACAAAGCAAGGGCACTGTGCTTTGACGGGGGTAAGTTCTGGGGCTTTAGTAAAAAGAAGCATGTTCTGGCTTTCCAAGCAACTTGCTTAACTTTGCATCCATTCATGCAGGAGTACAAAAGAGAAAAAGAGAAAATATAGACAGGCATTTCACAGGAGTACTTAAGATAGCTCCAGGGTAAAAGCAGTCTCATTAGCAAACAGCCGTGGCCTGCTAACACGGAGGAACTGTCCCCAGCTACTGGGGACAGCCGGGCAGCCATTTTGATTTGGACCAGAGAGAAGGCTAAAATGCAGTTAAGTGTCGAGAGAGAAAGAAGTGTGACATATAGGTTCAGCACCATAATTACAGAAATTCTGTCCAAAAAAAAAAAAAAGAAAGAAAGAAAGAAAGAAAAATCAAAAGAACCAAGTCTTCCTGTGCAATGAGCCTGGCTAAAATTAGGGAATCAAAACAAACCACTGAATGAGAAAGGTAGAAATACCATCTCAGGCATCCATTTCAACAGCCATAGTCTACTATTAAGATCGGTTCTGTCACGGGGAGGGACTGGCTAGACTTGCCTTTGCTTCCAACGCTAGACTATCAGACCCGAAAAAGAAGCCTGCCTGGGGACATCGGTACAACTAAGTTGGCTCACAAGCTTAATTAGGGGTGAAAATCTAGGTTTCCATTCTTGCCTGTGGGAGAACAAACATAAATGTTTTGATGCACGTATGAAACTTCAAAAAAATGTATTTCACATAAAAATAAGACTGCCCTCTTCCAAAATTACAACTCACATAAAACGGTTGCAAAGCGAATCTCTGAAGCTCAATTGAGAAAAAAAAATGTACATTATCTGTACAGTTCAAATGGATGTCTGATTTCCAGATATTTCTAACCAAGGGTTTGGTTACATACAATTTCCATCAATATATTTAAAAATAGAAACAAAGTGGGAGAAAAAATCAGGGTAAAAGAACATGACAATTTCTTCTGTTTAAGGGCTGATTCCCAATTTTATAAACAAAGTTAGTGGGTTAATATTCATAAGAGGGATAGAAAGAACCCTTTATCACCTTCTTTGGTGACTGTCACCTCAAAACTCTCTAAAGGGAGAAAAGATAAACCCATGTCAGTAATGCAGGAAAAGAATAAAGACGGAACAATAAGGAAAAAAGTCAAAGATGCACATATTACATAGAAAAGCTTGACATGAATAATTCAACAATGAGCTCAGTAGCCACTTGCTGGAATCGCTACAGGGAGCTCGGACTTCAGGAGCACAAATGTCTCTGAAGCCAACACCACATACGTAATGTTGAAATCACACCCACCTGGACCTGAAATCTACTATAAAATTTCATAACGCCCTCAGGTGTCATTCAGACCATTTTTAATGACCACTTTCATGGTAACGGTTAATAAGTACACCTATTTATTATTTTACAGTCTTCACACTTTTCCTTTTTAAACTAAGTTTTTGTGGCTTGATTCTGATAACATTCAACCCAGCACGAGATTTGATGAAACAAACAAACAAAAAAAACAAACCTTTGGAGCAAAGGGTTTTAACTCTTTGTTCTTGAGCTGGAGAAATAACCATGTTTTCTAATGCGAAGGACCCACCCAACCAAGGCAACGCACATAAACCCCTCTTCTGATGGAGCATCTGCTTGAATGTGGCCTGAAACCAGATGTGATCCTAACTGCAGTGATGCCACAAGGACTCGACTTTTAATGAAAGTCAACACCGCTTGCTCCCCCCACCCCCCAGAGCTTCGACAGAGGAGGGCCGACAGAGCGGGGGTCCCACTGCCTTTCCCAGACAGAGCCGGTCTCTATGGGGCATCTTCTCTCCAAAGGCAACGTACCAGAATTCTCTTGCCTTCCAGTGTTTTACCATGTATTTGTATATCCCTGAACAGTGGTTTCATTTTGCTTGATTCTGAGGTTTGAAAAATGATATCACATGGTATGCAATTTTTGTGACTTGCTTTGTTGTTGTTTTAAAGTTTATTTATTCATTTTTTTTTCTTTTCATTTTTAAGTAGGCTCCACGCTGGGCGGGAGCCTACTTAAAATTCAGGGCTTGTACTCACGACCCCGAGATCAAGAGGTGAGCTGAGATCAGGACTCGGATGCCTAACTGACTGAGCCATCCAGACGCCCCTACTTTATTTTTTTAAGTAGGCTTCGTGCCCAACATAGGGCTTGAACTCACAACCTTGTGATCGAGAGTTGCATGCTCTACCAACTGAGCCCGCCAGATGCCCCGTCACTTTTTCAATTGACCTTGTGCATCTAAGATTCGTTCATTCCTGGTGGTAGATACAAGACAGTTTATTTCTTCTTCTTTTTTTTTTTTTAAGACAGTTTATTTCTTTTCACTACTACATTTGGCGAGAATCCAAGGTGTTAGAGCAGGTAAGGAGCTTAGAACATGGCCTGGCTTCAAGAAAGCACTCAACAAACGTTCGCTATTATTATAAGTATTTTCCACTGTGTGAGTGGAAAATCATTCCCTTTTTCTGCTACCGAACAACGCTGTTCATGCTTTGTGCCAGCACAGTCACTGCAGGCCCCGTAATGCCCCAAACTGGAGCCACTAGCCCACGTGGGCTGTTTAAACTAAAATTCATATTAAAATTGAATAATGCAGGGGCACCTGGGTGGCTCAGTCGGTGAAGCGTCTGCCTTCGGCTCAGGTCATGATCTCAGGGTCCTGGGATCGAGCCATCCATCCAGCTTCTCCCTCTCCCTCTGCCCCTCCCCCCCAACTTGTGCTCTCTCTAATAAATAAATAAAATCTTTTTCAAAAAATTGAATAACATTAAAAATCAGTTCCTCAAGCGCCCTGGCTGCCGCATGTCAAGGGTTCAGCAGCCACACACAGCAAGGAGCTACTGGGTGTGGGCGGCGGACACAGAACGTTTCCGTCACCAGGGCAGCTGGGAGTCAGCGCAGACAAACTACGGGCCCGCAGGCCCAACCCAGCCCCTCCCTGTGTGTCCTCCCATGGCCTGGAAGCTAAGGGTGGTTTTTACTTTTTAAAATATTATTTTGTGGCACAAGTAAATTGTTGGAAATTCAAAGTTCAGGGTCCATAAGTACTGTTTTATTGGAATACAGACATGTATGGTCTCCCGCCGCCCGTCCACTCCAGTGCAAATCTGGGTCACTGCGAGAGAGACCCTCTGGGCCACAAAGTCCAAGACATCTACTACCAGCCCTTTCCAGAAGTCTGCTGACCGCTAACAGACACACCGCTGCGTAGAGAACTGCTGAGAACCAGGTATGGCAAATTTCCAGGATGTCCTCATTCGCCCCATGTGTTTATGCTTCTTTTGGGTATGTGTTAATACTGCACAATGCATTTTAAGGTAAGTCAAGCTGCTCACTTTTCAACTCAAGAGTTTGCTCTTCTAAAGAGAAAACAATAAATAAATAAATAAATAAATAAATAAATAAATAAATAAATAAATAACAGTGATCCAGACCCACAGTTTCTGAGAAAATAAATAGATAGATAGATGATAGATAGATAGATAGATAGATAGATAGATAGATAGATAGATGATAGATAGATAGAAAGAAAACAGTGATCCAGACCCACAGTTTCTGAGCCGGCACACCCGAGGGTGACCGCGGGCACCTTCCTGGCGAAGGCCGCTGCGGAGGCGAGTGCAGATTTAGGGCCCTGCCATGAGGTATCTGACGTAGGCAATGCCGCCTTTGCAGCGCGCTACTGAATCAAAGGATAAAGAGGCTCATTCAGGCAATGTCCCTGAGACAGTTTCTGACTATGAGATTATCATGAGTGGAACTGTTTGCCAAAGGACTACACTCCTTAACTCTCTCCTCTGAGATACCAGGCTCAGAGGTGGGAGGAGAACGTAGAGTGTGTAGGAAGCAATGGGGTGTTTCAATTAGATCTTTCAGTGTTCAGGGAGGTTTCGTTGATAATGTCTGAGCAGAAACCAGAGGAAACGAAGGGAGCAAGCCACGTGATTATCGAGGGATGAATTTCAGAGCAGGAACAGCAAGTATAACAAGTGCAAAGGCCCTGGGGCAGGCTGGGCCGGGGCAGGCTGGGCCGGGCCTGGCTTAAGAATGAGGAGGCCGATGCGGCCGCAGTGGCTGGGCAAAGGGGAGGCCAGCAGAGGAGGTCCGACAAAGACGCATAACCTGAAGCTACACGGGCTGCTGCAAGAATAACAGGAACGTTTTATGCAGAGAAAAAAAATATGGTTTCTATTTTGAAAGAATCCACGGGCTGATGTGTTGGAAATAAGTCTACAAGCAGGCAAGGAAGGCTACTGGAGTAACGCAGGCATGAGAAGCTAAAGGTCAGACGGGGGTGTGTGGGGTGGTGAGAAGCTGTGCTCTGACGGTACAGACAGGGCCGTGGGCTCATGAGTGAGAAACCCAAGGATTACTAATTTCCCTGCAGCCGACATGGGAGAGAGCTGGATGGGGGAATGGGAGCGCGAACTGCAGCTTTGAACATGCATCTGTATTTCAATGTGTTAAGGAACAGCCTCTCAAAAGGTATGATCATCAAATAAAAGAATATAAATTATTTTGAAACACCCGTATTCCCAGGCTGCTAAGAGACTGGATCCATTTATAATGAGAACAGCAGAAGGGGGTGCTTCTGTCTTTCTTACACATCCCCGCCTATTTTTGGTATTTAATCGGGCTCCTTCAATCATGGGCTGCACCAAGAGGATCTGGCGCCTCAAATCCACGCAGTTACCAAACTGCTGGAGGGCCGGGTCCTTTGGCCCAGAACGACTTTGGCCCAAATCGCCGTCTGGCCAGGGGAGCTTCCAGCAGCAGGAGCGGCGCTGGCTTCGCGCTCGCGGACCTGGGTCTTCTGCACCAGCTGCGAGACCCTCTGCGTCACTAAGCCTGCCGAGCCCCACTCTGTGGACCTGGCAGCAGACTGGCTCTTCCTTCCAGCTGGGACCCCGATTTTAATGAGGAAGACGGGCCTGAGCCGAGCAAGGCGAGGGGCAAGCGAACAAGTTAAAATATAGGAGTATCTCTGATGGGATCTGAAAAGAGCTCATCGAAGGCAGTTTCAGGAGGAAACATTTAAGGGATCTTCAGGACGGACAAGACTTGGCCGGCTGGATGGGCAGAGAGGAGTCTGGGGCAACCCCAGGATGTAGCTGATGGTCCCGGTTAGGGGACCAAGGCACAGAGGAAGGTGAAGCGCTCCCCCACAACTGCCGGCCGGTGAGTTTGCTAGAGTATCTTTTTTTTTTTTAAAGATTTTATTTATTTGACAGCGAGAAACACAGCGAGAGAGGGAACACAAGCAGAGGGAATGGTAGCAGGAGAAGCAGGCTTCTTGCCGAGCAAGGAGCCCGATGCGGGGCCCGATCCCACGACCCTGGGATCATGACCTGAGCCGAAGGCAGACGCCCAACGACTGAGCCACTCAGGTGCCCCAGTTTGCTAGAGTATCTTAAAGGCACTTCCATCCATAGATTATTGATCTCTAACACAGACTTTCCTTAGCATCGCTGCAGTAACATTACACAGCCCACAAAAGGAACAATTCCCTAGGAATTTTCAGAGTGAGGATCCTACTGCCTCTCCAACTACACTCCGCTTATGGTCTTCCTCTCCCCCAACCGGGGGCCAGTTTCTCTTACTTTCTGTCCCCATTCTCCCAGGAGCCGATTTTTTAATTTTTACACTTATTTATTTATTTTATATAAGATTTTATTCATTTATTTGACAGAGAGACACAGCGAGAAAGGGAACACGGGCAGGGGGAGTGGGTGAGGGAGAAGCAGGCTCCCCGCCGAGCAGGGAGCCCGATGCGGGGCTCGATCCCAGGACCCCGGGATCATGACCCAAGCCGAAGGCAAACGCTTAACGACTGAGCCAACCTGGAGCCCCAGAAGCTAATTTTTTAAACTTTTAAGTTGTCATAATCCACTCTCCTTTGCTCTTTCCTCCACCCTTATACCCACAGCTCTATCAGTTACACACACGACAGTTGCATGCGTGTATCACACGCGTCCCAGTGACATCACGGTGACAGGTGCAGGTGCATCTCTGCCCCTCGGTTACCAGCATGCTCCCCAGACTCAGCCTTTGCAAGAAGGACCTCTCAGAATCACCTCCCCATTCTACTTCCTGCCCTGCCTCTTCCCACCCGATTCAGACCACCTACTACTGCTCTGCTAGGTGAGTCTGCGGAAGCCCTGCTCTCATCATGTGCGAAAAGGCCCCACCAGCTTTCCCAGACGACCTCTCCAGCCTATGCTGGCCTCTCAGTACAGCAGCCCTCTCCCCACTCTCGCTCCTCTCATTCCCCAAGAGCATCTAGAATAATCAAAAGAACTTTACCGAAGCTTTTTTTTAAAAAGCGAAACATAAAAACAGAACAATGGTTAAACCCAACAAAGTATAGATTTGACTTCTCGATGTTCAAAGTCACGTCCAGGGTTCTCGGCTGACAGCGGTCGCTCTCACTTTCCTCATCCATCCCTTGGAGAAACCTCAGCTTCAGGCTGGCCCTGCCTTCTCTCTGTGTCTTCTTCCAAATCAGAACACGGCCCCCCACCACACAGCTCTCCCCAAAAGGGAGAGGTGTCTCTTAACACCTACGGTCTCCCAGCTCCCAGGTAGTCCTGCCCTCATCTGCACCCCTTACGGTCACTTGGGCAGTTAAGGTGCTGTGGGCGCAACAGAAACCCATTCCGGCTAACTCGGGCACAAAGGGACTTCAGTGAAAAGCCATCAGGAGCTCATGGAATTGACTGCAAGCCAGAGAAAAGGACTTGGAGAGAACCAGAAACCAAGGCAGGAACAGGGGCCATAACACTCCCAGAGCAAAACGACGTGGATGGATGGACTGCAACTGTGAACAGTATTAGCATCTTTGTCCCTCTGCTCGATATTCCTACTCCCGGGGGGAGCACCTGGTTGGCCAGGCTTGGATTGTGCGGGAGCCTGGCCGGGGAAGACATGGTGACGGACTGCAGATCCATCCGTCTGGACCCAGCAGATAGAGGTCGGGGGCCGTTAAGAAGGAAAAACAGACATTTGCTGAGCAGCAAGTGTCCACTACCATGTCCCTGCTAGTCCCACTTTGTCCCTAACCCGCTTCTCTCGATATAGCCTTGGGGCCCGTGCTCGCCAGCGGGGTGTCCCCAGCCAGCGGGGTGTCCAGGCTGACCCTTATTTTCAGGGACCTCAGACTCCTCTGCTGACCAATCCAGGCTGACTTCTGGCCAAGCTCACACGTCTTCCGGCTGAAACACGCGGGACAGCAGCAGCTGCCACGCACCTGAGCGCGACACCCTCCAAGCTCCTCGCTGGCCACAGCCAGGACCCCCCAGTTTCTGTGTGCCAAGAACTGCCTGAGAAGCGGGTTACAAACGGGCTTCGTTGAGCTCCATCCCCCGACAGTCCAACTCCGAGGCTCTGGGGCCCTTTTCACCAGCATCACCAGAGAGCTCGGCCGCGGCGAGAACATCGTCTACACTCGACCGGCCGCTCAGGGGCTTCCACACCGCGCTGGCTGGACCCAGATTCCTTCGGCTCTCCTCCCGGACACAGAGACTCCGACAGCTGAGTCCACGACTGCACCCAATGCGCAGGCCTGGGGGGTCGGACTCGATATTAAATACCACACGAGCAGGAACACCCCATCTGCTCAGGCTGGCAACAGAAACCCCGGGGCCCCAGACTCACTCCCAACCTTCTGCTCCTGCACCATGTGCTCCCTCCACACGCCCCACAGGCTGACTCTTCACTCCCTCCGGAGGCCCCTCCGGGTCCCCCCTGCTCGATGGTCCCCCTACCATCCCTGGCTACGTCAGCTCCGCTCATCCTGCACGCCGTCACCTCTGTACCTTCCCGAACCCACGCCATCTCACCGTTTGCAGAACTCCAGCCCAGACTGTGCTGGCACTAAATTATGAACCCCAAGTAACCCCACTTAACTCCTGGCCAATGCTGGTGTTGCCTGCCTGCCTCGATTATTGGTGCTTTGAGAACAGGGACCAACTTTTATGCCTTTTTTCCATTTTGTGGGAGACCTAATATTTAATGCTTATTATCTCAAACCCCTCAGAAGGCAACTGCACTCAAAATGAAGTCTCTCTAGTTCATAACTTAACACGGAGTTTCTGGCCTAACACCCAGATACCGAAAACTGCTAACTCAGTGGAGAACTGCCTTATGTTAGGCTGAACCACATGAAATTTCCAGCATCCAATTTTTTCAAATATTTTCATATTTTCAACGTACAACAATGGCGATTTCACGTGGCTTAACCAAATCTATCCAACTCATCGTGGCAAACACAACACCTGCCCCGTCACGTCTGCTAAAACCAGCAGAATGGCCTGGTGACTGGTGGTGGTCGGCCCCGCTGGCCATCCTCAGGCCACATGAGTCACACGAGTTACACAGAATGCGGAGGAAAGTATCACAGATCTGAGCTGGTTCTGAGTAAATATCAACAGAGATAAAGTTCCCATTCTTGGCCTGAAATTTCTTTTGGATTCTCTTCTTATCGTTAACTGTTTAACATCTTGTAAATGATCTGAACTGCATTAGGGAAGGCAGAAAATGAGTGCTGGGCTGGAACCCTGCAGTGAAGGGAAGAGCTTGCAAACAGGGGCCCAGGGGCCCCCGGGGGAGGCTCAGGCTCCTCCTGCAGGCAGTGAGGAGGGTTGATGGTCAAAACGGAGGAACAAGGCCCGCACAAGGGGTGCGGGCTCCTAAAACATACAACATACATTCATACCCACATCTACTCAGGCTATTCGCAGATTGTAGGAAAGGGGTTGAGTAAGGAATTGACTCATTTTAATTTCCTAGAATTGCTGACAAGTACCAAGACTTTAGTCTCTGGGTTTCCCCCAAGGAAACAATCTGGGCTGGACCCTGTGTGTCCCACAGGAGCGTCTGACTGGAGACCGTTTCCAACACACTCTGGGGACTAAGCTTCCAACGTTGCACGTATTTATCTCGGGCTCCGACCGTAAACTCTGGCGGTTGCCCACACTCGCGTCCCGTGATGGGCTACGACTGCGAGGTGGGACGTTTACAGTGTTTTAAAGATAAGGTCAGGGAAGTGGGCTCAGCAAACATACAATCCCCTCTGGAGCCAGACTGCTGCTGAGCCGGGGGCCTTGGGCAAAGCCTCTCGTTCCTTCCACGCATGTTTGTGGAGCATCAGCTGCTCCCACGTGCCGGCCGGGGCGCTGGGGTCAAGTGAGGAACAAGGCTCTCGTGCTGCTCACAGGCCCACTGTCACCCCCAGTCCCTCATGCGGAAAGTCAGCGGCAGTGAGAGGACCCAGCTGAGGTGGCTGACCCCAAGCACAGCCTGTGGAACCCCCTCGTACACTCCGCGAGCATCAGACGCTCCCACTGCCACGGCGCCAGCACCAGTACGGGGGCGAACTAAACTCCACGTCCTCACCGGAGCCAACCTAAGATCAAAATAAGCCCCCATGTGGGGCCTCTGCCTTACCCAAAAACGATTTAAGGAACTCAGTGAGACAACGGAGCACTGTGGAGACAGAAAATTATTTCTCACAGAAAGTTAAATAAAAAACTGTTTCTTGGGGCGCCTGGGTGGCTCAGTGGGTTAAGCTTCTGCCTTCGGCTCAGGTCATGATCTCAGGGTCCTGGTCGAGCCTCGCATCGGGCTCTCTGCTCAGGGGGGGAGCCTGCTTCCCCCTCTCCCTCTGCCTGCCTCTCTGCCTACTTGTGATCTCTCTTCTCTGTCAAATAAATAAATAAAATCTTTTTTAAAAAAACTGTTTCTAGAAGATTCTCTTATTAATAACAGCAGCAGCAAACACTGCATGCAGCACTACACTTGTTTTGAGCTCTTCATATTTATAAACAAGCGAATGATCCCCAAACCCTTGAGGTAGGTGACATCACTCTCCTTGCTTTACAACGGATGAAACTGGGACCAGAGACGGTCAGTCATTTGCCCAAGGCCATCCAGCCAGTCGTTGGCCGAGGCAGGACTCAAGGCCAGGCTGGGGTCTGTGTTCCTGACGTACCTGCCGGCTCCGGTCTCAGGGGGGCAGCGTTCTGTGCTGCGGAGGGCGGGAGCCAAGGCGACACAGGAGGGAGGGAGGCCCCGCAGCTGCCCCCTCTAGTGCTTTAGGAAGAGAGCTCGAGGCAACTCCACTCCGGGCGTACACCCGAGCACACCGAAGGCCGCCGTCCACACACAGACTTGTACGCTAACGTTCACTTCAGCGGGATTCACAAGCACCACAAAGTGGAAACCGTGCTAATGGAGGTCAGTCAATGATAAATGGGAAATGAGGTATGTCCATACGACGGGATAGTATTTGGCAAAGAAAGGAAGGACGGATGCACGCGACTACTGAAGCATGGGTAGAGCTTCAAATTGCCACGGGAACTGAGACACTAGTCACAACAAGTCCAGAATAAACCCATAGACACGAACTAGATTAGTGGTTGCCAAGGGGGAGGGGGCCTGGGGGGTGGCTGCAAGGATTTCTCGGAGGGTAATGAAATGTTCTCAGTCCAGACAGTGGTTGACAGCTGCACCGTCCCGTGAATATACCCAGACCCAGCGAACTGTATACTTTTATGCTGTGCGGATTATATTTTGTAAAAAGAATATAAGAATAACGGGTCCCCCGTGAAAATCTCCGGGTCTGATTTACCTGTCCACTATGGCAAATACACTTGACTCTCAACTGCTTCTCTTATTAGTTTCTTAAATCTCAGTATGTTACCTTTTGCACATCAAATAGCTGGGAACCCTTAAAAACATACAACTTTAAAATAAGTATTATTTCACTCATGACAAGACATCAGGTTTCAACAAATACCGCAATAACATTCAATCCAACGAGAAAGAAAAAAATGTGGTGACATTTTATTAACATGACTTTTTCCTTCAAAGTGCATTTCACTTCCTGCGTCCGCTGCAGCTTCCCGCGGTGCCCACCACGGCCTCGACGCGGCAAAGAGCCGCCCTGCCTCCGACCCGCGCTGAGAGCTGAGGTCACTGCTCTGTGTCCCAGCTCCCTCTCCTTAAAACGGGGAAGGCAGAAAGCACTTGCATTTGCCTTTGTTTCGTTTGTGGACAAAGACTTAGACAAAAGCTTGAGGTAAGTCCTGTCTCGAAGCCCAGAACTCACTGTTCAGTCTGAGTGTTGATGCGGATAAGAAGGAAGAGGACACCTAAATCTGGGGACGTCATGGTGGGGATGCGGTCAACAGGAAGGGGGGGCCCAGGACCACAAAATGACTAAAAGCATAGGATGGAAGGGAAATCTCAGCTATACTGAATTTAATATTCTAATTTTTATGCTGACATGAAACAAACACGCTTTTTTCAGGCTTTTCACTTGAGAATAAAACGTATGGACTTGAAGGTGTTGGTGTATCCCCCAAATCTGCCCAGTGCCAGGGGGTGAGCATTCCGGGGTGAAGCCGGTTTGAACTTCTTCATGGTAAGAGGGTGTCTGAAACTGAGAACCAGGTAGATTCATCTACTCTGACCTGAAACACGAGGGGAATTCTGAAGTGCGTCCAAGTCCAGTGGAGGTCAAAGGAGCCCAAGCACAAGAACCGTGAGTGAGGCAGTGACACCTTAGACTGAACTAAAGTTCTTTTGCAAAGGGCTGCTTTGAAAACTACAGTTCCGACTTGGGGAGAACTAAGGTGATTGGGTGTGGAAGGAATCACTGTGAAATTCCTTATATAAAAATGTGCCGACTTTAAAAAGAAGGAAACAAAGCGGGGATGGTAGGAAGCGGACTTAGCTGGAAAGACTGGAGGATTACATACAAATCTGTATTTGGAAAGCACTCGGAACAGCGCCTGGAACATCGCAAAGCCTTTACACACGTTCTGTATCATTGGTGAGGAGCAGGAGGGGGCTCTGGACACAGAGTCTGCAGCAGATACTCCCCAGAGACCTGAGCGAGTGAGCCCAGAACCCTGGACCGCAGTCAGCTCTTAAAATGCTTGAAATGCGGAAGTCCACCCAAAACACACACTAGATGACCCGTTAAGGTTACTTACAAAACACTAAATGTCTCACTCCCGAGGAGGGACTGGACATAATGACCATATGTGGTACACATGGGATGTCTGTGTATAAATATATTCAAACTCTCCCCCAAAACCTAGGTAGTTACAGAGAAAACCAACGTGCAATCCCGAAGTGGGCTGAAATCTGGGGAGAACAAAACTAAACAAACCACCTCAGCTGACAAACACTGTGTGTGTGTTCCCGGCACCCAGTGCTTCCTCTCCTGGCCGTCTCATTGGGTTTCTCTGTAAAAACCAATAAACAAGTAAAACTAATTGGTCTGCTCCACCACCTACTCGAGTGGTGCAAACTGGTACTCGGGTTACGGTCCTGAAAATGGGGTGTGGCACTCGAACAGAGTGTGAAGAACACAATCATTGTAAAAACAGCTCTTCAGAAACGACCACACACTCATTTCCCTCAATTTACCACAGTAAAATTAACGTACGATAGAATCTGTGTGAGTCCACTGAATTGTCCTATCTGTCCCCAGGCGAAGAGAACTCCTTCTTTAATATGAGAGACTGTGAAATTTTCTCGGGAAAATGTCCTGCAAAAACTACTCTTTAAAAAACATTACCGTCACAATGTCAGTTTTGACTCTGAGGCAAAGAAAGGGTGAAGCAGCACTTTCCCCCCCAAGCTAAGGAAGCTACTATGGTCACTGTAGAAGCAAGCACAGTTCTGATCTGGGAAATGCTAGTAAATGTTATAAAGCAGAAAACCTCCAAAACAATCCCAGAGATGTGTCTCTTATAAATCCTCAGGTTACAATCTTACGAAGCAACTCATGTTAAAAATTTATTGAGTAAAAATCTAAGCCAAAAGGATTCCTCTATAAACACGGCTCTGTTTTTCAGCTCAGTCTTTCCTGGTACCTGTCATCTGGGCGATGCAAGGACAGCCTCGAGCCACTCACAGACCAGCGGCACCAGGGAACAGGTCAGAAAGGCAGAATCGCAGGTCCCTCAGCCCCCCTGCCCCTCCCCGTCCCCAAACTGGCATCACTAACATGATCCTCAGGTGCTCTGTGCACACGCGCTGGTCTGAGATGCACTGTCTAGGTGTTCTCTATCTGGTTAGGAACACGATGCGATACATATTTTGCTTTTCAGCAAGGATAGGCTTTTTTTCAGCTACTCCAACTACTAAAATCAAAAGAAAAGTGTCGTACACAGAAGCCACAAACAACTCTTAGCTCTCAGACATTTTCAGAAAAGCTCAGATATAATCTGAACGGGATACGTGAAATGCTTCGCATCCAGTCCGTATTTATCAACCGTAAGATGAAAGCCATGTTCGTACCTGCGAATCGCAGGGGTGCGTCTTTATCCAGGGCGATCAGAGGAGGGTCGAGGAGCACTGCGTTATCGTTTTCTGTGATTATGCCATGATAGGTGGGCTCGAGCCACGGTTTGTGCTTGTTAGCTGTGTTTAAAAAAGAGAAAAAGAAGAAAGGGAAGAGACCAGGTCAGAATCATTACTTTAAACTCCACTGCTTCCAAAGACACACATCTATTACTAAAATAATAAAACGCTCATTAGTCTGGAAGACAACATTTATATATTTTTTTAAGAATTTATTTGAGACCGAGTGAGAGAGCGAGAGAGCGCATGCGCCCACAAGCAGGGGGGATGGGCAGAGGGAGGAGGAGAAGCCGACTCCCCGCTGAGCAGAGAGCCCGACATGGGGGTCGACCCCAGGGCCCTGAGATCGTGACCTGAGCCGAAAGCAGACACTCAACCAAATGAACCACGCAGATACCCCAACACTTGTATTTTTTGTTGCAAAGTTTGGTAACAAGACCATAATGGGATGAAATTCTGAATTCCAGAGTAAGTAATGTAGAAACTGAGTCTATGAAGCAATGAGAATTAAGAAGTAAACTACTCTAGAAATTAAAAGACTGATGAAAAGACTAGAGAAAAACTATCTGCTTTAACCTATCACAGGAAAGTTACAAAGAAAAATATACTATCACTTCTTTAGGGCAACAATAATATATTACCTACTTAAACTCGCATTACAAATAAAAATGTAAAAGAAAATTAATGAATATAAAATTACACATAGAGAGTATAAGTAAAACTAAATGCAAGATTTCTGAAAAACTTGACCGTAAACAATGTTTACAAATAACCGACTTTGAGGGCCAGGCTGTGTTAAGGTCAGATTCCAGCTCCCTTCTATTAGTGGCTGCGCGACCCTGAGCACATAACTGGCCTCTTCATCTGTCTCCTCATCTGCACACCAGGGACACACGCATAACCCACAAGGCTGGGGCAGACCCCTGGAGGAGCGAGCGACCTGTGTCAGGCACTGGCAGGGACGCTTTGTTCCCAAGGTAAGAACTGCTATGCTGGCCGACCGCTCACCCGGTGAAATCCAAGTTTCTTTCCTCTCCATTTGTTTTGCCTGGGGGCTTGGCTTGGGGAGGGGGGGGGAGTCAGGGGGTAGGAGAGGCAGGGCGAGACCTTCTCCCGCTGGGAGCCAGGGCCCTCTCTGAGTCTCCATTTCCCCCAGCACCGTCTGGGAAGCCCAAACCTTTCCATTTCTTTTTACCTTCACCCAGTGAGCGCTCACGTTATAACCTCGGCATGTGTATTCGCCGCCGAGCATCCCAGTTGGGCCGATCTGAGTAGAAGGAATGGTATGAAGCTTTATTTCCTATTTGTTGAATGAACTCCCTGGTTCTTTTCCATTAAGTCCGTCTTCAGGAGCTAAAACAGATTCGGCGTTGAGCCATGAAGTGATCCTATGTGTCGGCTGTCATGTGACAACCCCGACGTGAGGACGGGAGACTGGGCGTCGCCAGCATTTACTCCCATGAGGCACCCGGGGGAGCGGAGCCCGTGTGTGCCCTTCTACACTCGCATGGAAGCAGAAAAGCAGCTACCGTCTCGCTAACTGACGGCGTGTTGACCATTTTACACATTTGTTTTCTAAACCAAGAGCAAATCCTGTTGTCCTCACTTTCAAAGTAAATCCAGACCCGTGGGGGTTGCTGGTTCCCGGGTATAGAGTTTCAGTTTTGCAACATGAAAACAGCTCCAGGATCGGCCGCACAGCATCGTGAACGGATGCACTTGCAGCATGCACGTCGGAGGGGAGGTTTTACGCGTATGTTACCACAATTAAAAAAAAAAATCCACACACAAAATCAGTCCAGACGGAGCTGTTTCTCACTGTCTGTGCTGCTCACCTGGACCATTTACAAAATCTAACCAATCTCATCCTGGCCCCCTGCACGTGACCTTCACACGGCACCCGGAGGGACGCTGCTCCACCTCTGCCCTCGAGCCCAGGGACACCACGTTACCGAGGATCCCACGTGGCTTTTGTTCATGTGGGATCTATTATCTGGTGACCTAATCAGCATTTACTGTGCTGGGAATCAAAATCAGGAAATACTGTACTATTTATCATTTTTAAAAACAATAAACCTATTATGTGCTCACATAAGTAACATTTTTGTGGAAGTAACTCTACTTCTTAAAACAGAGTTTACGAAGAAGAGTGGCCACGTGTTATATGTTTGCAAATCTTTCCACTGTCAGCTGAGTCCTTGCTTTTCCCGAAGCTGGCCGGCCACACGGTCGCGTGTCATGCAGCCTCTAGAGAGCTCCGGCAAGCACTCGAGACAGGAGGAGGAAAAAGGCAAGTAACATGTTACTGTTATTAAAATAGCTCTGACCTCTTCAGACCTGACAGGGTCTCAGCGGACTCATCACCTCTCTTGGGTCTCTGCTCGAACGCTCCCTCCTCAAATTGTGGCACCTGCTGCTCTGGACCCCGCTTCCTCTTTTCCTTTTCTTCTCCTACTCGTTGCCACACTGTCAGGGAAAGGGCAGCGATACCAGCCTGGGGCCTCAGGGCAGGTTACCTAGCATGCTCCATGGGCCTCAGTTTCCCCATCCATAAACTTAGGATGGCAATAGTACCCGCCTGATGGGTTGGTTTGGTGAAATGCTTAGGATAGAGTCTGGTGCTTAGTAAATGCCATTAGGTGTTGCTAGAACTTCTCTTCCTCCACTCAAATGGGAACAAAAACAGATTCCAGGAGAGGGAGACCTCTTGTTCTCTGTAATTCCCAGCACCTAGCACTGTGTCATTACTCAGGACCATTGGGTAGATGCATGAGTATATAAGGAATCTTATGTACAGTACAATCGTCAGTGCTCTGGTTTGTAAATTCTCTCATACGGAAGATAATTTTGGTACTGAGGACTGAAAAACAGGTATGATTTGGTGTTTTAGATGCTGGAGAGGTGTTTTTGTTGTTTTTGGCAGGTGGATGTTCATTCCAAATAAAGGAGACTAGAGAATCTGGAGGCAGAGAATACATCAAAATATTATGGGACCTGCCTGGAAAGGTAAGCTGTGATTAGATTGTAGGAGGATATGCTGTGAAACTAAACTCCAATTATAAAGACCAAAAATTTGGGGTGCCTGGGTGGCTCAGTGGGTTAAGCTTCTGCCTTTGGCTCAGGTCATGATCTTCGGGTCCTGGGATCGAGGCCCCACATAGGGCTCTTGCTCAGCAGGGAGCCTGCTTCCCCTCCCCTCCTGCCTGCCTCTCTGCCTACTTGTGATCTCTCTCCTCTCTGTCAAATAAATAAATGAAATCTTAAAAAAAAAAAAATTGAAGGGCCTTTGGAAAATATCTCCTCCCCTCTCTGCAGCCGGGACAAGAGATTTGGTAAAGAAGAGAATCCAGATGTTAGGCTCCTCCTGCCCTTCTTCAGAAATACTCCCCAGGACAGAGGCGAGTTACCTGGAGGAGCAATGAGCAGGGGCCCCCAGAGTTTGCTGTGACCACTGGTCAGAGAAGGTCCCACCTAATCCAGGAAATAAGTTCCCTTTGCAGTCAGGCTGAGCGTTCTACCAGTTGCCGAGACTCCTGTGCTCCCCAGACAGCTCATTACACCATGCTCGGCAGAGGCTGGAACACGGCCTGCAGTTAGAGGTAATACTGAAAAACAGTCCGCCTGAAAGGAACTGGTGCAGAGCCCCCTGTTTTTAGTCACTAATCTCATTTTAGAACACGGAAGATGTGAGTCTGACTTACTATTAGCAGTGCACCAACAATAGCAATACTTGATTCTGATTTGTTTTCATATTTAAGGTTTTATTAATAAATTTATAAGCACGGCAAACAAAGCTGAAGGTTACTCCAGGGTGCGAGTCCGTAAGAGTCCTCACACACAAGCCAAACGACTGTATTCAGCGCAGTGGGAATGTGGAAATGCCAGACCGAGCACACGGCAGGAAGCCTGTGATGGGTAAGAGCACAGTGTGCGCCCTTCTGCTACCCTAATGGGAAGGCCCCCCAACGGGAAGGGCCATAGTGGGGCGCCCAGCAGCTCAGTCAGTGCCGCCTGTCTCGGGGTGAGGAGTTTGAGCCCCATGCTGGGTGTGGAGATTACTTAAAGAGAAAATCTTAAAAAAAAAAAAAAAAAAAAGAAAGAAGGAAAGAGGAAGGAAGGAAGGAGAGAGGAAGGAAGGAAGGAAGGAAGGAAGGAAGGAAGGAAGGAAGGAAGGAAGGAAGGAAGGAAGGAAGGAAGGAGAAAGAAAAAGAAAGACAGACCCATTGCTGAAAATGGCTAATGCTTCAAGGCAAAAAGAATTGTATAGCTATATCCTCAGTATTCTAATTTTGTAATTCAGAATCTATAAATTGCTGCGTTCAGCCAGCAGAATGAAGAGATTCAGCCAGTTCCAAGGACTGAACTTTTAAATATTTAATAAATGATATTTTTAATATTTCATCACATTCAATTGGCCTTATCAAATATTTATAGAAACAAGTGAATGATATTTCTATAATCTTCCCCCTCAAAAAAATCACACATAAAGGAACATGTCACCCATGTTGAGAGTCTTCACCTGATTCATTTCACCACATTCTAGATCATTAAAAAGCCAACCCCATTTTGAATGGCACAGTCCTAATTGAAATCATGGATTAGTAAGGCTAGGAATCAGACCTTCCATATAAGTTCCATCTGGGGACACACCCGTGATTTTCGGACATGGCTAGTTTTGTGGTTGTAGTAGATTTTATTTTATTTTTTTAAAGATTCATTTATTTACTTGAGAGAGAGCGTGAGGGGCAGAAGAAGAGGAAGAACCCCAAGCCGACTCCCTGCTGGGCATGGAGCCCGACACCAGCTCCAGCTCACGACCCTGAGATCACAACCTGAGCCAAAATTAAGAGTTGAACGCTTAGGGCGCCTGGGTGGCTCAGTGGGTTAAAGCCTCTGCCTTCAGCTCAGGTCATGATCTCAGGGTCCTGGGATCGAGCACCCCCCCCC